>VZRZ01003762.1:98416-299789 GCA_013398175.1 Climacteris rufus | reverse complement strand
AACCCTGCATCCCCAACCCTGCATCCCCAACCCTGCATCCCAACCCTGCATCCCAAACCCTGCATCCCAAAATTCTGCACCCAAAATCCTGCATCCCCAAACTGCATCCCCAACCCTGCATCCCAAACCCTGCATCCCAAAATTCTGCCCCTAAAATCCTGCATCCTAAACCTGTATCCAAAACCCTGCATCCCCAAACCTGCCCAGAGCCAGGCACCAGGAAACAGCTGAGTGATCCTGGTGAGCAGAGTCCATACTCCTGTTAACTGTGCAGACTAATCCTTAAAAAAATGATGGAAAGGCAAAAAGAAACCAGCCTGCTTTCCAAACCAGTGAAACCCCAGACATGCTTAAAGGTAAACAGTGGAATAAATAAATAGTGCATGATCTGGGAGGCTGAATCCGTGCTTGTAACCACAGTTTGTTGCTCATGCAGTGAAATAATAATTTAAGGTGAACTTTTTTCAGCTTGCAAACTGTATCACCTCTGGTGCATTTCTGACGTGACTATTTTTGTTTTATTTTTCTTTTTTCTTTGTGGCCATTTTGCAATTTTCTCTGGATTTGTTTTGATTGTAAATAGGCACACACATTAGCTAAAGCCAGATAATTTTCTCCTGGCCAGCTTTGCCAGTAAATCACTGAGCTATGTAATTGGGTTTGTATAAAATTATGCACTGCAAACTTGGGAATAAGTAAAACAGAAACAAAAAGTTGTTTTTGTAAATAATACCTTTTTTTTTTTCCATGCAAACCTTCTGTTTGACTCTATTTTCCTATTCCCTATCATGATAATTCTTTAAATGTTGAATGAAAATTTAACTAAAAGATAAATTCAAGTAAAATTAGTAATAATTTCTGGTTTGGCTTGTAGGTGGAGTTGAATACAGCGTGGTTAACTACAAGCAATGTGTTTTGAAGATGATGGTGTTCAGACAATTTGATTCTGATAAATCGTTTGCAAGACTTTGACCAGCATGAGAAGAACAGGTGAGAACCCTTGAGACTGAAGCAGAAATAATCAGTATTTTGATGGTCAGGAAAAATATTGCTCCAGCAGCACAATAGATCTCCTATTAGAAACTCAAAATACTAATTACAATCTGCCTAAAGACTTATTATAAATGAAGTGGAGATAGAAACATGTTTATATTATGGGGAGGCTTATTTGCAGATAAGCAGGAAACCAGTCACACATCTTCACAAACATAATTTTAGCTGTTTTAATTAGCAGGTTTGCTTTGATTTAATTTAATTCAGTGATTCCTTCTATCTTTACTGACACATGTGCAAATCAAATGGGCTGACCTGACTCCTGACACCCCGCTTCCTTTTCCATTTCTGGAGTTGTTGTTGTTGATTCCGGTGCTGTTTGCGGTGGAATGATGGGGTCAGCACTTCCTCCCAGATGGAGGGTGGGGATGACAACTCTGCGTCTGAGGGGGCTTTTTTCACCCCAGCACTGACTGATTCCCGAGCTGCTGCATGTCAAAGGCCAGCAGAAGTCCCAATAACCTCCACTTGCCAATTCTATTAAGGGTCAGAATGACAAAAAATGCCGTTTTTTGGTGTAGTCGTGGTAAAGGTGAAGCGACCTTTTATTTGCTCTATAGCCAGACCCTGGAAAGAAGCCCCACGTGTGCATCAGCTTTAGGTGGAAAAACAAGCTTTAAAGCTGTCAGAATTCATACATTTAATGTTTGGAGATTTGGTGGGTTTATTTAACAGTGAAAGTAGTTATTGACAGAATAGGAACACGTAGTCCAGGATAAAATCACAACACTAATGCACTGACAAAACCCCAATCTGTGTTGCCTTGGCTGAGCTTTTTGTTGTTCTGAGGACTTGGAAACTACTTTTTCTTCTTTATGTCAGAAAAACAATTGCTAATTCGCCAGGTGTTGTTCTCCCTTCCCTCTCCACCCCTCCCCTTGCAGTGGCTCACAGCTCTATGATAGGTAATTAAAACAATCACTGAAATGTTTCAAAGCTATTGTAGCCTTTACTTGACTTTTAAAATTCCTATTTGAAGAAGAATGTTAAAATTAATTTGTATCTGGCTCAGCAAAGTGCTCTTTACTCGAGCAATGGACTTTACAACATTGCCAACAAAAAGAACGGAATTAATATTATATTTGCCTTTATCTGGGGTTATTCTGTTAACTGTTTTATACTGGAAATTAATTTCAATATCATACAGATGCCTACAAGTCATGAATGCAGCAGTTTTAGCATGCAGCCATAGCTCTCCTAGTTCATAATTGTGGTGAAAAAATAAGAATTCAAAAGGAATAAACTTGCCAGGACAATTAAATGATTCTGCCCCCAGATAATGGAAGGACGAAGTTTGTATTCTTGGGCTGTAAAATCTGTAAGAGTGAAAAGTGTTATTAAAGAGGTATTGTGTGGTTATTTCGAAAAGAATGGTAGCTTTACAAGTTTGTCTTTCTACTGAGGAAAAATACTTTGGAGACTGAGAAGCAGACGTTGGGAAAGGAGAATTTGGGAAGCAGACATTGGGAAAGGAGAATTTTTGATGTGGAAATCTCTTCTATTTTTCTTCCCCATTGTTGTTTTTTGTATTTCAGTTCCCTGCTTCAGCAGGGCTTTGGGAACCTTGTAATTCATGCATTGTGGAATTCTTGGTCTGTGGGACGGGATTTTATTATTAAAATAAGCTTCCTTGTAATATATATTTTTTTGATCTCTAAAACTCCTTAATCTTTACAAATGAGTGTCTTATGTCAGTGTAAAGGGTTTTTTTTTCTCCCTTTTTGCCCTCCTCCCCTCCTTTTCTGGTTTGTCCCTCTTTGGGGTTGGCACTTCCCTGGCATGGGCAGGAGTGGTGGCAACTGCTGCAAGCAGAAAAGAGAAGTTGAGGAATTTTCAGGATGACTGGAATTGGTTCAGGCTTCGAAATTACTGATTAAAAAAGGGGAAAAGCCATGCAGGATGAAAGGTTTTGCATATCCCTTGTTGGTGTGTGGGGAATCCTTGCCTGGTGTGGAAGTCAATATATGAATAAGGCAAGTGTTTTTGTGTGTTTACTTATGGAAATCTGAGAGATACCAGGGAACAGGGTGCAAACCAAAAATATCAATACTGACAAATTAAAATAAGGACTTTTCCCCATTGCATTGCAAATATAAGGCTATTCGTGCAAACATTTCCCATTTATTAAAGACAGCATAACCTCTCCCTCTGTTTTTGCTCCTTTGTGGGCATTTCTGACTCCTCCATGAACGTTTCCAAATCCTTTTTTTCTAACCACACACAGGTATGGCAAACAAATGTACAAATGTGGATGAAAACATGACTTACATCCTCATCTGCGTGGTTGCATCAACACCACTCAATCTGACAGTGTGTTTTTGCCAGGTGGAACAAAGAGCAATAAATTAGTTCTGAACATTTATGATCTTGCATTATAAAGACTCCAACAGACTGTGTTCAAAATCAATTGTCAGAGTGATGGGGATTAATAACTCTGGTTCTGTAACCTTTTCTGTATCTGCAGCCTGGCTGAGGGCACATTTCAGGATCTGCTGCCATATTTCATTATTGCAACCTCCATTTGAAAGACCTTTTTGATGCTTAAAAAAAGGAAACAGATTAGTTTTTAGTAGTGCTGGATGAATAACTCAGAATTAATAATTCACTCAGTGAATTTTGCCTCTTGTTCTGTAGGAAGAATGGAAAAAAAAATAGTTGTCAAAATTTTTCTGGTGACTCATTGGGGTTTTTTAAATGCAAGCTAGAAATCAGAATTCAGGGTGTGTTTTGTGTTTGTGATTGATCAGTCAGGTGGTAATGGTGCAGTTCCCCAATTAATTGAGGATAAATACCAGAATAAATTTCATTATTAAATATTTGAGGAGAACATATTTAAAAATCTCTTTCCACCAGCACACAAGCTTAAAATCGGGTTTGGAAAGTGCTCTTGAAAGTAAAAATCCAAGTGTGTGGAAATTGTTGGAAAGGGAATGTAAATAAGGCTGGAATGTGGTCATTGCAAGACACAAAGAAGTTTGAGGCTTCCACAGCATTTTCCAGCTGGAGTTTTCCCTTCTTAAATCCAGCACCTGTTTTGGGAGAAGACTGTAAATATTGGGATAAATATGAGAGGTTTATTGAATTTTCCTGCCTCCCCAGCTACTGTGCTGTGTCTGTGGGAGTGAAATGTTTGATGTAAGGGAAACCACGTGAAGAATTGGCACCTTTTGGCTCCCTGTGCCTCCCTCTGTCACCTTTGCGTCCCCCCCACGCCAGCTCTGCCGGGTTGAGAGTCATCCATGCTGCATTTCCATGCCCTTTATTTTGCTTTCCTCCTAAATAGAGAGAAAACAGTTAAATATTTCCCCACAAAGCCCACATATGTGATGTGCAGGGCCGTGCATACCATCCA
The DNA here is from genome assembly GCA_013398175.1 of Climacteris rufus. Taxonomy (NCBI): domain Eukaryota; kingdom Metazoa; phylum Chordata; class Aves; order Passeriformes; family Climacteridae; genus Climacteris; species Climacteris rufus. The sequence goes on along the minus strand of VZRZ01003762.1, from coordinate 295,384 downwards.
ATGTCATTTCCTTCGATTAACCTCCGCCTGACCTCGCTCCCCCGGGCGCTTTCCCATCCCCTGGTTCCTCCTCTCCAGCCTGGTGCTCTCTCAGGTGAGTGCAGCTCTCACTCAGGGGCTGGGCACTTCCCTGGAATTCAGTGGAGATGTTGGGATGGAAAACCGGGCAGAATTTATCCTGGAGGAGACAACCCAGGGCTGGGTGTGCCTGGAAGCGCAAAGGAAAGAGAGCGCGGTTGGAGAAACCTGAATTTTAAGAGTGTCTATTAAGTGTTTTATGAATATTATGAAATATTTAAGATCATAAAAGGTTCATGACTGAGATCTACAGGACTCTTCTGTTGTAAGTCCTTCATGTTCTCAGGAAGGGCCGGTTTGTGGAGAATAAAATTACAACCAGGAGAGGAGCAGAGTTAATGAGTCACCTCCTTACAACGGTAGAGTTTGGAAATTGCCAGGGTCAATCTCTTTTATCATTTTGAAACCCCACAGGTCTGTATTTAATCTCAATTTTTATCTACAGATAGCAAGAAAATGAAAATTAAGAAATCCAGGAGAAAAAAAAAAAACATTTCAAAATGATTCATGCCTAAAAAAAATCCAGTTGCTCCAAACTGTGCAATTTTTGCCTGGTGGTTTGCAAGAAATGTTGGGGTTTGTGTCAGCTTGGGATAATTTTTTTTTAGTTTTTTAGTCCTGAAAATTCCTCTAGAGAGAATAATATGGAACTGAGATATTGTGAGTCCAGTCAGATCACACTTTGGGCTGGCAGCAGTGACGAGCAAAGCCTACCCTAAATCCATAATTTCTGCTTATGGAATAAAATATGTTTTGAAATGATAATAAAGGCCATGTATGATGAACTAGCCCTTCATCCCAAGGTAAGCTGGTACAGTGGCACAAGCTGAAACTAAGCACTTTGGTTCTAGGCTTAATTTGACTGTTAAATCTCATAATTTTCTGCTGAGGGATTAAAGATGTGACATCAGAAGCCTCAGAATCAGGATGAGGATGATTTATCCCTTAAATCAGTCTGTGATGAAGTAAAGAGCTCAGAAAATTCCTCAACATTTCATCACCAGGCATAATTGGCAGATCTGACATGATTTTTGCAGATATAGAATCATAGAAACGTTTAGTTGGAAAAGACCTTTAAGACCACCAAGTCCTTTTTTGCCAAATCCAAGTTTGCCCTTTTTTTTTTTTTCAATTATTCCATTAACTTTTGGAGTAAATGTGACCTGTTATTGTCCCTGTTAAGGTTTTTGCAAATGATTCTCCAGAGAAAACCCACTATTTTCTGTGCAATCCTCCCCCAAACCAATCTGCAGTGACGGGGATGTACTCACCTGGTGGAGTGGAGAATTTAAATGGAAGAACAAAAAGAAACTGAAATTGCCTTAGGGATTGAGGTCAGGTGAAGGTTAATCAAAGGAAATGACAGTAAAATGGCATTCAGGGCTCTTGGTACATTTTTAATCATTCCTCTCTCTCTCTTGCTCATAAAAGACACAAAAGATGTCCAACTTTTTGCCATTGTGTTTAGTTAGGGATGACTTTTATTTTTGTCCTGATTATTTTAAAATATCCTTTCTTTTAGATTTCTCTCATAGATTTAGCTCCTGAAAACTTTCAGTGCAGTGCCTTAAAAATGTGTGTGGGAAATTGGGAATGTGTGTGTGGGGGGAAGAAGAATGTTAAGAAAAGGGAGTAATTTTCCCCAGAATATCTCTCATTTTAACTTTTCTTTCTCGAGTGATAGATTTTGAAGGATCTCTAGAAGTCAGGAGTTTAGGGAATAAATACTCAGAAAAGCTAAATATTCACGTTATTACACAAGTGTCAGGCTAAGTGAAGTTCATGATTGCAACTATTGGAAACAAGAATAGTTTCTTTCACACTCTGCTAATCTACAGGTTATTGTTCTAGTTTTAAGTATAGGTATTTTGTATATTTTTTCCAAAATTATTAGAATAACCTTCGTGATTGCAATGAAATTGTTAAATCACGTCTTAATTTGGGGGCTGTTGGTTGTATTCTGATTTTGTGTGTGAGAAAAGGCCCCGTTTGGGAACTTTTATTTCCCAAGTTTGGAGTTGTCACCTTCTGCCAGTCACCTCAGATAACTTTGGCATAACTACAACAGGAGCAGGAGCAACTTTATGTAACTTATAACTGCCCAGGGCAACTTGTAAAATATGTGAGCAATGCAATTTTTTTTTTTCCCAAGTCTGTTTGCATAGATTCCCTTCCCCCTGTAACACAAAGGGTCTAAAGGGGATGGATTAAACCCAGTTTTTCACTGAGGTAACTTGGTGTTCTCCCTGTCCTTACACCAGCCTGGTGCATGGAGCCCTTAGAGCTGAGTTTAGGCAGGACCTTGAGCTGAGTTTAAGCAAGACCTTGAGCCTTTGGAGGGGAACGTGGGGCTTAAAAACACATCATGCTAAGAGTGAGTTGCAACTGTGAGTTGCAATAAAAAAAAAAATTGAATTTTTTACCTCTGAGATGCTCTACAATTCAGGGGAAAAAAAAATAAATGGTCTGGAAGTGATTTCTCTGTGTCGTTGTGCTGGTGTGGCAGGGATTGCCACTGGGAATGTGGCACTTTTCCACCAGATCCCACTTAGCAAGGGCTGCCACATGGATGCCAGATGGGCTCTTTGCCAGGGAGGAGGAGGAGGGAAAGCCCTGCCCACCCTGCAAGCACTGCTGAGAAAAAGCCTCTCAGGGAATTTGTGAAAAACTGGTCAAAAACGGGAAAACTGAAGTTACTGAGTGGGGGCTGAGCTGAGCTGAGTTCTCATCCAGGGAAGGGAAAGTCTGGGCTGTGGTGCTGGGACTGCAGAGCCTCCCAGCAACAAGTGCCTGGTTTTGCAGGCACAGACAGATGAGGAACTGGGGGATTTTCGTGTTGACAGGGTCTGACTGGGATTTTATGGTGCTGTAACAGTGCCAGTGTCAGCTTTATAGAGGGCATTTTTCACCTCAGCATCAGCCTGAGCAGCCAGTCCTCCCCCACTGTAACTCCCCTCCCTGGTAAAACCTCTGTCCTAGTGACAGAAATCCAAATAATTTTTGGTGTGTCCTTGGCAAAACGAGAATATCTGTGTAAGAAAAAGAATAAAATGGGAGAGAGATCATTTAAAATAGAAACTGAGTGCCTGAGTTGAAGGCAGTGTTATATGCTGACAGGAAAACTGCTGGACTGAGGGAATATGATTTTTCCACCTGGTCTAGTGGAAGATACCCCTGCCCATGGCAGGGGAGTTGAAACTGGATGAGCTTTAACATCCCTTCCAAACCAAACCATTCTGTGATTTTTATTTTCACAAACAACATGACCTCAGAATTTTGCTGAAATAAACACTAAAGAATTATAGCCAAATCATATATATATATTTTTAAAACATCCAATAGAACTATTCAGTCTATTATAGCTCTGTATGCCCAATTTATTCAAGTATGGGAAGTATTAAATTGGTTTGAGCACTTTTATTGCCACTACTGGGACCATCACTCCCTCTCCTCCCCGTGGAGCCCATCCTGGCTCAGGGCTGCTTGTGAGGACGAGAGGTTTTCATCTGAACGTATCTGGATTCGTGTTTTTGGGTGTTTTCCATGTTGCAAAATGACTGTGGGATAAAACATGAGTATTTCGATTTTCCCTGTGGGCAGGAAGTGGGGTCTGGTGTTTGGTGTGTGCAGCAGCTGAGGTGAAGGCAGGGAAGCAGCTGAGCTGGGGGGAAGCTCTGCTCCATGTCTCAGAGATTTGGTTTTAACATCTTGCACCAAATTACCAGCCTGAGAGGGGGGCTCAGAGCGAGGAACCTCATTGGAGCATCAAAGGAATATGATAAAATACAACAGAGGAACAGCAATAACTGATGGGTTTGTATTTCCCTTTGCTCTTTGTTTTTGGAGAGAAACCTTCCATGCGAGTATTCTCAGGTGATGCCTTGGTTTCTCTTGGAATAAATTGCTTGTCTCAGCTTGATCCCTGAGCCTTCTGATGAAAGTAACATGTTTTTGTTCTTTATTAGAAGCATGGCTGAGTCCAAACCCTGCCAGAGCCTTGCTGGGTGTGAGGGATCACAGAAGGTCAGGGATGTGCTGAGCACAGAGGCTCCAGTGCCTGTGGCACACTCCGTGTCCTGCTGGCAGACAGAGGGGTTGTTCCTGGTGCTCTCAGCTTTCCACCTTCATTTTCCACCCTTCCACCGAGATGCAGGGGTGCTCAGGAGAAAATTCTAATTTGAAATGTCCAATTTAGGTTGCTGGTGGCTGTAACAAAGTACAAGCTCTGCTTGCTGCAGGTCCAGAGGTGTCTCTCCAGTTGCAGAACCAGCTTCTTGCTGGAGCCCAGCTCTGGGTGAGCAGAAAGAACAGTGGGACAGCTCCAGACAGGGCTGTTTCCCTGCCAGAGGGACCCAGAGCACTGGGCTCTCACCTGAGCACCCAAACCAGATCCCTTGTGGGGGCAGGACCAGTCCCTGCATGGCAGCTCGGTTCTGTGTGAGGGTTTCAGTGAAAAACCCTCAATATAAGCCAGGGTGGAAAAAGAAAGGAGCCAAAGGCCTTGAAAGTATTCCTAAGTGAGGAAGTTTCACCCTGAGCTTGGGGTGGAGCCCAGGTTTCACCAGATGCCCAGTCAGGGGGGGATAAACTCCTGGATAAACCTGCTGCCAGCTGGGCCATCCCTTCTCCTTTGCTTTGTGCCATTGGCTCTTGCAATGCTGAAATCAGTGAGAAGCACAAAGCACCAACTCTATTTTCAAGTTCGGGGATGTAGACCCCCTTCCTGAGATTGTTGTATCACCTGAAGTTAATTTAATGTTTAAAATAGAGACTAACCTGTTCTGAGGGATTTTAACCTGCAAATGCACTGGGAGCAGTCACTGCCTGCACTCTGTGCTGCAGGAGGGTGTGATTCCAGAATCATATGGACACAATCCTGTGCCATGTTCTGCAGAAAGGCCTTGCTTGAGCAGGGAGGTTGGATCAGATGATCCCACCAGTGGTGCCTCCATCCTTGTCCATCATTCTGTGATTATCTGGAGGAGGGCACTGACAACCAGGACATTCCTTTATGGGCTTGGTTTGGAAACATGAGCTGCCTGGAAGGAAACCTTTGCAATCAGGAATGTTGTCCCTCCTGGAATACTCAGAAATTTGGGAGGGTCCTGGCTGCCTGGGCAGCCCTGAGAGGCTTTGGGCAATTTGCTGAGGCCACCTGTGGTTGTTGGTTTGGAGAATGTGTCACTGTTTTACTCTGGCATCTGTTCAAAGTCCTAATTCCGTGGATCAGTGTCTTTCAGATGAAGAAAGTAAAGTCCTTTCTTGCCCCTGGTGTCTGAGTAAATTGATATCAAATTCTCTAATGAAAAGACAACTGTTGTCAGCAGAGGCAAGCAACAAGAAAATCTGGGACAGGAGGTAACTTCATGATGGATTCTACATCCTCAGGGACTTTCTGAGCTCTGAGGATTAATTTTCTATTATATCCACGTGTGGGGCTTTCCTTAAATACACTTCCACTAACAACTTAATACTTTTTTCAATTACAGTATCATAAAATGCTACAACTTTTTTGACATTCTGCCACTTACAGGCCAATGCTTTCATCACTGTGACCACTGTTCCCCCCTTTTACTTTTCCTAAGTGAAGCATCTTTTTGCTGCCCTACTGAAGCCATGGGTTTGTGGAGAAAGGGTTTTTTGCACAGGGAAAAAAATCCTTGGGGACTGAACTTCTGCAGGGTTTTTAGTGAACCCTCATTCCATGAGTCCTGATGGGCTTGCAAAGCCTTCACCAGTGTCTCTTCTCAATATTTTAGCTCAGTTGGCTCAGTTTACTTTATTATCTTTATTTTTTTAGATTTATGTATGTATTATTTATTCTACCGTCTTCTTTTCGTGTGTAATAACTCTAAGAATGCTTCCAGACAAAAAACCCCAGGCATTTTTACCTGTCCACACACTTGACTATGTGAGATAGAGCACCACAGGTACCCAGAATTTCCTGCAGCCACCTCAAGTGCACCTAAAAATGAATTGCTCAGGGTGTGAGCCAATGGTTTATAAAGAAGAAGGATTTGGGTAACTACAGGTTACAGCCTCTTGTAGGAGAGTGGTCAAACAGTTTGGAGTTCTCCACCTGGAAGTGTAGGGAGTTGGAGAAGGAAAAATTGAGAGTGTGAGGTGTCTGAAAATTGCCTGAGTGCTGAGGAGAGGCTGCAGTGTTGGTGAGGCTGTTCTCCCCTTGGTGTCACTTCTGGTGGATCAAGGCTTGAGAGGACTTCTCCACTTGGGGATTTACTGAACCCTTCTGATTTTGGTGGCATTGAGGAGGAAAAATGCCCTGATTTCACAAAACAGCCCAGAACTCTGTGATTTTGGAAATACTAATCCAGTTGCCCCCAAGCAGCTGAGTATTTTTGAAGCTTTTATGATTTTATAACTGAAAATAGATATCTTTAATATAGATATGTGATTTGACAGCAAAATATTATTAAATCAGGACAAGATGACTTGAGAAGTTGGAGGTGATGTCTGTAGAAGGAGGTTGGGCAGATAGGGAGATTCTCATGGGAGAGCAGAGGTTCCTGGTGCAGGCACAGGGCAGACAGGGACCAGGGGCTCTGTCTGTCCCCCAGCCAGGAGGGAATCATGGAATGGTTTGTGTTGGAAGGGACCTTAAAGCCCAACCAGTGCTACCCTTGCCATGGCAGGGACACCTTCCCCTATCCCAGGCTGCTCCAAGCCCTGTCCAACCTGGCCTTGGGCACTTCCAGGGAGAGGGAGTCCATAACCCAAGGGCTGGGTCAATAGAACTATTGGAAAATGAGGCTGCCCAGCTGCTTCCCCACATTTTCCAGCTCCTTCAGCGAGGAAAAAAACCTTTCTGGCACAATGTGCATGAGGGACACGTCACCGTGTGTCAGTGCAGGGAACATGAACTGATCCCAGTTAATCTTCCCTGCTTCCTTCCACACCTCCATTTTATACACTAAAATTGGCAGGGAATTATGGTCACAAAACCTGATTTCTGCCTCAGTTCTGCTCCTCGGCACAGAACTACCTGACAATTAATATTTGTGTATACCTTTTGAAATCTGTGACCTTTGGGGAGTTGACAGAGCTATAATATTGGTCTTTGTGCGCTTGCCTGGCTTTTAAACTCCCTGCCTAGTGGATGTAAGTTCAGTGGATACAGATCTGAAACTTGATTTCCTCAGTATAGCTGCATTAGCATTCAGCTGTGGGTATGTAAGATAATAGTATTAAAAGCAACCTTCCATCCTGTTGTCATGGATGCAGCACAGCCCAATCCTGGGAGCAGTACACCACCAGTCTTTGTACAATCTCATTTTTATCTACAAATTTTGATTTAATTATACCAGAAATTCTGCAGCACCCTATAATATATGATTTTATTTTCCATTTCAAGCATTAAAATGTAAGAATTGAGCAGCTCGAGTTCTTTGTCCAGCCCTCCTTTTTTTTTTTTTTGCATTCCAAGTATCTGTCAGTATTAGTTATGAGACTGTGTGAAATAAGTAGCCATGAAAGATGCCTGCTTTTATGACAGAATGAGTGGTTTCATGAATTTTAAAGGAGCACATTTGTATTTTCTGTTCTTGAACTACATGGGCTACTCGCAAATATGACAGAAGATAATTGTTTGAGGAATTATGATGCCTTTCAAGATTTTGCGGGATATTACTATTTTCATAATCTTTCATTTATCAGGTTCCACGGCTTGATTTATTTATGTGTGTAATTTGGAAATTAAAGTACTCCCACTCTGGCAGCAAAGGTACATGTTTGCTTCCTGTGGCTCGTGCTCCCCTTGGCAGAAATAATGAATGTGCTTATTTTTTTTTTTTTGCCAGGCACCAAAGCAAAGTGTCAGGACTGGGGGGTGCCCAGGTGTTATCCTGGGCCACGTGAGCTGGAGGGAAGAGCCCCAAGCCTTGGGATGAGCAGGGATTTCCATCTCCAGCAGCACCCGTGGCACCAGGCAGAGCGTGTGCTCAGTTTGTTAGGATTTAAATGAAGGCATTGTTAGCAGGGATTTTGTGTGAGTGAGTAAAGGCTTCAAGCCTTTAATTGACTCGGGAAATCTTTTTAGTTGTGATTAGAGGGACAGATACTCAGCTGGTGAGGACTGATGGTGCTCCATTGAATCAATTTTCATACCCTGTCTGGAGTCAATGGAGCAGGGCTCGTTTATAACCCCGTACCTGGCCTGTTATTATTAAAAAAAAAACATTCCAAGCCTGATATTGGAGTGGTACAGTAACCTTTTATCAGGGAGCTGCTTGGCTCAATTTAAAAAAATTCATCAAAATCAGTGGTAAAGCCTTGGGCTAATAAATCCAGGGGCATGAGCTATTTTCATTTGGTTGGGAATTTAAGTGTGGAAACCTATGGCTGTGTCCTATTTGCCTGAAAGCTCGGTGATGGATCTGCCATACTTTCATATTTAGCATAAGGTTGTCTCCTTAAAGACTAAAATGAAGCATCTCTATATCTGTATGAAGCACCTCCATATGAAGCATCTTTTAAAGACTAAATGAAGCATCTCTATAGTCTTTTCTGGTTTAGCCTTGAAGAATTTGTAATTTTTTTCTCTTGGTAATATTATCTCACTTTCCATCCTGTGATAACTGCATAGCAGGATTTTATTTTATGGTTAAAAAAAAATTAAATCTGAATATCTTTATGTATTTAACTTGTTCCTAACATCTGAATATTATCACTGAAAATCCCCTCTCAAAATTCTGTGCACGCCCATAATTAAACTGCTCTGAAAGGTGCAGTCAGGAAAACCAGGCACCAACATTATGGAGTGAAAATTAAAGAGGCAAAACATCAGAGTGTCTACTGTATGTGCCTGCTGTTAGACACTCAAGCATGGAGAACAGGATACACCTCTATGGATGGATGGCTTTCCTTATTAAAAAAACACAGTAGGACTCACAGTAGGGGAACACACTAAAACAAGGCTTTGTAGTAATTTCCTTGAAAGAAATTTCCCAAGATAGCAACTTAAAAAAGCTTTTAATCTGGCGACTGGCTCTACAGTGAGTTTTGCTGGAGGTGGGATAAAAAAGTCCATTAGATTGCAGCTGATCTGGTAGGGCTGGTCCAAAGCCTCTTCCCTCCCAAGAAAAGGATTAGACTTTCCTTCACCAGAACAAGGGCTGAATAGATTGGTGTGATCCTGGCATATTTAGGAACCTTAAATACATATCTCTCAAGTCTGAAATGATGTGGGAAAACAGAAAAGCCCTTTCCCAGCTGGAATGCTTGACCAAACACGCTGCCCTGCGACACCGAGCTGATGCATTAGATCAAGGTTTCTTCTACATGTCTGCATTTGAAAGCACTGTCCCTCGTGATTTTGAGCTGATATTTTATTTTGGGCCTCTGAGCAGTGTGTGTTATCCCTTAGAAGGAACACAAAGTGTTTCTCATAAATTCCTGGAGAAGCATCCAACGTGACCGTGTCCTGCAGCAGCTCCTGGTGCTGCGATGTGCCAGGAACTCCCTGAACGGACTTTGCCTGATTGTGTTATCTACTCCATGTCAATATCAAACCTCCAAGTAAAGAAATAGACCCAAAATGTGGATAAATTCTCATGAAAACCTGCTGGAAGGCTGCCAGTTGTGTTCTGGTTACCTGATAACCCCTAAACTGGCGTGGCTGCAGCTCCGCGCTGCGCTTGGTGCCGGTGTACAAGTCCAGGGCCACTCTGCATCCCTGTGGCTTCTCCTCAACCTCCTCCTTCCCCCTTTCGGTGCTGTGGCTGTGGGGAGGTGGCCCTAGAAATTTGGTAGAAGGTGCTGGAGGCTGGAGGTGCTGCAGGAGCTGCCCCTGCTCCCCTCCAGCCGGCACCGGAGTGCCCGGCACCGCCGAGTGTGAGCATCGGCGGGGGAGAGGGAACATCTTGTACCTATCTTGTGTCAGCGAGCTGAGAACAGGCAAGGAACATGTCTGATAATGTGTTTCACATTGAAATAATTAAAGAGAATTGTTGCTGGAGGGAAATGTGCCTTTAAAAATTAACCCTGACATCTCTCTGACAATTTGGCGTATTACAAGAGATCCTTTTTTCCCCTCTTTTTTTTTTCTTCTTTAGTTTTACTAAACTTGATATGCATTTTTCAGCACTTTAGAAAATGCAGAGCCTTTGAAAACTTCCCTGTACGAATAGTCTATACTTACATGAGCAGCCCCATCTATTTTCCACTGAACTGCTCGCAGGACTGATGTTTAAAGGAACGGGGCTGAAGTAAATGACACGTTCTGCAATGCCCTGGAGCCTCTGCTAGTTATTATTGTTTGAATCTGTGTCTTGATTGCATATATTGCAGTCTTCTATCACACAGGGAGCCAGTTTTGAAATCTGAATGTGGTTCCTCAAATAGCCATCGAGCAGCTCGCTTTATTATTTCTTCTTACAGTGAAAAAAAAAATCCTTGGAAATTGAAAGTAGTCATTTCCATAAAGCACTCAAAGTTTAAAAATGTTCTTTTTGAAGGAGCTGGAGTATTTGAAAACAAATGTTAATGTCTATAAAAGCAGTATTATTTTTTAAAAATTTGAGCTGTGGCAACACCAATTATATTCACATTTTTGTCAAATGTAGAAAGTTAAATATACAGCAGGTATTGGTGTTCAGGAAGTTTGGCTCCACTATATCGTGGCTATAACAGTTATTTACCAGTTGAAGAATCGTGCAACTTTTATTGGGGTGAATTCCTGCATTTCCAGTTCTCCATTCGATCATAACTTGTTAGTCCCGGGGTAGGAAATGTTGGGATTCTCTCACTTTGATTATTTGCTGACTAATTGGAAGCTGCATTTACAGCCTGGAGAGGGGCACAGGAGGTGGCAGGGCTGGAAGTGATGCTCAGGCTGCTTTTCCCCCCTCTGCTGTGGCCGGAGCTGCCTCGGACCGTGTGAGATTTCCAGGCTTTCCCTGTGCCGGTCTCCGGGAGGAATCCGAGGGTGTTATTCCAGTCCTGATGGCTGGAATTCTGCAATTCCCTGTCCTGAGGAATGCCCGAGGTGCTGCTGAGGCATTTCTGGCTTTCAATTCTGCAACTGAGTGAAAAACGGAAAACATAAAATTGTCCTTCAGATGCGGAAAACCCTTAAATTTTTTATTTTTTTTTTCTTCTTTTGAATAATGTGTGACCCGGTGGGAGGCAAACACAGTGCACTGCACAGGAGCAAGAACACATTTTTAATTTATACCCTGCAGTTCCCAGGTTGCAGGGCAGATTCCTGGGTGACACTCTCCATCCTCTGGAGCACCTCAGTCTGGGGTAGCGCTGCTTTACACCAGCAGAGAATTAACTTGCAGGAGCCAAACCCTCCTTCATTCCTTAGTCAAGGAGAAGAGATTCACCCCTCTGTTTCCTCTTCCCCATAACTTTTGGCAGTTTGGTGATCTTGGGCACAATCCCTCAGGATGCTGAGCACCCCCGTGGGCACTTCACCAGGACAGCTGATGGCTCGTGATGCTCCCTACGATTCAGCGCTTCATCATCTCAAATTTAAACACAAAATACTTTAAAAACACTTCTCAAAAACATTTTCCTTGGCTTGGAAATGCTTTTTACCCTTTTTATAAAAGCAGCAGCTGAAGAAGTACCTGATAGCTGCTGTGATATGTGCTATAAGCCTGGCTGTACACAATGTTGCTGGGACGTACTTTTTGGCTATTAAAGGCTCATTAAAAAAATTAAAGTCCCCACAATTTACAATATTTTCCATTGAAATAGCGTGTTAACACATTTCTTTAATCAGTGTGTAACTGTCAAGGGAAAGAACAATTCATCTAGTATATGCATACATTAGGAAAAAAATTATCAGATTTAATTTTATTTGTTTTATATTCAGGGCTTTTTTGAAGGAATTCCTGCAGGGAAATGGTTAATCTATTTTTAACTAAAGCTTACTTTTGTAATCTATCCAGTGCTTAGAGTTCTGTCATTGATCTATGATTTATGTGATTTAAACCACCTCTTGGCTGTAACATTGGTTTCTATCCAAGATGCTGAGCTGAATACTAATTACGAGATCAAATTTATGCTGTTGGGCTAAGCAGCTGAAGGAGCTTTCCATGCAGGACTCCCTTAAACCATGCCACCGTTGAGCATTAGTGGAATATTTGGCGAGGGGGATGGGGGGAAAAGCTGGAAAAAGGAGAAAAAAAATACAGCAGGAAAACTGAAGTGTCCTTTGAAAGCTTTATTTTTAGTTCTCTTGACTGAGTGCACAGTGCTAGATGCAGAAATTCAGTGTGTGAATATGCACATGGGGCTGTTTTTCCAGCAGAATCTCACTAATTCCCCCTAACGACTGGGAAACCCACTGAGAGAAGCCAAATGGCACGAGCGAGCAAACAAATAAATATGATTGAGGATATTTTATTCCAAGATGTATTTTATGCCTTTATTTTGACAAGTATCACATTGTCAGAATGATTTATGGTATTTCAGAGCATACCAGTAAATGCACTGTAGGATGGGTTCTTACAGGAAGGAAGTCTGGGTAACAATAGCTTGGCTTTACCTCTCCTTAAAGCATTTTTGCTGAGAAATAAGGCAAGAGCACCAATTTTATGGAAAATACAGGTCTGAGGCTTTCCTTAGGTAAGAATGAGTAACAATTCCATTCTCCCGCATCACCTTTGCTGAGGAGGTCGGGATGGCAGCAATTTTCTTGGGAGTAGAGAGTCAAAACCTCTGCAAACAGCTCTGAAACCAAAACCCACTCTGAATAAAAATGAAATTTTCTATTGGAATTTTATTGAGTATAATGATTTTTGAGGGAAAATTTGTTCCAGTGCACCATTTGAGTTTCATCTCTGTTGGTATGATGTTGAGGTGTTTCGTTTTGATGATGCTGAAATATTTTGATTTGTTCAGGCTTTTAGTATTTTTTTGGTTTATTTATATATTTGTTTATTTATGTATTTATTAATGGTGTAGCTTTCCTGTTTCCCAATGCTTTGCCTTACATTTTGTTACAACTGGGCACTTGGAACATTTTCAGCCTCCTACTGCATCTTATTAAAACGGGACATTTCCCTAAAACATTTGCACAAGTTGAACTCCACCGGAATCTCTTTAGGAAACTTTGGGAGATCTTTTAAGAATCTTTAAGCTTCTGCACTCAAGAAAACATTGGGATTTCTCACAGAATTCCAGGCTGTGACTATTTCTGCTGCCTTTTGCGCTGGGGAGTGGCAGGTTCTGCCCGCAGGGTTTGGGGATCACAGTCTTGGCCAAGGGATCAAGGTGTGGGGGTGTCCTCAGACCCCGACCAGGAGAAGGATTTGGACCCTCTGTTGTTTTCCCTGGGATATCCAGTTTGCCACCAGTGAGGATCATGGTCTGGAGCCCCGTTTGGGGGGCTGTGTCCCCTCCCCTGGCAGAGGTTCCTGCAGCCAGCAGGTCCTCCCGCTCCAGCTGCAGGAGGCCCTTTAGTGGGGAATTCGTTTCCTTTCATCCTTACTCTTGCTCGTTTTAAAAACAAAACCCAAAGCAAATAAAAAACCAGAAACAGAAATAAAGCAAACAGAAAATCTTGAAAATGTTTCTTCCAAGGGCAGTTTTAGACTGACGACCTCTGGTTATGTATCTATTGCTCGTGATCTTCCTCCTTTATTATTTCTCCCATTTCTAATGTGAAGAAATTCATATTTCAGTTAGATCCTCTTGCCTGTTCAAAATTGTATTATTTATAGTCCACTCAATGTCATATTTGCTTTTTAATATGCATTGTTATAAACAATTTGCAATGGAAATAATCCACCTTGTGAACATTTGTGGAAAACTTCTTGAATATCCACATCTACAGGTGATGCTGAAGTGGCTTGGGGACAATTTTATTAAGAGGTGCCACAGTTTATGATTCCATTTGTGTATTTTGTTGTCCTGTGATGCCACCCTTACCTGCCCCCTCTACACCTACAGTAGGTTCACCTCTGAATGCTGCCAGTCATAAACACAATGAATTTCCTTACAGGCTTTAGTCTGTGGAAGGAGCATTATTAAAAATCTTGGATGAGCCCAGGGACACGTTGTGGCTGTAATTGCAGTCAGGTCACTTTGCCAGCTGACTGGAACCACTGGATGTGAGGCATTCCCTCACTGCTCAGGCAGGGAAATAATTTGCACCCTCGGTGATGTTGTTGATCTGAGGTAAAACAACAGAAGTGAGGAGGGGTCTGGAGTTAATTGCTGTCGTGGTCTGAGGGACTTCAAAGGAATGATTTTACCAGAAGCCTCATTAAATGGATTGGATGTTTTACTGTGCTGAACAGGTGGCTGAGGTGCTCCAAGGGAAATATTTGAAGATGGGAACCAGCGCCGGGACTTTCTGCGCCCACGGAGCTGCCAGGGCAGGGAGGAGCCCCCGTTCCAGGGACACCCAAGGGATGGACATGTCAGGTGAGGCTTTGGGGAGCCACAACCCCAAGCCAGGCCGGTGGGGTCCCCATCCTGGCAGGAGCTGTGTCTTTGGAGCCTTGGCTCGTGGGACTGATCTGTGGAAGGCACATGGGACTTGTGTGGGCTCAGGACGGTGGCTTTGCCCAGGGCCAGGGCTCTGGATGCTGTGGCAGGCTCCCTTCCCTGCACCAGCCCTTGCTCTGGTCTACACCTGCCTCTCACACAGCGTTTACAGAGCAAAATCTCACTGAGGAGAAGAGAACTTATCTATAAAATAAAATAAGGTACCATTGTACAGGAAACATATATAATATTTTGAATATAAATATATATATACACTAAATATTTGTTCTTCTTTTCCTTTTCTTTGCAGCAGAGCTATTAAATTAACAATTGTGCTTTTGGCAGTGAAAATGGGGGCATTTCCACTGAAAGTACAAAAACTAAAATCATAGTGATTTGACACATCCCTGTGCTTACACCTGTATATGTAAAATATTATTTATGCCTGATAGACAAGTGGATATTTTGTATACCTTCATAGATATATCAATTGTACATGACAGAGTTTCTTTCCTCGATCATAGAATCATAATAGAATGGTTTGGGTTGGAAGGGATTTTAAAACTCACCCAGTCCCACCCCCTGCCTTGGGCAGGGACACCTTCCACTGTCCCAGGCTGCTCCAAGCCCCATCCAACCTGGCCTTGGACACTTCCAGGGATGGGGCAGCCACAGCTTCTCTGGACAAAGGAATTTTGACAAGGGAAATTCAGATTTTCTCCTTCTCTGCTTCCATAGGGATGCTCACCAATCCCACAGATGCAGAATTCTTTGAGGCGTAAAATATTTGAAGCCAACTCAGGCTGCTGAACATTCAAGCTGAGAAAAACCCACCACAAAAACCACTTGTTTGCCCTTGGGAATCCTTTTATCAGCAACACCCCAAAAATGCTTCTCCTTAAGTTTAAATCTCAGCAAACAAAGACCAGAGAAATCCAAACCACAACAGACATTTGGGATGCCCTTCTTAAGAAAGCAGCAGCCCCAGAACAGCTGAAGTACATTTAAAGCACTGCTGGGTTTTCAGGGAAAATGGATATAAGTTCAGAGATAATTTATAAAAGAGTGTAGGAGCTCTGTAGTTTCTGCAACCAGTGGAAATTAATAAAACCCAAGGCTGGCTATTAGATAAACCCAAGCAGACAAAGTGTGTGTAACTACCCGTAGAGGGGCTGACATGATGAATGATGATGGGTACAAACTCATCTGAAGTTCTTTAGGAATAATAGCAGCATAAAGTCATTTCTATAGGTTACCTAAATGTGCCTGAAACAACAGTATATTGAAGGTTGCATATTATGCTCAGAATGACAAGTATTTATGATTGGAAGGTGTCTGGGTTGGGATTATCAGTTTTTGTAAACCTTTCCTCAGTTCTTTAATCCTTGATTTAAAGGCCCATCCAGAGATTTTTTAAAAAAGGGGCTGATTCCTATAATTGTCCTGCAGAGATAGTAAATACCCTCTCACCTCACAAAAATCAGCAGTGCCTGGTACTACAGGTGTTTTCCTTCTGGAGCAGTGAAAGTTTTCCTTGAGGAACAGCTGGGGAGAGGCACCTGAGTAGCAGGAACGAGGGTGGGCAACAGCTCAGCCCAGCTAAACTCCGCTCAGCTAAACTCCTTCATAGGCCTGGGAAAGAAGATTCCTGCTTTGTAGTGCCAGTTGTGTCTGGTGAGTTTTATGTTAATTCAATTGCAATTGTTGTTGAGTTCGTTGCTTGGGGGTTTGTTTTAAAGTGTTTTTTAAATTTATGGTCACAGCACTTGTGGGTAAATGTGGCAGCTGAAGAAAAATAATGGGTGCAAGTGAACAGAATTTACAGAAATCTGTGTGATCATGAGGGGGATGAGGCGAAGTTTTAGAAGTAAAATGCTCCTTCTGCAGAACTGCTGCCTTCCAGTTGTCTTTGTGTCTCTGGAGTGTTGTTGTCTTGCTCAAATGAGAGTGAGAGATTTTGATTACGGGCTTTTCTGAAAGCTTGACAAACACAACCTGCATTTGTCACAGGTTTAGAAGGAGAGAAATTTTTGTGCTACGCACAGACTGATTTCCAAAACCTGAAGGTTTCCAGCTTTCCCCAACCTTTTCTAACACACTGCAGCAATCTGTCCTTTGAGTGTGCTGATCCTCTTAGGTCTGTAAGAGCCTTTGAGACAGAGCTAATTTTTTTCAGCGTTGACTGTGGAGATTTGTGACTTCAGATGTGAATGTCCCTTTCTCAACCCTGCTGCCCGTGACCCACTGCACAGCGAGTGTCTCACATCATAAAGTGCTTATTCACAGAGGGCTCTGGCCAAGGCTATCTGGAGGGTGGGAGATGCTTTCCTGGCAGTGGGATGTGAACATCGTGGGGCAGATCCTCAGCCAGGATAAGAATCCTGCTCGGTCTCTGCGGCTCAAAGGGCGTCTGTTAATTCATGTGGAAAACGCGCGACCCCAGCGAGATCACGGAGTTCACTGTCCTTGAGCGAGTGCCACACTTTGCAGTCAGGATCAAAATGTCTTTCTCCCTCCCATTCCCTTGAATTTTGATTTTTCTGAAAGTCCTTTAAATTGTTTTATACTGAAACCTATGGTATTATCCAAGGAAACTTTGAGGCATGCTCTGTGTGTTCTCCCTCTCTCTTTTATTAAGTTGCTGAATTTCAGCACTGGTGGGAATGTGGAGCCCTGGAAGCTCACCTGGATCCTCTGCTCACAGGCTGTGCTCTGATGAGGCTGAGCTCTGGTGGGGCCATTATCACCATAGCAACCATCCAGGACTTTATTTGGTTATCCTTGAAGAGCCCCAGTCTTTGATTTCCAATTTAGTTACATCAGGTATTTGGGGAAGCTCTCTGAGTTGAAGGGTTTTGAAGGGCAGACTGGGGGCTGGTTTGCCTGCCAGGGATGTGCTCTGGGCACTTTTGTGTTTTGGTGGGGAATTGGGAGGTGGGATTGCTTTGTGCTGGAGCAGAGGATTTGCAGAACCCCTGGCATGGGTGCAGTGCAGCCAAGCAGCCTTCAGGCAGTGCAGCTTTTCTCCTGTCCTTTGGAGAGCAGCAAGGTACTCGGGAAGATGAATCATCTCCTGGCACAGAATCTTTCATCCCTTTCTACAGCAGCATTTGTCTTCTTGTTGAAGCATCACACTGCAGTTAATACTGTGGTGTTGTTCACTCCTTGAGGCTCAGATAATTTGAGTTGAATTCCAACCAACAAACCCACGAGGGTGAGGTGGTGTTGAGGGGAGCAGTAACCCGGGGACAGAAGGGACCATCAGCATCCCTTTGCACTTGGTTATGGAGGAGTTGTGGAGATGTGTAGGAAGCTTTTGCTCTTCTACCAAAATTCTTGTTTACAGGCAGGGAATGAGCCCTTTGTCCATCATTCAAATGTGTCAGAGGATCTTCATCTTCCTTTTTAATCCCTGGTCCTGATC
Source organism: Climacteris rufus (assembly GCA_013398175.1). Classification (NCBI taxonomy): domain Eukaryota; kingdom Metazoa; phylum Chordata; class Aves; order Passeriformes; family Climacteridae; genus Climacteris; species Climacteris rufus. The sequence continues at coordinate 277,422 of VZRZ01003762.1, read as the reverse complement.
CCATCAGTGCTGGAGGTGATGACAGGCGTGGAGTGCAGTCCCATGAGGGTCCCCCCTTCAACCTGGGTTGCTTCACCCCTTAATCATGAGTGCAGATGTGTTTCACAGCCCTGCCGTGTTTGATGGAGTCTGTTATTTGTGTGTGCAGCTCTCTTGGTTTATTTGTTTATTTTCAATATATTGCACAGATGCACAAAAACACACCTCAGAGACCTCCCTCCCTTCCCATCAGCTTCTCCTCATGGGTTCTCCTGGAAGTCAAGCAAAGTTATCTTCACTACTGTGGGTTTTATCAACTTGAAATGTAAACAATTAAAAAGAAGTGCTTTCAGGCAGCAAGGTGGCCCTTGAGTGCCTCAGTCAAGTGTTGCATTTATGCACTGAATTTTTCACTTCTTTTTTTTTTTTTTACTTTTTTTAGTTCCACTTGTTGCTTTATGTGAGTCCTTGGAACAGATGTTTCCCCCATGGTCCTGGTGGGTGACACAGGACCCCTGTGCTGCCCCTGTCTCCCCATCAAATCCCTGCTCTGGATCAGGTCAACAACCTGAAAGCCAAGACCTGTTCCCAGCAGCAAATCCATCAAGTATAAACCCTGTACTTATTTGAGAGCCATTGGGTCAATAACAGATGGACCTGGTGCTCTTAGAGGTCTTTTCCAGCCCAAACAGTCTGTGATTAGCAGGATTCTCAGAACCAACAATTTTAACTGCAGGCCCCTAATTACCCTTTTCCCAAAGGTGGCCCCAGGGCAGGTGATGCCCATGGCAATGCTCTCCAGGTCTCTCTCCTTCTCACACCAAGAAGCTTTATCTCCAAGCTGACTCCAACCCTGCTGTCTCTCCCAGTTCACTTTGTGTGATGCATTTCCTAATTTGTGCTATTTTGACCTTCTCCAGCAGAAGGTGTGGTAGTCCTTCAGTGAAGGGCTGTGGAAGTGCCCTCGGGCCCTCCTCCCTCAACCACTGAGTGCCCTGCTTGAAATGCTTCCTTCCCTGGTGTCTGCAAGTCAGGATTGCATTGCTCTGTGCAGTCACATCCCCTGGCCAGGCAGCACAGCTCCTTGCAGCCAGCAGGCTCTACTGGAGAGCCAGGCTTCCTGGATTCCATTAACATTTTGTTAATGAAATAGTGCTTTGTCAAAGAGTCTTGAAAACTTAAAAGGGTATTTAAGCTTCTTCCATGAGTCAATACCATGTAATGTCAACATTACCACGAAGGGATAATTCAGAGATGTCACACAAAGCTTGTGTTATGCCATTTGCAGTCTGGCAAAACAGCTCAGCATTTATGTTGTTTAATCCATCTTCAAAAATCTTTTGTTCTGAAAAAGTTTGAGATCAATCTTGTCAGTATTTACTGACACAAAGCTGATGTAAGTCACTGTGCTCCTATTGACTTCATCTGAGTTGTAACGATTTACCCCAGGCTCGAATTAATCCCAAATTAGGCATATGAGGAACTCGATATCAAACTTTTAAGGAAGGTGGAGCTGAATGGCACAGATCTTGGAAACGAAAATGTGGATGCAAATAGAGTGCAGGAAGCAGTTTGCAATGACCTGGGACAGTGCAGACACAATTTGAAGAGACTTAAAGAAAATAACCTAATCTAAAGCTTTGCATTGATGAAATATTGTAATTCCCTGGCTAGAAAGAAGGAGGAAATACAGAAATAGAGTTCAGATCTGAGTGCTGGCAGTGAGATTGGGGACGTGGGGACTGAATTCCAGTGTCCCTGTCAGTGGGTTTGTGTCACTGCCACAGCAATTCTGGTCAAGGTACATGAAACCTTTTTTTCCATTCCTCCTCCCTTTCTTTTTAGCAATTCTGTAATCATACCCACCACAGAAGGAAGTTGTTTGATCCTCCTGGACACTGCAATGATGCTGTTTGTTTTACCTTTGTACTTTTTAATCCTTTTCCATTAAAGCTCTCTGTAATTGATGTATTTGAATGTAGTGAATGGTGGCCTCAGCTTGCTTTGAAGAAAATAGACTGCCTTACTTCATCCTTGGCTGAATCCGAAATGCTTTCCCCTGATTATTTCTTGGCTGTGTTAAATCTATTTCCCTCTCAGACTCCACAGATAGATGGGGTCAGCTCCGCAGTATCTGAAGCGATATGAAGTTCTTTAAAAGTTATTCACATATTTTGGTGGCAAAGGTTTAGTATTTCATTCTCATGCAGGATTTTTGTTTCAAACCAGGCATTGTGGAAGCAGGCAGCATCCCAGACCTGTGGAGGAGCTCAGCAGGAGGAGAACAAGTGGGGGGAAAATATTCCCAGTGTCGTGTTGCTGCTGGTGGGTCAGGTATGCTGGGGTAATTTGTAGGTTCTTTGTGAGTGAGGGATGCTTTCTGGCTTGATTGCACACAGCAGGAAGAAAAATAGTGTGAGGCTCTTCGTTTGTACTTTTATGCTGTTTTACAACCTGGGAAACATTCGGGGCATAAATCAATTGCTCTTTTTGCAAAGGGCTGCAAAGGCCTTGCGGCCTCCTTGCTCCGGGTGAGGTCGGTGCAAGAGCAACAGGAGCCAGGATAAAATATGGACAAAAGGAAACACGTTGCAAAAACAGGGTTGGAAAGCATCTGAGAGCAGGTTGTACAGCACAGAGTGTGTTCAGCTGCCTTATGGGGTGAAAGGGTCTCGAAATGCTCAGAGATGCCTTGTCCAAACTGGGCTATACCTGTGTTTATATAGAATAAACATAATTTGGCAATTAAGTTAAATGTTAGCATTATCTCACAGATCCCAGTGTATTTGATCACATTTATAAAGGAATAATGCATTTGCTAAGTAGGAAAATGTGAAAAACCCCACAAATGTTACCTAAGAAGAGGAATCAGACATAAAGTTTATGATCCATCCTGGCCTGCTGTTATAACCCAAACGTGGAGGGAGCACAGTGAACCTGAAACTCCACAGTCAGCACTGCAGCAAAATGAAGCATGGCAATGGAGGGGATGTTTAAATTGAGGTTAAAAGAAAAACAAACCCAGGGACTTCTAATAAAAAGGAAAAAGTTGATATGGGGAGTAATGGAAGTGTATCTGTGAAGTGCCATTCAGGCACAGGCTGTCCCGAAGGCTTTACAGCTTTTAGTAACAATACAATATGAATAAGAGGAGGCTGAGAAAGCAGTGCAGGATAATGTGCATTTTCATCTAGTATTTAAAAAGAGAAAAAATAAGTCCTTGGAGGCAACAAAAAGGGAAGAACAGTTACAGGTGGTAGAAATTGTGTACAGAGGTGGGATTTGTGTCTGTGGTGTGCATGTTTGAAGGGGGAGGGATGTGGGCACATCAGGTGTGTGGTGGAAGGGGGAGCAGGGAGAGAGACCCTGCAAAGTTGGGGCAATGGGGTTTAAATCCCAGAGATGCCACTGCTCCCTCCCAGTAGCAAGTGTGAGACTCCCTTACAGATACAGAACTTCTACATCTCAGAAAGTCAGGGGTCACAATTATTTCACCTAAATTGTTTTTAAAAAATCAAGTGCCTCTTGAAAGGCAAAGACTCTGCAGATAATCTCTAAAACCATTATGCTTCTGTTTCTCTTAAAAATCCTTTTCTGTTTTTCTTAACCTCATCAATGATAAAACATCTGTACCCGAGCCTGCATCTCCCCTTGTCTCAGTTCTTCATGTATCAATGTCAGACAACAATATTTTCCTCTGTACTATTCTGTATTTCATGTGTAAATGACAAATTCTGGGGCAAGCAGCTCTGAATTACCCTGTGTTTAGACAGTGCCCATCCAAGCAGAGCCCTTTTGTTATCCAGGGGCTTCCAGGTCTGACCATGACACAAGGTAATTTCTGAACCAAGCAAAATATTTCCTCTCTATCACATTAAACTGGGTAATTGAAAGAAATAAAGTGTTTTTACCACTCAGTCCTGTATTGAACAAGTGTTTATTGTAGTTTCCTTGTTCCAGGCAGCTTGATCAGAGGTCTGTGGTGGTCCAGCTCGTTGGAAACTTTGCTGCTGAAAGCAGGAGGATGCTCCAGCTGGAGGTGATCCATGAGTAAGTTTTCTGGAGGCCATTATGTCTCCTAGAGTTCTGAGGTTTTTCTAAAGGAGACATTGCTCTGTGTGTGAGGGAGAGAGAGAAAGAGCATTGCCTCGAGGGTTCCAGTTATCACACTGCCTAAATAGCCCTTATTTTTAGTCGGAGTCTTCTGAATATGAGATCCCACTACAGGTAGGTGAAGTGACCTCTTTGGGTTTGAATCTGCTCCTCTCTGGCGGATGCAAAGCTGCAGCTTTGAACAGGAGCCCCCTCCTGCTCCGTGCAAAGCTCTTTGAATTGCCCCTGATAGGCTTCTAAGGCTCCCCGGTTGCGTGCGAGGCACTTTGAAGATGAATGCCCAGAATGAGGGAAACATGAAACAAAACTCACTGCCTGATGTCAGAGTGAGCAGCAGATTCCTCAAAGACCTGCAGCACAATGGTGCTCTTTGGTGGGTGAGAGGAAATAGGCTGGTTCACCAGCCTGCAAGAGCAGAGCAAAATTGCACAAGGTGGTGCATTGGGTGGTAGAGCAGCAAAAGAAAGTTTTGGGGGGCTCTGCAATATTCAAAACTTGTTTCAAGTTGACTTTGTTGGGTCTTACTTGATGAAGGGAAATTGGTTATTCTTAATTTTTCTTGCCCCTGAAGTTTGCTGTGTGTTTAAGGTGATGGATAGGCCACGTCTTGCTGAACATTTTCCTTTGTCTCCATGAAAATCAACACCTCAGCTCCTTAACCACCATAATTGCAGCCACCATCATTTTTTGGTACAATTTGCTTGTGACCACCCATAGTCCTGGGAGCTGAAGGGCCCTTGGGGGAGTGGTACAACTGCAGGAAGTCTTTTTGTTATTTGTCTTACTCTGAATATTTCTGTGACAATTGACACGAAAATATCCATTAGTGTGTTTTTTAAACCTGATGGATCTGTTCTTCTGGCCCCTGTGTGTGATCCAAAACCTTTCATTAGCTTTATGTGGATGAACCCATTTCTTTGAGGGGTTAATGGGCTTGTAATGCAAAAAGTTGAACTCAGGAAAGACTGGGTGTGGGAACAGGAGGGAAGGGAACAGTGAAGATTAAAAAGCACCAAGAGAGATTTGTTAACAGTGGTTGGGGATATTCTTCTCACCTGTTCTGGATGACTGTTCAAATGCAGATGTGTGAACTCCTCTAAAGTAAATGAGAAAAAGCAGAACCCTTTGGGCCATAATTCTTTTCCATATGTGAGAGATCCCTCTTCCTTCCAATCAATTAATTGCATCCTAAAAACATCTATTTCTCACCATTGACTTTAAAGGGATTTTAGATGACTGGCTCAGATATAGCTGTCTACACAGTAAGTGATTAAAGTTGGGTTAGATGAGCTGGCAGACTACACGAGGTTTTTTTTCTTCCTTCATGCCAACCCTAAATCAAAAGGCATCTCATCAGAGTATTATAAAATACAGCCTTCAGAGGAAGAGTCTTCTACTTCCATATTCTGGCATCTGAAGGGAGGAGGGAGACTCCCATCAATTTAGAGAGAGGTAAAGATTTCATCTCCCTCTAGAAATCATGGCCATAATGAGAAATCCAGACATTTATGAGATTTGCTTAGCCAAGGCAGAGCCGAGCATGTGGAAGTTTCTTTTTGTCTTTGTAGTGGTACAGCAAAAGCAGAATAAAAGACTATTTTTAGGGGTTATTTTCATTCTTTTTGCCCTCTTTCATTGTGCTAACAGCCCAACTTGTACCTGGGGAGGGACAGACACACTCTGTGTGACCTCATAAAATAAAAACCCTACCAGCCCTGTGACTGCAAAATAGGAATAAACAGGGAAATAGTGCTAAATGCAGGTATTTATTAATGGGGAACCTCCCAAAGAAGCTTTTACCAATTCACCAGAGAGGAATTCTCACAAAAACCTCTTGCAAGTAGTGCCTGGTTTATGTTTGAATTTTAAAACCAGGTGAGGTTGTAAGAGAGATGAGCAAGTTGCTGGCAATTGGTGAATATTTCCCTCGGGTTTCAAAAGTTGGCAAACCTTATTCACACTATAAATATCCATATATTTTAAGACAATGTGAATTCCAAGGACACGAGAAAGCAGAGCAAGAAGTGACTTAGTTTTAAATCAGAAATGCATTTGTTTCCTCTAAATGTTAATTTCTTGCCATAATGGGTAAAGTATCAAATTATTATTTAAACCTACAAATAAAGTGAAGGTCCCTTTTCCTGTCTGTAAGTAATGTTCTCCTGCCAAAGGGTAGGCATGGCTGTATTTTTTCCTAATGGAATCTGCATATCTTTGCCCTGATAGTCCACGGCCGAATATTGATGGTTGCAATAATTGGCTCTTTATTGGGATATTGTGTTTTCTCCGAGATTTTTCAACTTCCTGCAGTAAATCCTTTTCGAGTTTTACTTCTTTTATGGTTTGCTCTTTACAAAAGTTGATCATTCTGGTGCAACTGCAGGACTGTGAATGAGATTTGGGATTTTGATTTGTTGTGTGTCATGTATTGGTAGCTGGTATCTCTCCTTTTATCTTTTTGAGTAGAAATATCTCAGTTGTTGCTGACTATATTTAGCAAAAGAACTCAATCTTCCTCCTTTATCTGTTTTCTCCTATTTGTCCCTGGCTCGGAGGGTTGGTGGCACTCAGTGGTGGATAAATGCAAGAAAATCTAATAATGCCTTTCTAATATACCCATTTATCTGCTATCATATTTTATTTTAACTCTTCATGCAACTGTATAATCATTGCTGCATTGCTGTAATTGGATTTCAAAGTTTATTTGTGCCATTTAATTACATCTATAGCTTCTCTATAAGCGCATTCAGAGTAATTAGTAATCTTCTACTTTTTAGTGGAATTATATTTTATATCAACTGTGCTCATTTTTCTCTTCAAATTCTTCAACACATTTACACCGATTTTCCTTTTTACACTGGAATTTCTGGCATAAATAATCATTAAGGTTTTTTTTTTTTCTTCACACTGTGAATGTGAACAGAGCCTAATCCAGCTTTCGCTGGAGTCAATGGTAATCTTTTCATTTCCTTCAGTGAAAACTGGATCAAGTTAATAGATTGCAAATTGCATTAAAGGCAAAGTCACATCTTATCATGGAAAGAGTTGTGTAGCAACTCCTGGGGTATTGATGGAAGGTGCAAAATTGATTGTTCCCATTTTTCTTACTGGATATTTTATAGATTTTCTTATCCAACTTTATTAATTTTTTAGCCCACAAGTTATGGCATTGCAATAATATTTAAAAGATTCATTTTAACTTGATTTTCATGACAAATTAAAAGCCTTTCCACTTAAAGTTTTTTACAAGTGGATCTAGAACTTTGCTTCCCGGACCTCAAGTTAGTTATCTATTCCTCTCCATGAGGACACTTGAAATTGGGCATTTTTAAGTTTAAAAAATGTTTTGTTTTAATTTTTAGTTGCAAACCAAATATTTGACAGTTTTTTTTGCCAGCTCTGTGTGTCAGTTCACGAAGGGAATTAGTCCTCTTGCTGCTGAATGTGAAAACCTGTGAGCACTTCCCTCTAAAAGTGTAATTCCAGCAAATTACATTCCCAAGTAGGCAGAAATGTATGATCACTTTTTCCAACGCATCAATTTTGCTACTGTGGGGTGGTAACTCCATGTACCAAATAAGATCTTTATTTTTTAAAAAAAATATTGCAACTGGCTCGTTAAGGAGTTATTTTTCTCTTCTGCACTGCTCCCACTCTGATGATTAGAGGTTTGTTGCTTTGGTAATGTGCTTCTCCTCCAGGCTCTTAATGATTACAGACACCTCTCTAACCTGTAATTTTGGGGGAAGGTTATTGACAAGGTGAGATGACAACAATTGTAATTGTTTCCATAGCTTGGAAATGTCCTTCATCCTTGCTGGCCACGTGTCAGGGCTTGGGATTTAGAGTGAAAGTGGAGCTGATGCTCAGGATTAGAGACACTTTCCTGTGCTATTTGTTCCCAAATCGTGCCAGTCCATAAGGTTAGAAAGAACGTTGTGAAAGATGGTAAATTTATTTAATTCTTAGTGAAACCTCCAGGCAAATGGTGCCTATTCCAGCCCCAGCAGAAGGTGACCTTGGTGGGCTTGAGCAGGGAGCCCTTTGGATCTCCAAGGAAGGAAGTTCATCCAGTGGAGGGATGGCCCCTAAGTCCTGGTGTGATTTTAGAGCCTCAGGAACCTTTGTGAGCTGGAGCATCTTCAGTTTCAGAAGGCAGGATAACAACCCTTTGTTCATCCAGCCTTTTGATTGAAAAGAGCTAAATTAAACCATTTGTATTGGAGATTTGGTAGTTTTTCCAGCATCGAGAAGGGTTGTTTATGATCCTTAAATGGCAAAAAAACCCCTTAAACTATAATAATTCAATTACTAATCATCTGAATGGAGCAGCAGGAGCACCCATGCACCTGAACTTCAGATCTGAAACGCTGCAGTTATTTGCATATTGTGAGTAGGTGCCTCACCACTAACGGGAGCCACATTCCCAAATCACGGGGCCGCTCCTCACCAGGGGCTGGATTTTTCCAGTGGATGCCTATGAGCACTTTGCACTGAAATTTTGTCAAAGAATGACTCGTGTTTTGCCACTTTAAAACCATGGAAACATCACAATGTTCTTTTAGAAATGACTCCAGGAATTAATTGCAAATGACTTATTAATGAAACAAATATTCAGCTGTCACTTGAACTAAACTCCACGATACGCTTAATGATTATTTTTTGAGAAAACACTTTTGTGTTTTTTTGATCTGCCTCGTGTTAACAGCGGTAGGAAAAGAGGGAAGCATTTGGTGTCGGAGTGGAAACTTGAAACTGGCAGAAAGGAGAGGAAAAACAGCAACCAATGACTGCAAAATAGGTGAAAAGCCCAAAAAAAGAGCAGATCCCTAAACATTGTGTTGGAAAGCTGCTCCCCCAGGCAGGCCTGGGTGGGTAATGAGGGTTAAATCTGAGGACACAGGCAGGGGGATCTGGCAGCCAAGGGTTTCACAGTAACATTAATTCAGCCACATTCCGTGTCTGGAAAATGAGCATGAAAGAATTCGCTTCGTATGGGGTGGGTAAATGTTTGCAAACTGCAGAGAGACTCTCAAATGAATGTGAAATATCAGCTGTAGCTCTGAAATGGTAATAAAAATAAATGCTGCTAATTAGGGAACGTGCATTCCTCATGGCTCTGGAGTTAGCCCAGGATGCACCACCCAACTTCCCTGCCCAGACCAGTGTGCTGGACACAGGGACCTTCCTGGGTGCCCGTGGGCCACCTGAGGGAGACTTTCCCACTGAAGCCATGCATTTTTCCACGTGTTCTCCTTTGCAAGGGCCAGATATAAATAAGTAATAAAGCCTTTCCAAGGATGCTGTTTACAAGAGCAGGAACACGGGGCAGGACACGAGCGCGGCAGATCCGCCCGCCTCGGGAACACATCTCAGGTGTCCTTCTGCTGGTGCTGCTAAATTATTTACCACTCAGCAAGTGCGTGCCTGCCTGAGATATTTAAAGGAGGGAATCTGAGGTGAAACCCCATCCGTTTACCCAGAGCTGACACTGGAATATTCATTATCACATTAAATCCAACCGCAGTGAAAATGAAGGCTTCCGTTGATTATGTGCTTGCATAAAAGGCTTCTTTGGTGGCAAGCCCGTGTGCCAGAGACCTGAATATAAAATCCAGTAAGTGGAAACCATTTTTTTTATGGCAAATTTGCCTTCTTGGAAGTTATGAGACTTGGCAGGTTTAAATTATGTTTCAAACCTGCGGTGGATTATGTGATTTTTCGAACTGGCCGCAAGCAATACGAGATGAGCACACACCACCCCAAGCCCAGCCACAGGCCTGAGCCAGGATTTCCAATGCAAATAAAAAAATGAATGCAGATTTTATATGCAGGGAATGGTGCATATTTGTCTCAGTGCAGCGTTGGTTGGGCAGGGTTGGTGGGGAGGTCTCCCCTTCCCAAGTGCTGGGTCTGCACTCACCTGCCTTTCCCTCTCCCTCTTCATCCTGAGTTTGTGCTGGAGCAGAGTGAGCAGCACAGCTCAGAGCAGGGTTTGAGGAGTCCATTGGATTTATGATTGTGGGAAAGTACAATAAAATATGTGGAAATGGCCAAAAAAAGACAAGAAGTGTCCCCTTTTTCTCTCTCTCTCTCCATCCCTCCATCCATCCTGAGCTTGCTCCTGCCCTGTCTCCCTCCTCCACCAGGGATCCTATTGAATTTAAAGACTCCATGAAATCTTCTTCTCTGGGAGGCAGAGTAAGTATTAGAAATGCTGAGATGAAACAGCACCACGTGGAATGAAAGGCCATCCCTGGAGCAGGTTGTCCCACCAGGAATGGGGGGGCTGGATGCCCTCATCCACTTAGGGCTCTAAATGATCTCCCAGGAAAACTGGCACAGCAAGGACTGGGTTTGGTGGACGTGGGCATGTACAGGGATGTGAGAAGAAAACCTATTTCTGTTGGTGCTGAGAACGAGGATTCGCCCACAATTAGTAATTTATTGAAAGGTGCGACCGACTGTGTCAGCACAAATAATTTTAAAATATATAAAATTGAGGTTGTGCATCCCATAACACTTACAGAAGGCTTTCTAGTTTGGCAAAGAACAGATAAGAACAAGATGATCAGAAACCAGATTTGCCCAGTCATAGATGGTGATGGGTAAATCTTGATTTGGAATGTGGTTGCAATGAAATCATCATCTTCCAGGACATCAGGAGCCTTTTTTCTGGGAATGCTGGAGATATTTGATGGCACTTGCTTCCTTTTATGCCTCCTGTTTTCGTCTTTAGTTGGAAATGTATTTTGTGAGAGAGAATAAGGCATAAACACACAATAGATACAAAAGTACCAAGAACTTTCAGCTCTGGCTGATCCTTTTAGAGAGCACAGAGAGAAACAAAATTATCTGTAACTATAATTGAGAAGCAAAAAAAAGTATGTTTAAACAAACATTTAGAGGAAGAATTACATGTACCACAAATCCCCTTTTGTATTGCACTTAAAATCTCCTTACCTGCCTTTTAGTTTTCATGGTTTTCCTTATCTTCAATGTCACTTAATCATATTTCAACAGGATTTTCTTCCTCACTGCCCATCTGCTCTTCCTTTCTAGTGCAGTGTTAATGCCAGAACACCATCCCTGAAGTTCCCTTCTCCCACACTTTGATGTCAGACACCTTGGGACTAGGGGTTTTTTCATTCAGGTTCAAACAGAAAAGAAAAATACCTGGTTTGGGGGAGTGACAGATCCTGGTTTCAAATGGAAATGTCCAGAGCAGGTTGGGGATGAACGGGAGGCGAACGCAACTTTGACTCCTGTTGATGGGGAATGTTGGGATGCCATGGTGACCTGCCCTGCTGCTGGCCATGGCACTGCTTCTGCTGGCCCTGGGGAGATGCAGGCACTGTGCTCTGCTACAAGGCACTGCCAAAAAAGGGCCATGCTCTGAGGATATTAACAAAATTAATTAATGAGTGAAGAGGGCAAGGCTGGGTTCACCTCCGCACACACCCCTGTCTTGTGGGGATTGCCCGCTTAGATCTGCGTTTACAGATAATTTTGAGAGTCTTCATGTGTTTTATTAATCCCAAAATCATTGAATTAGTAATATTTATATTTATATCTGTCTTATTTTCAGCGTTAAGGATGATTGTGTGTATTGTGTCTCACTAATTTAGGAGCATAATGGTGTGGGAAGGTCTTCTGTAAAGGGGAGAATGTTTTTCTTTAGTGTTGACAAGAGTTCCCCCAAAAAAGTCTGTGTTGCCAAACTTAAAAATTATATAAATCCTTTCTAATTCATCATGTAATTGTGAATTAGTCTTTGGGTCACTGATGGGAAGAGGTCTGTGGATATTTATCACACCACTACCTTGCTGGGCATTAAGCTCTTATGATAATTCATAAAAACCCTTTTTTTTTAAAAGCTATCCAATGTCTGCAGTGATCAATATTTGAACCTGTGTTCCTGAAATATTTTAAAAATTAAACATCAGGTTGGTTTTTTCATATAAGAAAGTGATCCAAAGTGCAGATAATCCAAAAATCTGAGGTGTTTGTGCCAGCAGAAGTCACTCTTGATATCACCAAATAATATTTCAGACCTCACGAGGCAGAGCAGGGAGCTGGTTTGTTGCTCTGCATCACAGGGGAGGGGATCAGGCTCAGAAGATGCTCATTCATGCCCAGTAATGACAAAATACATCAGAAACTGGATCTGCTCAAGCAGGGCCAGAGGCTCTGCCCTTCCCCTCCTGGAACACAACTCTGGACTTGTTCTTGCTCAGTCTGGGGTTGCCTGAGCTGGTTTTGGTGGGAACAAACCACAGCGAGGTGGGGACAGCAGAATTCCGTCAAGGAAGGGTGCCCAGGAGGTGACAGGGGACAGAGGACACCTGGGACAGACCTTAAAGGACAAGTTTAGAAAGGAGTGGGACTTGGAGGAAGATGAAAGTGCTTTTCTTCAGGACACAGATGTGACAGCGAGAGGGAAGGAGGCAGAAGCAGGCAAGGAAGACAAAGCAGAGGCTGCTGCTGAGGCTGAAAATTTGGACAATGACAGGAAGGGGTTTGTTCCACTTTGATTTGGTTAATGAATATGTGATGAAGACAAAAAAGCACAGATTGATTACCTGGGGGGAAGAGGCTTTAAGAGGAAACGTGGGGCAAATGTCTGAGGCAGAGGAGAAACCACCACGGGGTTGGTCATGGGACTAACACAAAGGAAGGGCTTAGAAAAGGAGGGGTGGTTTTAGCAGTGGATACAGGAATTAGACAGAAATTGGGAAATTAAGACTAGTCTGAGCCATATGGAAAGCACAGTTAATTGTTGTTATTATTAATTATTGCTACTATAATTATTACTATTATTATATTAACTAAGGACTGACTTGAATCTTAAAACCAGCTTCTGTCAGGAGGGAAGGAAACAAGTTTTAAATGTTGACTTTTAATTCTACCCTGTTTGTTAAGGACTGTTAGTTCTGTTTCACTAATACCTTGTAAGTAAACAGGGAGAAAATTCAGTGGGATAGAGATGATTAAAATGATGAACCACTGAAATTTGGTTCCACACTGGGCCAATAAGGGAGAAAAGGATGGCAATTAATGCATTACTACAAGAGAAACACTACTAGAAGTAGTAATAGTGGTTCTCTATTATTTATGGTTGATTTTAAAAGAGAAAGTTCGTGTTTGGCCCAGAGCAGTCGACAGGAGCGTGGAAGGAGGAGAAAAAAACCCCTTTAACCAAATAGAAATTTCAGTCATGAGCTGTTAAAGGAAGTTGAGCTGAATATTGAGGAAAATTCAAAAAGATAAAAACGATTTCAATTTGGTAGTTCTTCACTGGTGCTGCAGTTTGGCAGCTGTCAACATCTCAAAATATCATCTCACCCAAACTGTTGAAAGAAAGAAACCCTTTGATTTTTCCCTTGAGACTCCCAAGCTGAAAATGGACTCTTTGTAGTCTCAGCCTCATTTCAGACAGTTTTTTTTTTTTAAAAACATTCTTGCTGGCAGAAACAACTAATTCATAAATAGACTCTCTGTTAATTAAATAAGTTTTATCGTTTTAACTTGCCTTTTAAAATGAAAAAGAAAGTAAATCTCTAACATTTCCTGCTTTATTACGAATCTTAAGGGACTAAGCATCACATTTCTTGCATCATTAATAATGCAAATTAGTTTTTGTTTGCGTCTCCTATAAGTTTATAGTTGGAAGTAAATATTTAATGCACAGATCTGGGAAATCAAATCATGGCTAGTGGAAATTTTCCCTTAGAGTTATTGAAAGGTAATGTAAGAAAGATGGGAGGCACTGTGGTTTCTGTTTATTTAACCTTTCTTGCTCTTGCTTTCCTTTCAGTAGAACTCTTTGTGACTTGTCATTAAACACTTCTCTATTCCTGCAGTATCTGTTTTTATTATCTTTACAGTAGCCACAGCATTCAGCTTTTAATACCATTTAAAGGAGAGGTTAAACACATATATAGCCTACTTCGGGCTATAAGGATTATATTTTTGGTCCTGATTATTGGCAGGAAAACCAGGTGATTATTTCTAATAATATCTAAAAATTTGTTGACTTTGCAGCAGTTTTTCTTAGTTTGCTTAATGAAACAATGGCCAAATCAGATTAAACTTTGCCCAGGGCTTCTGTATCATGCACAGAAATGCCTCAGGAGGGTAAAATACTCTGAGTTGTTTATTTGTTAGCACAGAGCAGACTGAATTTAATGTATATATCCTATATTGGGCTTCCCCCCCCCCTATTTTTACACAACATTCTGGCAAATATTGCACCACCCTCCGTATGAAATATCTGTGGGAAGGAGACAATTGCAGGCAGATTACAGATGTTTCCCCACCACATCTGGGCTTTCTGCAGTGACTCCTTTTGTGTGTGTGGTGGATAACAAAAAATAATAAGTATCCTGTTATTTTGGGCATGAAATCTGATAGTGAAAAAGACACCAGGGAGAATTCTTCAGTGATAAAAATTTAAATAGACCCATTTATCAATATGACAGAGATTTGACCTGAAAGTTAAAGTGTTTGGAAGTTAAGTGGGGTTGTGTAAAGAAAGTTGAGGCTGCGCTACAGATAGACCATGGGGTTTGTAAGTTATTAAATCAAAATAAAAGGTATTGACAAAACAATAAATTGCCTGGATCACCCCATCTAATAGGTTCTGAGAGCACTAAAGACGTTATCCACGCTAAAGATGTGTGAAGCCTTTTCCTTTCTCCTACTTTTGTTCTTCTCCTTGAAAACATTTGCACCGTGGTTGGTTTTGTAACAGACTTGGCACCAAACTGGGCCTGGGGATGCTTTGCCAGAGGACTGGCTCGGAGCAGTGGTGGGAAGCAGGAGCAGTGGTGGGAAGCAGGAGCAGTGGCATTGCTCTGCTACCAACAGGATGGTTGGGCTTTGCAGGTGGGGTCTGGATCGCTCCCTTGGGGATTAAAATAATAATAACAACAGTAATGCCTTTCCTGGGAGAGCTATTTTGCTAATATCTTTTAAGAGAGAGGAAGCTGTGGTGCTCTTTGCTCTCCTGGGGAGTCTTCAGCACCATTTCCATGCTGGAGATCTGTGGGATTCAGAGGGGGAGCAGCCCCCTCCAGCAGGGATGCTTGGGGGAGCAGTTAATGCCTCCTGACACCCCCTAAACCTTTCCCACCGACCATGGGAGAGGGGCTGAGTTTGCTCATGGAGGGGGAGGCAGATTCCTGAGGGACACACTGGGATGGAGAGGCTGGGAGTGGGCGCTGGGGCAGCTCTTTGCCATCAGCTGGGCCCTGCTTCTTCCCAGCTCCACAGGGCTGGGGGTGAGCACCCCCTACCTACGGCTTCCCCGCCGAGGAGGGAATGAGGCTGGCTCTGTTTGCCTGGAAAATGACACGATTTGAGACTATTTCCCCTCCTGCAGATTCCTCTGTCGAGAGGAGCATGGAAGACATTACTATTTATAGTGCACAGTGCGTGTACTCAGCAGGACACCCCGAGCAAACATCCTACCAGTTTGGAGGTGGGATGCTTTCCAACTCCATGGCCTCGAGATGCCCTGTCCCCTCTCCCAGGGAGGTGGGAAATCACACAGGGTTACCACCCATCTCCCCTCATCTCTGCCTTTCTTTCTCTTCTTTTGAGATGAGATGCTCACCCCCTGCCGCAGAGCCGAGCGTGAGGCTCCGAGGCAAAGCCAGTTTTCAGCACAAATAATGCAAGTTTTAAAGGAGAGGGCCCCAAAAATGAAGGTATAAGGGGGTTGCAGAGCATCTGCAGAGTCTGGTTTGGGGATGGGCAGCTCGTGTGTGTGGGGGGAAATGAAAATGGAAACTTGGTTTAACTTAGGGGGTTTGGGAATTTCAAGGGGACAAGGACCAGCGGTGGTCTGTGTCACTTCCCACTCCCTGCTCGAGCACCTGGGTGTTCCTGCATGAGTTTGGGATATCAGAACCTCATCTAAGCTCAATTCTTGATATGGAAAAGATAGCTGACAATGGCAATAAAAATAACAGTAAGCTGTTGGAAAGGCCCAGCTCAAATCGTGCTCTGTCAACAGCTTTGCAATCTGTATAAATATGAGAGGAAAGACAAACAGCTCTGATTTCTCTTTAAGAATGTGAGTATCCATTGTCATAGATTTAAATTAGGATGTTTTACTTGTACTGTATGTAAATTCCTCCTTGGCAAATAACCCATGTCCACTAATGTATGTGTATTTTGGGTCTGTATGGTTTGGGTCTCTGTGAAATACAATGAAATTTGATAGCACACAGAAATACTTGCATGGAATGTCAAATTTTTTTTGTGTGTGCTTCTCACATATCCATAAAAGAGTTTACACATTTCTAATTACTCATTCAAAAAGAGACTTTACAGCACTTTTAAAAGAGAGCCAATTTTTTCCCCACTGTGTTCTGTTTTTACAGCTTGTGGAAAGCTTATTTAACGAAAGTTTAAGTAATCAGCGAAAGTCATTTCTGAGCAAAGACTGACAGATATGAAGCCTCTTTTCACACTTCATAAGAGGTGGAGAGGGTAGCCATAAAATTTACAGCTGAATGGTACTCTGTTCAGCTTAAGTTATAGAATTATTGGTGTAGCAGGCTGTGAGAGATTTTAGGGAGATTAAGAATTTAAACTGATTCTCTATGTTTTGTGCAGCTCAGCTCTAAGTGCAGTACTAATAACAGCCCACCCCTCCAGAGCCAGCAACCTGCACGTCCCATGGGGCTGATGTTGTGCTAAAAATATGTGTTTGCAGCTAACTGAGCTTCATGATATATTAATAAAACCCCAGCAACGTGTTCCCTTTGCAGAGACTCACCTCTGGCTATGAAAGTATGAATTCCTGGGATATGGAAATGAGCAGAGGGGGTGTGTGGGTGAGGAAGGAGTGGGGAGGGAGGTGGCACTGTCAGCATCTCTGTCCCAGCTCCTGCAGCAAAGGGACACAAGTTCTGCTGTAGGAGAGACCTGGATATAGAGAGGTGGAGAAAAAGTGGCTTCCTTCTGCAGGTCATGACCAATTGTGTGCTGAAAGGGCTGAATAAAAGAGGGAGAGCTGGGCTGTGTTTTGAGACTGAGAAATGAGAAATCTCCAATCCAGCTGATAAAAATGAGCACAGCTTTCAGAGGTGTTTGCAGGCTTCTGAGTGTGAATTGTTCTAAATATCACGAGGTTCCCACATGTTATAAAGTTGGGTATTTCGTACAAATATTTATCACAGGACCAGAGAATGGTTTGGGGTGGAAGGGACCTCTAAATGCCATCCAGTCCAACCCCCCTGCCCTGAGCAGGGACATCTTCAGCTGGACCAGGTTGCTCAAATCCCTGTTCAACATGACCTTGAATGTTTCCAGGGATGGGGCATCTTCCACCTCTCTGGGCAAGCTGTGCCAGAGTTTTGCCACCTTTGTAAAAAATTTCTTCCTTAGGGCAACATTAAGCAAACAAAAGCAATTACTAAAGGCATTTCAATATTATGGTCATTGTACCATCCTTTCAAACTTTTTTTTTTGGTAGTGCTTTTGTTGTACCTGCTTACACAGGAACAAACAAGAGAAAATATTTCTTAGTTCTTCAGAATAACTTAAATTGTGTGAGCTGCAGTCACTTTGATCTTGGCCAAGAACCAAACTGGGGAGGCATTTTTCGTCCTCACTGCTCAGCCCTGGAGAACAGGGACACAACGACGTGGCTCAGTGTACAACTTACATCAGTGTGTGGTTTAAGTACATGTAGTGTAACGTTTATATTTTTTTAATTCACTTTTATGTGAGCCTAATACAAGCAGCCTCATAAAGCTCACTCTTGCACCAGATTAAAGCAGTGTCTTTGTAGCATTTATTGGTGGTTCGTAAATCACGGTAGCACTTTGTTACTGCCCACAAGCTGGTTTTGGTGCTGAAGGTTTCAATCACTAAGATGTACAGTATTATTCCAGGCACAGTTGTAGTCCTACAGAAACTATGCTGAGGTGCTTTTGGACACCTGAAATTTGTGGAAAACCTGTGTGTAGGGTGTGATGTTGGAAAGCTGAGACACGAGATACCTCTAGTTGCTGTGTTAACAAGCACTTTAACTAAATACATGGAAAATTGTGCTGGTTTTTTATGCAATTCAGGAAAATCACTCATCATGCCAGTTTGCAAATTCCCAGTGTTTCCCTCCAACATCTATTTCAACTCAATTTAAGGTTTTCTGTGTGCTGAACACTTAGATTTCAGGTAAAGATCTTGGTTCCAGGGGCAGTGCCATGATCTGTCAGACCCTTCAGGTTTTCATTTTGGGTTGTTAACGCCAACAATTCCCAACCCTCTTCCCTTGACTCAAAACTGCATTCGGGAGGCGTTCGGTGCTCCTGCATTCAAACAGTTAATTTGCACTATGTTCTGTTAAAGAAAAGGAAAACTGTCACCCTGTCATTTTAGAGTCTGACACTAAGCTTGTCAAAAGAGACAGCTGTTAAACTGAATTACTGTTGACATGCAGAGAAACGGCCCTTGCCAGATGTAAAGGACATCTGCGGCAATGAAGTGGTACAGGGTGGCTTTTAAAATGTGGTCATACTGGTATTTGAATAGAGCTCTATGGCATTAAAACGTGGCCTTGACTCAGACAGTTTAAGGCAGCGAAGCAGAGCCAATGCCAAGCACAAAGAAGTGCTGATCTGTTGCTGTATCCATAACTTAGGCATGAATATGAAAACAGCACAGTGTCAAAGCTATTAAGCTCTTATCGTGTATCCAGGAGGATGTGGGTTTAAAACACAGTGGGAAATATTTTGTATTTCTGCCTCCTTGGCTGTGCGGGTAGGTGAGGTGGAAATTCATAAGGTGGATTATGCAGGGAATGAATGGGAATAAGTCGTCTTGTCTTCAGCTAACAACAGCTCAGACAAGAATTGCAGAGGGCATTAAGCTCAGGGAGCGAGGCTGGATGTGCCTCGCCGGCGCTGCCGGGGTGGGCAGCACGTGGTGGGTGCTGGGGAGGTTCCCCTCTGCAGAGGGAGAGAATGAGAATGAAAATCACTGCAGAGAGGCCTGTAAAATTCTGCCTGTGTGTCTTAATGTGCTTTTCCTAAAAAAAAAAAACCCCAAAAGTCAGGATACCGAGTTAATATTGTGAAAAGATATAGTTATTATGAATATTTTATAATTTAGCAGTTGAACCAACAGCAGGGAATTCTGTGCATTATATAAGAGTGCAAGTCTTTGATTTGCATGTTCTTAGTGTAGGAATAAAGCTGTTTGGGAAAAAAAAGTATCAGTTAAGCAATTTTGCTAAATGTATGAAAAATGAAATGTTATGAGATGAAGCATGTATTCATTACGAAATGAAATTGATGTTTGATGCTAAAAAAAAAATATTCAGGCCAAACATCATTTTGAATATGTTAGCTTGATATAGTTGTGTGTTTAGTGATAGCAGAAACCAAAGAGTTTCCATCTGGAGGGAAAAAGGCAAATGAGATTTCCAAATCACACAGGTTAACCTGCTCCTTTCTGCAGGAAAACAACGGCAGTGGCAACAACAGTTTGCTCTAGACAGGAAAAATGCTGGAAAAGATGCAGGTGAGAGGGTTTTTTTTTTCTCCAAAGCAGGAGATTTTTCTTCCCAGGCACCTCTTTGCAGAAGGGCTGATCTCAGGTGAGGAGGACTCATTCTTCTGCAGGGTGGTGGAAAGACCAGGGTTTGTTTAGGTCTTGAGATGATTTGGTCTGGTGCCCTGCACTGCTCTGAGGGCATCATCCCGTTCCCATGGAGAACATCACTGTCCCATGGAGAACATCCCTGTCCCATGGAGAACATCCCTTTCCCCTGGAGAACATCCCTTTCCCTTGGAGAACATCCCTTTCCCCTGGAGAACATCCCTGTCCCATGGAGAACATCCCTGTCCCATGGAGAACATCCCTGTCCCCTGGAGAACATCCCTTTCTCCTGGAGAACATCCCTTTCCCCTGGAGAACATCCCTCTCCCCTGGAGACCCTCCNCCATTTCCCCTGGAGAACATCCCTGTCCCATGAAGAACATCCCTGTCCCAAGGAGAACATCACTTTCCCCTGGAGAGCATCCCTTTTGCCTTGAGAACATCCCTGTCCCATGGAGAACATCCCTTTCCCCTGGAGAACATCCCTTTCCCTTGGAGAACATCCCNTCCCCTGGAGAACATCCCTTTCTCCTGGAGACCATCCCTTTCTCCTGGAGAGCATCCCTGTCCCATGGAAAATATCCCTTTCCCCTGGAGAACATCCCTGTCCCATGGAGAACATCCCTTTCCCACAGAAAACGTTCAGCATCCCGTGCTGCCACTGCCCACCACTGCAGTGCCAAGAGGTGGATGATCCATGCCCGTGGATCTGGGCAGCTGCCAGATGTCTGGAGAGACGTGTTTAGTGTGTGATTTATGGAGGGGCTCTGGGCAGGGCTGCTGCCAAACCTGACCCAACGCCACCAGCTCGTGTAGCCAGCAGTGCTCCCGCCACTCCATATGGCCGTGGTTGGCTGGGTCACAGCAGGAGAGGGTGTAACAAGTGCAGATATCTGTGATTTTACACGGCCCATCCTGAAATCTCATTCATCAGCAGCTGGCAGAGCTCTGCCATGTACTCAGGAATGTCAGCATTTAACCACCGTGGCACAGACAGCAGGCACAGAGTGTCTGAGGAACCTCTAGAAGTCAGAGCATCCTGCTTGTCCCAGTCTGGGAAGCTTTGGGAAGGAGCAGTCAGGATGACTGTGCTCCCCTGGGATCAGAGAATGAGGGTATGCTTGGGGGTTCATGATGTTGGGAGAATTGGTTCCTCCAGAGTGACTTTGATGGATAAAATTTGAATGTATTTTAGTCTGTGGAATGTGAGAAAGCAGGTGGCTGCCCAGCAAGACCATCCCTGGCAGCCCCTGGAGCTTCCAGCCTGCTGGAGTAAGGGCAAGACAGGTTTAGGAGGAAATTCCTTAACAAAACACTGGCACAGGCTGCCCAGAGAGGTGGTGGATGCCCCATCCCTGGAAACACTCAAGGTCAGGTTGGACAGGGCAGTGCTGGGACAGGGATCATCCTCACCCTGCCTAATACAGGAGCTATTTGGCAAAATATTATTATTCTGCAACAAAAAGGGCTGCAATCTCCAGCTCGCTTTTCCCTGCTCAGTGCTGCAGGTTTCAGCCAGAGCAGACTCACCTATTCCTGTAGGATTAACTTTGCTGTAATGATTAACTTTTTCCAAACAAGCACAAAGTGGAACATTAAAATAAACAGGAACAAGCTGATTATTAGATGGCAGGTTTTTCTTTGATAGCTCTTATAATGTCATCATTAGTTTATTAAAGCTTACCATGAAAAATCCCTTTCTCCTAATCTAAGCTCTTTCATACACCTTCCCACTTTGATTGACACCAAAATAAAATAACTAACCTATAAATTATAATGTACGGTTTAAATGATGGATAAATGCATTATTTGTGAGGCATTGCAAGGATCAACATGTGCAATTTCAAGAAAATAAAAAATATTTTACGAAGATAATAATAGAGCAGAACTCAGCTGTCTTTGTGAACATTCTCACTGCATACTGGTATTAGGTGATCCTTAAGGTCCCCTCCAACCCAAACCATTCTATGATTCTGTGATTGCTTTTAGTAATCAAACAGATCTGGGAAAAAAAATCCCAATTTCAACAGCCATTTCAGCTTCATCATTATCTGTCCTATCAAATAGGTCAAAAATTTAAAAAATAGAATCACAAAATGGTTTGGGTTAAAAGGGACCTTAAAGATCATCTCATTCCAACCCTCCTGCTGTGGAAAGGGACTTTCCACCAGACCAGGTTGCTCCAAGCCCCATCCTTGGACACTTCCAGGGATGGGACATCCACAGCTTCTCTGGGCAACCTGTGCCAGGGCATCCCCACCTCTGCCCTCTTCCCAGAGACACCCCCACCTCTGTGAGCTGTCAAACAAGTGAATTTCTGTCTTTAAAACCATCCCCAAACCCATGCCTGTAAATATGTTCCTGCTCACCTGTTTGCTGATGTTGGAAAGGAGCTTTCTTTCCCATTTTTTTCCAAGCCAAGGAATGAAACTCCCGCAGCTCCCTGTGCTCCCTGGGAGCACGAACACAGCGAGCAGGGCTGAGTTACTCCAGCTGGACATCTGTCCCCAGGCTGGAGTGTCCCCTGCAGTCTTACAGACACGGGAACTAAGTCATTTACCAGCAGAAAATAATACACAATGCCTCCTTACAAGCCTCTCATTTGTTGGGAAAACAGGGATCTCCAGGGAGGGAAGGACTCCTTGCTACTCTTTACACACCCTGTTTTAAATTGAGGTTTCTAATTCAGGTTTTATGTAGCCTAAGTGTTGCTTTCTGGAAGAAGAGCCCCAAATAAATGGGATTTGTTCTGTCAGGGCTCTTCCTTCACTTGGTGAGGCCACCTCAGAGCACTGGTGCTCAGTGAGTACCATTAATGGGTTTGAATTTGACTGTACAAGTCCCAACACGGAAAACGTGGCTCCTGTCCCCAGAGTTTTGCAGCTTAAAATGAGTTAATAGCACATCTCAGGCTAGATCTGAGTGCATATTATAAATGACTAATTTATTTCTCGAATTTAGCATTTCCCCCGCTTAGATTGTGATTTCTATGAATAATTTCCTGTATAAAGGTATTTTTTTCTCTCTCTCAGTCTCCACAGTGAGAATTGAAGAAATATTTGGAACCTGAGGTGTTTGTTACCTTTCTGTGCTTGGGTGTTCATGGCATGTTTCTGGCCAACACCTAAAATTCAGTTTCCAAGGCTGGAGGCAGCAAAAGGCAGGTTTTGCAGAGACAAAATGAGACCAATGCAAATAAATTTTGCACCTTTCTCACCATTAAAAACTGCCAAAGGAGTCATGATATCTGTGGGTGCTGTAGCTCTGTGTTCAGTACAAATATAAGGCAAAAATCCTCTGGATTTATGCAGTTTAACACTGCAGGGAGAGCTTCACAAACTATAACTCCACCATCTCCAACATATTTTAGTGGTGCCAAACCTTTTCTGATCCAGGTTTGCTCATGGTGGGGATAGGCTCGAGGTGAGGTCAAGAGGAATTAAATTGTTTCTTTAGTGTAGTTTTCCCCTGTGTGGAATTCTCGAATCCAGTTGCAAAGTCACTCTTTGCTGACTGGTTTGGTAAATCACATCCTGCAAAAATATATTGATAAATAACTGGTATGACTTCAGCTAAAGAAGAATCAGAGACATCCCAAGGAGGAAAATTACTCCTTTTCCATCTTTGTTTGTGCTGAATACGTTTCTTTTTTCCATGACTTTTCCTTAGAATTTAGTATTTTTGGAAGCCCTGTGGAAAGCCAGGTAATATATCCTTAAATATCCTTAGTGCTGTCCCACACCCATATTTTAAGATTAATTTCACAGGTACAACCAGCTCTTCCAAACATCAACTTTCTCCCTTTTTGACCATAAACATTGTTCTACTCTTCCTGCTTTATATTCTTTTCAGAGATTCTGTTTATTACTCGAAATGAACAAGCCGCACATAGAAGTTTTCTTTAAATTAAATGGAAAATCCATTTTTCTGCATATATTTTCTCATGCAATTAGCTATCATATTGTTAGAGGTAATCTGATTTTCAACAGAGGAACAGCGTTTTCTCTATTTCTGGTTTATTTATAGGGTTTTCTTATGTTTTATAAAAGCTGTAGGTACAGGTAAAGATGAGGAAAGAGGAGGGAAGGTATTGGTGTTCTCACAGAGTAGCTGATTTACAGAAATGGGCTCCCCTGGGCCTGACTTACAACCAAATGACCAACACGCTTTGCTTTTTATTTATTTATCCAGCCACTTAACACTTCTTACTGTTTCTCTTAAACGAATTAATTTACCCTACAAAGCACTCCTTGCAATAATCAATGACTCATTACACTGAAAGCCCGCAGGAAATACTAATTAAATGAAAAATGTGCAAGAGGAATGTTCAACTTTTGTATTTCTAACGACCCAGATATTCAGGGCTTTCTTTTTTTCCCTGAGTTCTCATAAGTTACAGGAGAGGTTTTTGCCTTCAGCCACAGGGAGCTGAGGTGGCTTAGAGGGTGGTGATATTTCCCAGACATACCAAATCCAGTTCATTTATCATCAATATCCACAGGAAATAATAATCTGTTTATACACCACATTTCTCCGAGCTCTGTGAGGTTCTGGTTATGAATTCCTTCCAGCTGCTTTTCTCATTCCTGCAGCAGAATTGCATGGGAAGGGTTATCCCTTATCCATCACTTGCTCTAACAATTATTGACTGATAACCACTGGCAGTTCCAACTCTCCAACAATCTTTGATCAGGATTTTGTGTTGTTATCATGCTCTAAAATGTCTCCTCACCCATAAAGGCCTTGAACTCCAGGTTGGGTAGTTGGCACAGCCACCTTTTTGGGATCCTTGAATAAGAAGATGTTATTAATATGGAACATCAAGGTTTTATAAGGATAGAAATGTTGAGAGTGGGTTCAAAACTCCTGCTTTCTGCCCCACGGGAGGGCTTGTGTCCCCTTCCCTTTGGTGAAGGCATGTCTGGAGCAATCAAGGTTTCTTTTATCCTGGTCAGGTTTTTTTTGGAGAAAGTAGGTTAAGCAAAGCCATAAAATAAAGCAGTCAGAACAAGGTAAAGAGGAAAACCCAAAAAACCCACCACCAACTACAGAAAAAAAGAAAAACAGTAAAGAAAAAAAACCCCAAACTGCCCAAGCTCCTTTCACATCCTTTGCACTGCTGGTTTTGCTGGACTTTCTGCTCTGATTTGTCCCCCCCCAAATCACTGTTCACCTCTCTAAATTTCTTTGTATCTGTTGCAGATTTATGTTTCCTTTAACATCAGTCCATACCTGCATTCAGGAAAATTACAGAAACCTTTTCAGTGTTTCAGGGGATTGGTACAGCTTACATTCCTGGCTTTCAGTCGTTTCTCCCTCACCAGCCTTTGGAATTCAGTGGGACTGATGGATTACAGCACTTCAGAAATCAGGCCCTAAATTCTGATGTCTACAAAACATAAAAGAGGTTGAGTTGTGTGTATTTTGCCCTCAACCTACAATATATTCCTTGAAGACAATAGAAAAAAATGAATATAAAATTGTCTCTTTATTTGGAGGTACTTTAATATCAGAGGAGGTTTGCTTCCAGCTAAGAAAACATTTGTTACAGAACTAAAAATGTTTGATATGCTGCTGTATCAGATAAACTTTGTTAGTGCACAGTGGCACAGTGCTGATAATTGAAGAACTCGCAGGATTTTCGGCAGTAAAAGATCCCCAGTGAGTGCTAAGCTCAGTGGGAAAATGTGAAATATAAATCTGCAGCGAGAGGAGAGGAACAGGAGGGGAGCAGCTCTGCACTCAATCCTGGGAACCCCAAACCACCACCAAAGGATGTTAAAGAGAAATAAAAGGGAAGAGATGATGTCTTGGGGCATAAAAGCTGTTTGCAAAGAATTTTCTTGTTAAATATAAAGTTGGACAAGAGCCCATGGAAATTCTCAACTCACTGGAGACTCCTGCTGTCGCTTGGCATGATCTGGTCTAGTGGAGGAATCAGCCTCTAGCCCTGCCTAGTCCTGGAATATCTATTTCCATGGGGAAAAGTGGTCCCTGGAGGCATCGAGAGGGATGGCAAAGGTCCAGGCAAGACAACCATGAAGGTTGGTGGATAAACTGCTGCAGTGTGATGGGATGAGGAACACCAACCTGTAAAGAACTGATGGCTAAGATGAAGCTTTGTCACATCCCGAGTCAGCCAGCCCTGGGTGATTCCACAAGGAATGAAAGAGCTGGAGAGGGAACAGCAAAGCCACCAGAGGAATTTGACAACAAACTCCAGAGAGCAAAGGCAGTGCCACGGAGGGGAGGCCGCTCGGGCACCTGTTGTGACAGCTGTGACTAAGCATGCAATGACCAGATCAGGGTGAATAATGAGACAATCTGCTCATTTAAGAGTGGATATACAAACCCAGCAGGGACATGAAACTGTTTTGCTTTGTTTTACTGATAATGTGTTATTGGAGTCATGTCTCTGGCTGTGTCCTAGAGTGGGTTCAAAACAATTACTTACATAACACAGGATATATTTAAGTCAGGGAAAAGCGGGGAGGGAGAAATGTGTGTATCTCAATTTCTGGTTAAGAAGCACAACGAAATTATATTTTTCCGATTAGATTTATTGATTTCTGTTTTCCCAGCCCAGGGATCTCTGTCTGGAGGGGTGGGTGCCCCTTGCAAAACTTGAACTGGAAAGTGATCAATGAATGAGACCAAGCCCTGTATCCACCTCTTCCCAGCTGCTGCTTCCTACCCTGATAACTGCTAATTGTTCTAAGAGTAAACTCCTTAAAAATAAGCTCAATCAATGCATTCTGTGAAGTTGGAGCCCATTTCTGGCCCAGAGAGCTCCAGCCTGGCCCAGGGTGGCCAGGAAAGGTTTGATGCAGCCCCTGAAGTGCCTTCTCTTTGTAGTGCTCTGCTTGAGGAGTGGTCAGGCATCTTCTGGATCAACTTTGGGGTTGATTTTGAGGTGGTAAATCCGCTGCTTTCACAAAATTCCATCCGTAGCTGAAAGAAAATTGCGTTTGCTGCTTGCTTACAGAGCAGAGGAACGTGCAGGACAACAATAGGGAGAACAAAAGGAAAAATTAAACTCCCAGAGCCAAGAAAACAGCCCAGCCCAGTGCAAGTGCCCATGCTGCAAACCTGATTCACAAATAATGGCATTCCATGCAAGAGTGACCACCCCTGCTTTAATTTGAAATGAAAACAATATTGAGAAACTTTGAATATGAAGACAAGATTTGTGTAATGTAAATACCTGGTGGGTGCAGCCAAGCAGCACAAAATATATTTAGGGAGAGCTGGAGCTCAGTCCCTACTGGAGTTCCCTGTGCCTACAGATCATCGTGTACAGGGAGTAATTACAGCAGGGTTTGTCAACTAATTTGGTGGAGGGATGAATTCTTTATCTATTAATCAATGTAGGGAAGCATGAAGTACCTATAAACCATTCATCTCACTTTAGCTTCCTGTTTACCTTTAATTAGAGTTGTTCTGATTTGATTGGGAAAGATGGAGGTACCTTGGAATAGAGAGGTGTCAGCTGGAGCATCTTGGACAGCACTTACTGCTGCAGGAGCCTCAGGGAAAAGGGTCAAGTAATTTGGACTTTTATTCCCAAAATGAGCATCCATAAATTGCTCACAGGGTGAGACCCTTAAATTATAGGTAAATAAAAGGGATGGTCACAGTGGCAGCACCTCACCAATGTGAGGAAATTTTGTAGCAGCATGAATTAGTTCATTTTTCTTTTACACCTGCAGTGGGTCACCCCTCTTCTCTCAGTTTCCCCATTCCTTTATTGTTATATTTATGTACAAGGAAGATACTTCATAGGAAACCTTCATTTCTTTACCTATTCCATTATCTGCAGTTGAAACAGAGTGAAACCAATGTGTTTTTTATTATTATTTTTTTAATCCCTTGCAAAATTGTTTACCTTTTCTTCCCAGAATTCCCATGGGGATTATATGTAAGGCTGTAACCCCTATAGAGTTTTATAACTCACAGGTAGTGTGTGCTACAGATAAATGCAACTACAAGCATAGAAAGCCCCAGTGGGTCACTTGCATTTCATTTCCTTTTAGTTTTACTTTAAATCAGTGATATTTTATTTCTTTTATAAGAGAATCCTTCAGAATGCTTTTATAAAATGAAAACTCCTGGCTAAGCCTTAGAGTCCCACACGCAGGTCTGGAAAACTGCAGCTTCAATAAAAACCGTGCAGTAAATGTGACATTCCTTGGTGCATGCTTATTATGGGTAAATATTGTTCTCTGGGTAGTGCCTAGAAATTGTAATTAATTTCAAATACTCCCTCTTTTTGTCCACGTATGCAGATTTCAAATCTGTGCCTCCGCCGGTTTTGACACTGTGCAGTGAAGCATCCGAGCTCTCAGATGTCTGCCTCTTCTGAGTTGTGAAATGAGAAAGCAAACAAACCCAGCCATTGCAGC
This sequence comes from Climacteris rufus, assembly GCA_013398175.1. Lineage (NCBI taxonomy): Eukaryota > Metazoa > Chordata > Aves > Passeriformes > Climacteridae > Climacteris > Climacteris rufus. The sequence goes on along the minus strand of VZRZ01003762.1, from coordinate 249,313 downwards.
CTTGTCAATCTGATTCTCAGTGGACAGATGCCCTGGTGCCAGAAAAGCTTCATCCCATGCAACACCTCTTGGCAGTGCTGGGGAAAAGCTGGAGAGCTACTGGATGTGAAAACACGACGGCTCCTCACCTCTAAAAATGGTGTTCGTGGCCACGCTGGAGCTCCTGGGTGAGGCTGGGTGGGGAAAGCTCTGCAGCCTCTTGTTTTTCCATGAGTGAGTGATTCCTGGTCTCCCAGATAATCTGATCTGCCCCTGGAGCAAGGTGCCCCTGGACAGGGAGGGATTAATGGGTGACAGTCCAGGTTTCCGGAATGAGCTGGGTTTTTTGGTGGAGTTTGTGAATTGTGTCACAAATTAATTAAATGGGATTGTTAATTAGGGGTTTAAATATTTTGTTGGATGCTTATCTGGTGTGAATTGTCTAAATTTTTCTAAGGAAAAGGAGGGATTTGGGTTTTAAGACAGACCTGCCAGCCTATGGCCATGTCCCCTTGTAGGCCATCACTGGAGGCCCTGCACAGGTATCCTTTTGGGCACAGGAATTTTTGGAGCAGGATGAGGCTTCAGTCTGATCTGTCCACGCAGCCCTGGGCATGTCTTGGTGGGCACAGCTCCAACACAGCCCAGCCTGGTGCAGCTGAACCCCCCAAGATGCACAAAGCCACCCTGGAAGTCTTGCAAGATGGGTTTAAAACCCTGCAGGACCCAGTGAATTTATTGCACAGAAAACTGGCACCGACTGAGACAATGACCTGGTTTGGTACAGATGAGGTTTTCTTTTTGGCTAAAGATTTGTTTTTAGTGTCACATGTGGCATCCCAAGAAGTTGCAACATTCAGGCATTTTTAATGAATTCCTATCCCTTGCATATTAGTGGGAATATTTCCACTGCAGCAAACACCATAAACAGTTTCCACACTGGGGTGTGTTATACTGCCACCAGAATTGGTTCTTCTGATGGTTCATTTCTTTTATGCTGAGAATTCAGGACCAATTCAGCTTGGTTTTATGCATCATTAGAGATTTACAATTACTTTGCTATAGTTTCTTTCTGGAAGCCTATCTCTCATGGTTAATGCTATGGGAGTCCTGTTGTGTAGAGGCTGCTATGAGCCACCTTATAGCAATAAAACATTTGAGAAGGATTTAGAATTATGAGTGGCTAAATTCTCCATGCAGTGCCTGTAATGCTGTTATCCCTTGCTGAGCTTGGGTTGAAACCTTTTTTTTCTTCTCCCCAAATTAGAAAGAAAAAAAAAAAAGCTGTTTCTTAGAGAGGTTTTGAATCATTTACATGCAATTTTTTTTTTGTTGAACTGCTGCTGTTGGAAATGAGGAATTGTGAGAAATTCCATTTGGATTTCATGATGCTTAAAATACATTTAGGTTGCATTACTATATAATGAAAAGAAGGCCTCCTCATCTTTTTTTTTTTTTTAATCTCACTTTTAAAAAGTCTAATCATTACTTGGGACTTTATTTTGATTTTTATATTTGATGTGTGTTGCCAAAGCCAATAAATTTCACAAGCTTTGCCTTTGCACAGTAAGCAGTGGGTCTGATTGTGTTATAATCCACATAATTCACATTTTCCATAAATACACTATTGCACTGAAACAAACATGCTATGCAGTGAATAATACAGGCCTGATCTAAAGGCCATTAAAATCAATGAAAAGATTTCAAATTAACTTTTATAGCCTTTAGATCAGGCTCTAAATGGGCAAATTACAGTTATGGAGTTTCCCATTTACATACCTGTGTGCTGCATTTAATGTATTTTATGGAATTGAAATTACTTGGTCCTCTTTTTCATGCTTTTTTAGGCTAAGAATTTGCCAAGGGCATCAACAGCAGTTTTCCCAGACTCCAGCACAAGGATTATGTAGTCAATCCACAAATGACTCAAATCTTTGAAGAAAAGGACATGGTTATCAGAGAGGCTTTGACGACAGCAAGGACGGGAGTGCTATCTGCCTTTTTCCATCAGAGGTTCCCATTCCCTCTCATTAACATACTCAGGACATCAGCACAACCATCCATCCCGAGGGAATTGCTTCCAACTTTTAAGGGAATATGCACAAGACCTCGTCCCTATGTTGTTTCAGACAGATCAAACCAGATTTGCCTTGTGCAAGGTTAGAAGAAAGGCTGGGGCACAGCAGCATGAGGGGAGGGATTCAAAGGTGGCAGGGAATTTTCAAATCCATTGTTATATCTTGGTAATCTTTCTTCCTTTACAGGGTTCTTCAATCCCACGGAGGATGTGATGTCTGTGAAAGCTGCTGCTGTAAGTGGGAAAAGGAGATGCCTCTACCTGCTCTTTCCCAGTGCCCTGGAATGAAAAATGCTTTTGGAGGAACACTGGAAATAAGCCATCAAAATATCTGATTAAACCTCTTAGGAAACTCTCACTAATCACCTTCTCTGCTCTTGATGGAATGTATTTATGCATTATAAATATACTTACTATGTGTGTGTGCTCCATAAATCACACCCAGCACTTGTATATGATGTATAAGCACATTCTATAGAATGCACACAAATACAGATGCCAAACTCCCACAGAGTTCATCACTGGAAAATGTTTGAAGGATCTGATCCTTAATATTTAATGAGCAAGATGCTATTTCCTTCCTCAGCTTTTATCTCTGGTTTGGCATAGTCATTAAATTTGTTGTTTCCTTGCAGGATTATATAATTTATGACCTAATTTTAGACTTTTGTGTAACCGCGTTAAAACACTCGTGGCGTATCCCGATTTCTGCACACGGGGTGTTCCAGCTCCAGCTCCAGCAGGGCTTCTGTGAGCTGCCCATCAGCAAGGAGTTACAGGCATGAAAGGAAAACAGCCCAACAATACTCAGGCAGCATTACAGGATTAGTTTGTGGGGTTTTTTTTTCCCTGTAAAGATGTGATTTAGCAGCATTTCCAAAGCCATCCGTGGTGCTGGCAGGAATCCCCAGGTAGGACAGGCAGCACCCAGCAACTGCTATTACTTAAAACATTTTAATGCAGCTGCTTCTGACCCTCAAACCACTCTGGGACAAATTCCTGCAGCACAGGGAGGGGTGTTTGGAGATGGGAAAGCAGGAGAAGGATGACACTCAGTGCTTTGAAGCCACTGCCAGCCCCTCACCCTCTGGAATTTCCCCCCAGCACCAGCCTGGCTGCTTTTTTGCTGATTTTTTGCTGCAGAAGGTGTTGCTGGAAAACTCCAAAATGAATTATTCTAAAGCTGCAGCCACACTTTTTTGGTGTCTTTTGTGTGTCCAGAGCAATTCAGCAGTGCCATAAATAGTGCCCTGAGCTTCAGGTATTTTGTCAATTTAAACCATATTGTAAAGACCAGTCTTTCATCAAATTTAATATATGGGCTGTTGCATTAATGCACTTTGAGAGCATTTTATTCTGGTGTTCCATGGGGAAGTGTCTTGGTTGAGGAAGGATTTGATGCTCCCTCTGCACCTGCAGGGCTGTTCTGGGGAATTTTCCTCTTTTTCCACCTTATCCTGAATATCCAACACGGATGAAAAAGCTGGGATGCTGCATCCTCAGACCAGCACCAGGAGCAACAGGGACCTTGTCCATGGAGCCCAACACACCCCTCTAACACAACACCTCATGCACAGGGTGAGGGGGGTGCCCTCAGGAAAGAAAAAGCATCCTTATGGAAAGAGGACATTATTTCTTGGATTTAGAAAGATTGGAGAGTTTGTCTGCTTGGCTTTAATGGAGCAGTTCCAGGAAAGCAGCAGAGACCAAAGTGTTTTCAGTATCACATAATTCAAGAGTAAAATCATAATTCCAATTACCATTGCAGCCACTTCTGGCCTTGGGAAACCTATGCTAATATTTATTATTATATGATTGACCTTCATCATTTACACTAGCAACTCTGATATTCTTAGTAACATCCTTTAAATCATATAAGCAGGTGTCAACAGTGCACGATGAAGTCACATCCTGCAGGTTTTTTATTTACTTAGCCCATTTTTTTTCCTGGTAAAATAACACAGTGAGATGCAGAATCTCACCTCCACGGGGCCTCTAGGGGTGAATATAATCATGGAATGCATTTCCTATAATCTCACGAAATGAGTCAATCCTATCAGAAGTACAAACACTTACCCAAAGTCAGTATTTCACTCCCATCACTGCCTGACATCATCTTCCACACAGCACAAGAAAATATTTACTTGGCCCTTTGACATGAATTGCTACAAAGCCTTTGGAACAAAAAAAAAAAAATTGAGGAAAGCGAGGAATTAAAATGGAATAATTAAATTTAATTAATTTAGTGTCTTTTCTGTGTGCTGGATTTGGATGTCAGATGATTTCCTGTAATGTTTGGGATGGACAGAGACACCTCCAATCTCTGATCATCAGTGAGGTGCCCACACACGAATCACAGAGTTGCCCAGAATATCCAAACCTGGAACCTGATCCTCTTCTCCATCATCTAAATATTTTCCTTGCATAAGTGAGCATTTCTCTGGGTAAATTAAGACACTGCATTTGTTTTCCAGGTGCAGGTGAGGTGCCAAGGGCAGCCTGGGGCTTCTCCAGCAGAGCTGATAAAATTGCATTTATCCACAAAGAGACACCAATTTTTTTTTTCAGGTTGTTCTGTTGATGTGTCAAAAAGTTTTGATTCTCTCTCTCCCATACCCACTGCTCATCTTCCTGCCTCGGTACAGCTCCTGCTGTTGTTGACTTCCAGAGAGCACAGCCAGGGGCTTTTCAGCATCTCCTCAGGAAATGATCCCCATCTGTGGATTTGGGGAAAGCAGGACCCACCCGGAGAGGGCTGTCCTTGATCATCTTCCTCCCTCATCCATCATTTTTTTTACTGAAATGAAATTCTTCTGAACTTACATTGCCTTAAAGGGTTTGCCTGGCTCGGCAGATGGCCGGTTTGGGATGTTTCAGATAGGTTTGGGGTCCTTTTGGACAGATTTTTAAGGTCTGTGAGCCTTATCCAGGCTGTCAGGCAGGTGGATCCTCTTCCATTCTCTGGGCACGTAGCCCTGAAAACACCCTCTGAGTTCTGGATGTCAGTGATGGAAAAGGGTCAGGACGGTCCCAGACCATGCTCCTGGAAGCTGCCAGGGTGTAACAATCATTATCAGTTTCTGCAGTGACAGAGGTTGCAGGCACAGGACCCAACACCTGCGGGGAAACTCCACGGGCAAAATTCCCGTCGGTTCCACTCGGGATTTTCCGGAGCAGGGGCCGCTGGCTGTGCCCATCGCCCGCTCCTGGCTGAAGGGGCACTTCTGATCCACTGCTGAGACACTTATTAGCAATGTAAAAAGGAACTGGAAGCAAGAGAAGGATTCTCTCCTGGCAGAAATGTGTTGTGTAAAATGAGTTTTGCTGACGGGAGTAACTGGGTAACCTCCTCGTGACTGTGGGTGGTATTTGTTGCCCCTTATCTCACCCAAGCAAAGGGTACCAAATACTATGAACTTTGTAAATAATTGTTTCCAAAGTGTTTGTTTCATTTTGTTTCGCTCTATAAATTCTTCAGAGAAAAGCTGGTTTCTAATCCTTTCTCATCCAAGGCTTTTACAGCCTCTTCCCCCTCTAGATATCTTTTGTTTTCCCTCTTTGGATTTTAATATTTCTTAGATACTATAAAAATCTCTTTTAAGAGGGAGTGCAGAGCTTTTTCTCAGATTGGAAAAGCCATTCCTAGAGCTTTAAGAAACTGGAGAGAGAGAAAATTATCAAATTGAAGAACTTTATTCCACACTGTGGCAGATGTTGGGCTGTGGCATGGAGATGTGTGTCCAGAGCCTGACCAGTGTCCACAGTGACTTTCAGTCTGGCTGGTTTTCCTCACTCCAGATTCCAGGGCAGTGAAGGGGTTGGACCTTTGCTGGTTGTTCATTCCTTCCAGGCTGAACCAGAGCTGGGAATTGCTCTCCCTTCCTCTGGATGATGATCTGTTCCCTGCCCCAGCTGAAGCAGGAAGGAATTTAAAATTTAGAATCATGGAATAGCTAAATTTGGAAAAGACCTTTAAAATCATCAAGTCCAATCACCAACCCAGCACCACCCCATTGTTCACCACCAAACCACATTCCCAGGTGNTGCCCTGGGCAGCCTGTGCCAGTATTTGCTAACCCTGTCTGTGATGAAATCTTCCCAATATCCAACCTGAGCCTCCCCTGGCCCAGCCTGAGGCCGTTCCCTCTCCTCCTGTCCCTGTTCCCTGGGAGCAGAGCCCGACCCCCCTGGCTGCCCCTCCTGGCAGGAGCTGTGCAGAGCCAGCAGGGCCCCCTGAGCCTCCTTTGCTCCAGGCTGAGCCCCTTTCCCAGCTCCCTCAGGATTCTCCAGCCCCTTCCCAGCCCCATTCCCTTCCCTGGACTCACTCCAGCCCCTCTGCATCTCTCCCAGCGAGCGACCCAACACTGAACACAGCACTTGAGCTGCTATTTTTCCCCCCCTAAAAAACCAAAAAATCTCAGATTTTTCAGAAAGCTCCTTCCAGCAGAGCCCAAAGGTGCCATCCATCAGCACCGTGACCCCGCTGGTGGCCAGAAGGAGCTGTCAGGGACCCCGCGCCGGGCGGGTGGGAGCTGTGCTGGCACCGGGCCCTCTGAGCTGGGGATTCTGCTCTGACAATTTTTGGCTCCTTTAGGTTCCTTTGGAGCTGCCTACGGAATATGTAATGTTCTGCACCGGGCTGACAGGGAACTTCAGTGCAGATTGCAGGGAGAGATCATCTCCCTGCGTCACTTTGTTTTGTGCTGCTCTGAAATAATTTTCCTCGTTCCTGCAGTTCCTATAAAGCCAGAAGAGCTCTCTCTCTGCTTCCTGGATGCCTCTTTCTCCTCTGCTTACAACTACAAAAGCAGCTTTTCATGCTCCAAATCAGAGATAAATGGAAATCTCTGCCGAAGAAATAAAACACAGGGCTAATCAAACTGTGGCACAGGAAGCAGCCTTCAGCCAGGGCATTTTTTGAGGGCTATTTTTAGACTATATTTTTATTTTGTCGCTCCATATGGGCAGTCAAACCCATATGGTTTGGGAGAATGGAAGGTTGTGCTTTTGTAGAGCTCTCACAAACTATCCTGGCTCAGCTTTGTCCTTAAACCTGTGCTCAAATCCAATTGTCTGGAGTGGGACTGGAGCACAACTTCTCCTGAGCAGGGCCTGGCTGAGGCTGTACCAGCACAATTCCCTCCTGAGATGTAAAACTATTCTGCATTTGTTAAACCAGTCTCCAGTTAACTTGGCTCTATTTTGTTACAACTTTTCTCATCCTTACACCTTCTTTTTCATTTTTTCTCTTTGGTTTCTTCATCACTTCTCCATCACTCCAATGCCCTGATGGATGCATTTGGTCCAGAACCATCCAGGGTGCAAAGCTGGGCATCCCCAGGCATCACTCCTGCCCTTGACAGTAGATGTTGCTGTCTTCCAAATATCCAGATTAATGTGATTTTGAGGAATATGACTTTGTTCTGCCCACAACACCATTGAAGCAATAATTCGCTAGAAAAAGTATTTTCCTTCTGTCACCCTAAATGTATAAAATTAGAAAAATATTCTCAGCGTCAATCCACCAGAATATCCACTTTACCCATATTACAGGCTTTCCATGACACTGAACCAAAAATTACGTGTCTTTTAAGGAATTTTGTGACATGGTTAAAAACACAGACAGAAGGTTTCTAACATGGTAAATTCCAGGGGGTTGTTTTATGAATTTTTCAATTGTAATCCTGGAGTTTCTTCCCTTTGCAGTTTTTCAGAAGGTGAAATTAAAAAAAAAAGACGTAGGAAGATGCAGCTGGATGCTTTTATAGGTAAAATAATGAGCAGAGACTCAGAAATGTGGGTGATATGGTTTAGTAAACAAGGTGGAATTGGGTTGAAGACTGGAATTGATGATCTTGGAGGTCTTTTCCAAACTTAAGGATTCTGTGGTTCTGTGGTGTGAATTACAGAGGTTCAGGGTAACAAACACCCCTGGAACTGCTCTGACTAAAGGAAAAGTCATTTTCTGTGTTGCTATTGATTCCAGAGTTGTATTTAACCTCAGTGTGGAAGCAGAGCTAAAGAAAGAGCAGGGCATTGGTAGATAATATTTTCATGCCTTTTTTTTTTCCTTAGGAAACAATCCTCCACCTTTTTGAGAGGATAAACTGCAGTGGGAATAGAATTGCTCAGTGGAATTCCAGGTGGCAGAAGGATGGACAGCATGGAGATTTCTGAAATGGTTTGGATGTCACTTCCATCAAGTAGAAGGAAAGTTATGCTAACATGGTTCATCAAAACTGAGACTTCATGGATTATTTTATCAGAAAGTCAAGAAAACAACCACTGATTTTTTTTCCCCAGAGCAGAGATCTTGTGTTAGAGGAGACAGTGAGAAAACAACCAGGCCCCAAAAGGGGAAAAAGGGGAAAACAAGACATTAGAGCAGAGAAAAAGAATTTAAATTTGTAAAAGAAATTTGATGAGGCCATATTTGTATTCAAAATCTGTGCTTGGTTTGAAATCCAGAGAGTTACTCTTACATTATTTGCTCAGAGGAGCTCTCTAGTCAGAAACTCTCATCACTTGTATCCCACTGTCAAGAGTCTGGTCTATACCATTCTGAAATCCCAAAAGACAGTGGAAACAGCAGGATTTATGAAATTTGGGAGTACTGGAATTAGATGCAAGCAGCTGGGTTTTCCTAGGAACGTTATTTTGGAATATTTGAGCAAGAGAAGCTGTGCTGCAGGTGTTTTTGGGGTGTGATGGGGGTACAGGAGCACTGTGAGGTGGGCTCGTGGTGTCACTGCATTTCTGGGCATCCCTTGGCACACTGGAGCAAGGTGATCCCAGCCAATCCAGCCAGGAATCTGCTGGTGACTTCAGCAGAGCTGGAATTCCTTCCCAGCCAGAGCAGCTGAGGGAGGTGACACAGGATGGTGACGTGGAGCAACGTCAAGCCAGTGATGTAGGACTGAAAAAATACCTTGGCATGTGACTGATCCCATCGGCAGCCCAGGCTTCCCAAATTTCACTTGGGATTTTCTACCAAGTTTCCATCCCCATGACAAATACATGGATGATATGTTAAGGTATTATCCTTAGGAAAGTAAAGAAATAATTTCTTTAAGAGATGGGCGATCTGCAGAAGACATTTGTGTAATCTTGCATTCTAAATGTGATTTATATTTATAAATAAATTTGCATAAAGTCTCCAACTCTCGATGTCATAGTTCCATTCTAGCTTTAATTCAGATGCTCAAGAAATGTAAATTATTTTTACAGCTAAATAAAAGCTATACAAAGCTGCCAGGAAAGAATAATGAGATACACACTGTGCCATGCAGCCATGATAAATCCAGCAGCACCATGGTTACAGCCAAAATGGGAGGCCATCAGAAACCAGGGAATATCAGCACAGAGACATTCCTATGATTCTGCAGACTAATCTGAGTTGGGGGAAACTCATCACACAGGTTAGTAAGGGAAAATATTCACCTAAAGACAAGCAGGCCCTAAAATGAGGAGGAACAGTTGGTTTAGATGGTAGGGGTTTATTATAATTATTATATTGCTTATAGAATATATTTACCAGATGTAGTTGGACCAGGCTCTGCATATATGCAAAAATAAAGATATCAGAATTCTGGTAACACAGTGAGGTTTGCAAATGCTTGGGGGGGTTGCCAATGATGTACAGGCTTAAAAAGCTTGGTTTGGCCATGAGGATGGCACTAGGGAGAAGGGATATTGGTATCCCTGATTCATTGTGGTAAAAGGCTCTGGATTGACTAATAACTTAAAAACTGGGTCGCCTCATTAGCAATTAACTCAAACATGAGGAGCTCAGTATCCCAAATGAGGATGTGAAGAACCTCAGCTGATGCTGGTCAAAAAAAGGTAAATAAAAGGTGCAGGGAATGCCCAGTTTCCTTTCTTGATGAAGAGGCATAAGGAATAAGCTGCCTGGATTTTCAGGAGGACAAGCCTTGCATTTCCTGCCTTGCTGTGGCTGATGCAGGTAAGTCTCATCATTCTCTGGTTTTGTCTCATCTCTGACCATGTTTCCCAGTAAAACTGGGGGCTTGGTGTGCATTTTTGCTGTTTATTATGTAGCATGAACAGAAGCTGGTGTGCACAGCCCCGCTGACCTGCTGCTATTCCCTGTTTGCTGAATTGTGGTGGTTGTGCTTTAATTAAGCTCAGGATTAAGGTCAAACACTCCAAGAGTGACTGGATGATTTTGGAGCTCTTTTCCAACCTTCATGCTCCCAGCAGTGGCTCTCCAGGAGCTGGATGGCTGCTCCAAGGCCCTTTGCAGGAGAAGGGGAGCAGAAGGCCAGGAGAGCTGAAGGGATGTGTCCAGTGGTTTCTGGAGTGACCACATGGGAGGCTTAAGGGCAGTAGCTCTGATGGGCTCTCCTGTAGAGCCTAAATTCTGCAGGATGTTTGTTCTAGAGCTGTCACTATCCAGTTTTGTTTTGTGGCAAACTGCATGGGGTGTACCGCAAACTGGTGCATCTGGTTTGGATCTGATTTGGGGATCTGCTGCTTTTCCCTTTGTGTTTGCTCTTCTAGACACAAAAAAGAAGCATCAATTTTCTGCTCAATTTTCTGCTGGCACCAGCCAGGCCCCTGTGTGGTTCTGAGCACCTCGTTGAGAAGGTGCTGAGCTGTTTAAGCTCCGTGGACCCTCAGCATCCTGCAGGGATCCGGGTGGTGCTCGGTGTTCCCAGGCGTGTGGGCAGCGGTGGCAGTGAATGGGGACAGCTGAAAATTCCCATCAAAGGCAGAGCTTTGTGTGGCTGAATTGGGCAGTGAATGGTTTGGGCATCCCAGAGAGCCTGGCCAGCCCTGTTGACTCCTAAGGACCACTCGTGTGCCGTAATTGAGGCTGTGCCTGAATGCTTGAACTGGGTGGGATCAGCACAAACATCCCTGAATGTCAAGCTCTCTTCTGTGTCTGTTTTCTATAGCTAATGACCACCAGCATTAAAAACCTGATCCTGGGCTTTGGAGGTGCTGAGACATCTTGTTTCCTGTTTGTAAAAGTGAATGCCTTCACCTTAAAATAAAATGTCTTTCTTTCTGAGATGTTGGAGCATAGAAAAATGGAGTAAACTTAATGCCCTTGGAAGTTTTAAGATACATTAAAATGTCCATAACTTTAAGAAAAAGAAACAAATGAACGCTGCTAAGAAATACTTTAAAACAACAACAAAAAAAATCATACTCAGCAGACAGCTCTTATGACAAGGCTCTGCCCAGAGTGAATTTTTATGCTTGAGTTATAAACCCTTGAAAAATGGGGATCCTAATACAAAAGCTGACACAGCTTTAACTAAAGCAGCTCTAGTAAGTGCTGCTATAATTATTTGCTCATTAATTACGAATTTTGCAAGACATGAGAGTAACACAAATTGGAAAATAGGAATAATTATCAGTAATAACGCCACAGAAGCTGGACACATTGAAAGTATCTTCCTCTTTAAATTTAATAATAGCAAGACAGCTAGAAAACTAATAAGAAATACATAATTGAAAATTAACCTTGCAAATCTGCTGTTAATAAACCATGGTACTCTTGCACTACAATAATTTTACGCAGCCCTTAATTTGCATTTGAAGTGTTATTCCAGGTAATACTTTGTGCCTTCACAACAATTAATGTGCCTTTGAATTAAAACAAAGCTGCAAAGGTTGGATTTGGGATAGCTGAGGAGGAGGGGATGGTATATCCTGCAGTTTTTAGCAGCTCAGAGCTGGGATGGCTGGAAATCAAACGTACAATGGGGATTTTTGTGCTGGGACGCCTCAATGCTGTTTTGTTGTTGTTGAATTCGGGCATTGTGGTGTTCTGTGCTTTCATCCTCCCCTTGTGTAATCCACCAGTGGGGCTCTGGGATGGCTTGCGCTTTCTCATCCTGCGAGGTGTGAGGCTTGGTTGCTTGGGGATGATTTAAACATCCAGAGTGCTGGGGACGGGGGGTGTGTGCTCCTTGAACTCCCCTGCTGCAGCTCAGGCTTTTCCCGGCGTGTTCAAGTGCTTTTCATGGATCTAATGGGGGCAGTGCTGGAGGCACTGGGATTTGCTGGGCAGGGGAAGCCAGGGCAGCCCCTGGCTCAATCAAAGAAGCTGCTGGCACCTCGTGCCTGAGGTTTTTTTCCTCCCTCAAAGGGAAGTGGCACTTCCTTACGAATACTTTATATCTGCCACCAATTGACAAAAGCCTCCCAAAATCTGAAATCAATCAATTTGCAAGTAAAGATGAAGAGAATTGTTTACTCAAAACGCAGGCTGAGTCAACTGCTCTTGCTAAGTATCTCCCACTCATAAAATAAACCTGATATCCATCTCTGCCTGCACAGAAAACTCAGAGCCAAGAAGTGTTTAATAATTTTGGAGCTCATATCTGGAGAGCTCTGAGTGCTCAGCTGAAAAAAACTGATAGATCCTAGGGAAAAAAATCCTCCCTGATTCCAGGCTTGCATTGTATTGCAGAATTAATGGCAGTGGAGGTATATCCAGGCACTCAAAGCTGTGTATGACCAAACAGCTTTGTAAAAATAAAGTAAAAATAAAAAATAATCCAGAGACCTACAGTGTTTGGCATCAGAGAGGAGGAACATCGTACACAAACAACTGGGTTAAGAGTGTGCACTCCAAACAGGGTTTCTGCACAATTCCAAGCTCCATCAAGGGCTGCATGTAAAATGTTGGCTGCTTTGTGCAAACCCACAAATCCTGGGGAAAAGGCCACTCGGGGTCAGCAATTCAGCTGTTTGTCTGCTCACTTTATGTAAGAGGTTAGCAGCAGTGTGCTTTTTGTCCACAGCCAGCAATAGCAGGAACAGCTTGCTTCTCAAAGGGCCGTGGCTCCCCTCGTAGTGCTGGAGAAGGGGTCCCGAAATAAACCTGGGATGGGCATAGTCTTTGATTTGACCTTTTCTGCATTTATTTGGCTGTGAGTGTGTTTGACTCCTGCCTCTCCCTCAGCCTGTGGAGCTCAAGCACCACCAGCACAGGTATTTTCTCTCAGTTTCAGGGGATTTCAGAAACATGGAAATGTTGGAAAATAAGGAGATTTTGTTGCCCAAGCTTTTCCTCCAGAGGAGCTCAAGGGGTTGAGTGTCAAGCACACCTTCCATCTGCTCCCAGCCTCTGGGTGAAGTCCCAGCTGCATCACAGGTTTTCTTTGTGGGGAGATGAGGGTGATGTCTCCTTCCAAATACCTCTGGAATCAGGTGCATATTAAAAAATAGAAAAATGAAACATTACTTTACAACCTGTCCTGCTTTGGTGTAAATCATGGAAAGCTCTCAGAGCAGTGGAGCAGAGATTTTTTTGAGCATGGGGACACCCTGGCATTAGATGATCTCTAAGGTCCCTTCCAGCCCAAACCATTCTGATTTGCATGAACTCGCTGTGCCCATGCCCAGCTTAAACCTTGCTGATGTAAGGAAAGCTTCACTTGGTCCATGAGGATTTGAAAATGGAAGAGAGCAAGGATGGGTGTTCTCAGCTCAGCCCCGGTCAGGTTTTCACCACTGCAGTTCTGGATGTAGGAATTGATGATAGAGATGACCAGGGAAGGACTGTGAAAGACAAACCTGCACTTCCATGTGTGTCTGTAGATCCTTCTGGGACCTGAGAGTTCCCTGTAAGACCAGAGTGAGTTTTGGGGCTGTGCTGGGTTTGCTGTGGGACCTGACCCACCCCACGAGCCCAAGGCACATCTTTGGCAGAGACAGCCTTGAAAGCCAAATGGGTGAAGAGGAGCAGGGAATGGGCAGCCACAGCTCCAATCCTGGGGGAAAAGAGGTGGAAAATCCCCTCTCCTCCTGAAAAGCAGGAAGCTGGGGGAGAAATGTGCCTCAAATGCTGCTCCTGAGGCTGCCTCTGCCAGTGAATCCCAATCAGTATTCTGTTCATCCCTGCTTTCTCAAGGAAAGACATAAAGGAGCAGCGTAGCCAAAAGGAAGCTATTTTTAGAAGATGGAGAGATGATTTTCCCCCCCCCAACCATTCTGCTGTTATTTATGTTGTGTAGTTCTTGAGTTATTTATTTCAGTGGGAGTTGATGCAAAGTGGGATGGGGTTTAATGTGTGGAGGGATGGTGAAATCCATCCTACAGCTGTCCTTGCTATTTCAGGGCTGGCTTGGATAGCCTTTCCAACCTACAAACTGGTTTTTTGGGTGTTATCAAGGTGTTGCTGATGGCCAGGGGTGTTTGTTGTCCCCAGTCCCTCCAGTTTCCAGTGCACTGACCATTCTCCTCTGGTGGGCACTGCAGTATATTTTAACCTGCCACTGAAGTCGCCCATATGCATTTTTAAAACACTGAAAAGGATCATTCCAAGTGTGCTCCAAGGTAAAAATAAAAGATGTGAACACTTTGCATCGATCAAAGCTAATTTATGCAAACTGGGCTCTGCTGGCAACTGCAGCAAGGTATAAATGGTGACATCATGGAGCGTGAGCTCTGCCAACCTGGGTTAGTGCTGGAATGACAATGGAGTGATTTAGTTATTATGAGCTCACTTAATATTTCATACTCAAAGTGGAGCCTAACCTGCAGCTCAGGGTTATCCGAAGTGCACGTTGTGGAGTTGTTCCAGAACAGATTTTGACACAAACTTTGCAGTTGAAGGAAATGTTTGAGTGACACACATATTGCATATGCTGTTACTCTGCAAGGCTGGTGAAAATCCTTGCAGAAAGGAAAACTTACTGGGGAATGTTTTCTATTTTCTATATATGTGTGCGTGTACATAGACACATGCACACCAAAGGGTGGAAAATCTGGAATGTTGTCTTAAGCTTTCTGCTATGAAATCATCACAGGAGAAGAAAAATCACTTGGATCAAACAAATATAGCTGCAGTTTTTAAATCCCAAACCCTGTCACTCTCACAAAAATGACAACAAAATACTGGAGATGTGATGGGTCATGAGATTGAACTTTTAACACCAATTTTAGATTCCAGCCTCTTTTACAGAAACAGTGCTAAAGTGACCTCCCATTCAGCGAGGGAAGCATTGCAGCTGGTCTGAAAAAACATCAAGTAAAGCACCAGGAAAAGAAAAGCTTGTTGTAGTTGCTGCTTTGGCTCCCCAGGTTTTCAGCTGATGAGAGAGGACGTGCTTCTCTCCAGCCCTCAGTGGCAGCCCCTGCACTCAGCCTGGAAACTTTCTGTTGCTTTGCTCATCTTGCTTTGTTTTAATTTTATGATGAATAGTAAGAGAATTGGAGTTACAATTGGAATAACTAGTTTTCCTAGTTTAGTACATGATAAGGAGAGGCAGAGCTTAGGCTGTGCAGGTGAGGAACAACATCCAATTTAATTGTGCCTGGGCTGTAGGACAGTGACAAAAGAGCAGATGGGGACTGGTACTCTCCCAGTCAAAGCCATAGGCAGGATGATTTTATATATTTGGGATAAAACCCAGTGGATGTAGGAGGGATAAGCTGCTAACCTTGGTCACTGCAGTAGGAGGTTGGGACAGATGAATCACGAGGAGGTTTTCCTGGTTGGATGGGTTTAGCCACTCTTCAGACCCTTTGAAGGACAGGAAGGGATGATTTGGGATATGTTTCTCTCTAGAAATACGGTGGTGTTTGCACCTGCAGTGTAACTAAGTCTAAGACTGGCAAAGTTTCATTGTTGATGACCTTAAGGATCAGGGTTGCTGCTCTTTTTTGGAAAGAACAAGGACAATGAGTACCCCAGAAAAGATGTGGCCGAGCCTTGAGCCTGCAAAGTGCTTTTTTAACTTCTGAGTCTGTCATGTTCATCAAGTTCTGTGCCACAAAGCCAGGTGTGGTTGCTCATTGCTGGCCACCAGCAGCCTGTGTTTGAAAGCCCATTTTGGGGGCTACTCTGCGTGTCTGAGACTGAGACATTTCATATTTAGGGAGGGTGGATTTAGTCGGTAAAGTTTTTGCACCCACATTTGAAGATGTTTTGCAATATTTTCAATAGAAGTGAAATGACCGTGTCACTACTATCAACAATTACCCAAAGCAATAATTATCAGTTCAGATATTTAAAATATAGTGACATGAGAATTATTCATCAATATGATACTTTAAATTGAATTAGGACAAGAAAAAGATGTGCAAATCCAGAATTCTAAGATTTTTAGTTTATTTAAATACTATTTTAGGATTTTTTTTACAGTCTACAATGAATTTCCACTGTTCCTTAGAGCTAATAGAAAATTTTATGGTCTTTCAATCAGAATTAGTTCAAGCCACTAGAAAACATCCTTTGTTCCTATATTGATAGGAACGCAGTATTCTCCTTTCTTCCTGTTTGGCCTCCTCTGCCCTGGATGCAATGGGAGTAAACACAGTGGAAGGATTTGTATTCCAACAAAGAGGAACAATTGCAGCAGTGTTTAAATTCACAAGGTTTGAGGATTGTAATTGGAGTTTATTTGAGGGTGGGGGGAGGAAATATTTATCCCACTTCATTTTTAGAGTCTCTCCCTTTGCCTTATCGCTGCTTATCACACAGGGACAAATGTCTTTCCCTCTAAAGGAAATAATTCCGATTCTATTCCAAAAAACATTCTATTCCCTGGAAGCCATGGGATCCCAGGAATAGGCTTCTCCCTCTAGTGGCAGCTGAAAGGGAGATGCAGAACTCTTGGACCAGGTAGTTTCATTTCTATTTTTTCTCCCCCCGCTGGGAAATCATACGAGGTAAAAGAGCTGCTGTTTATTCACAGCTTCAAAGAAATATTCATATGGCACAAAATATCTGCAACTGCCTCCTGGTTCCCCTCAGTCATTGAAATAGTTGTAAAACCAACACACTGAAGGGTGTTTCTCTAATTTTTGAAAAGACCTTGAGGCTCAAAGTACAACAGAGACAACTTGATAAACACAGATTCTGACGAGTTTGGTGCCTTGCTACTTTCTGGTGGCAGAACCATGGAGCAGACACTGTACTGGGGAATAAATGCTGGAATTAGCTCAGCTTCCCTCCCTGCAATGCCTGGCACTGGGCAGCCTGCAGAGAGGGAGGGATGGGGATATTTAGAGAACTGCATTGGGAAGTGTTTCAGTCATGTTTGGGGCTACTCTGTTCATTTGACATGTAAAATGTAAACCCACATGTTGTCAAGGACTAAAATGCCCCTTGCGCCCCTGTAGGAAAGGCAAAAACATTTTACATCTCTAAGCAGGAGAGGCTGAACACGCCCTGTAAGTCAAATAAAAGCTCAGTGAACCCCCAAGAAGCTGTGGCTGCCCCATCCCTGGAAGTGTCCAAGGCCAGGTTGGACAGAGCTTGGAGCAGCCTGGTCCAGGGGAAGGTGTCCCTGCCCAGGGCAGGAGGTGGGATGAGCTTTAAGGTTCTTTTTCACCCAAACCATTCTGGAATTTTATCAAACCTACATTTTTTTTTTCTTTCCATCTCCTGATGATCCTTTAACTACCCAAGAAGAGCATAAACCCACTAATACTGGTTTTAAGTGGGCAGAGAGGTTGATCTGTGGAGGGTTTCTGGTTGGCTTCTAAATCTGTCATTGGTGTTTCAGTCCCTATGACTCAGTCACTGCTTTTTTGTGAATATTTCAGTGTAAACTCTTATTTTAATAGAAGAGATTGTGTGGAAGAAAGGTTCAAACATAATCTTAAACTCAGGGAGAATGTGCCCTTCAGGCTTTAATGCTGAAAATAATGTTGAGTCAAAGAATGTGAGCTGTTATCAACAGAAAACACAAGACACCCCCAAACCCAGGGTGGTTGGGGTGCATCTCAGGTCCCCTTTGATGTGGGGCTGCAGAACAGAAGCCCTTGGCTGATTTGGGGGCAGAACTTGTGCAAACTCCCCTGTGTCCCTGGGGAGCTCCACTGGCCCTGGGAGTGGAGAGCTCTGCCTTGGGAAGGCTGAGGAGGAAAATAAGGGCAGAATCTGTAGTGACCTTATCACATCCCTGGGACACAGGAAAGGTTACCTGAGCTCAGCTCATTAGCCCATGAATTGGAAAGTCTTCCATCAGGGAGGAGCTTGGTGACTTCAGAGTGAAGTGCAAACTCTGTTCCTTCCAGCTGCGGATGATAATTGTCAAGGCAGAGGATTTCCAGCTTCTTTCTGCAAAAGTGATTGATATTCGCTGTGCCCTTTCCGAAGGCAGTTTCCCTGGGGCTCGTTGCATGTTGGGCTCTCAGAGGAGAGGACTTGGCCCAGGAGATCTGGCTCCTGGCAGGGCTCCCAGGGACGCTGGGGGCTGCTGGGCTCAGCCAGGCTGGGACACCTTGGCCAAGGGTGGTGTTTTCCTGTCCCCTGCTCCTCAGGACCAGCTCAGGTTGTTCTGGTGTTTGCCCAGTAGCCCCCACCAGGGGAGGTTCCTCAGGGCACAAAACTTTGGCATTTATTTCTCCTTATATATGTCACCTTCTGAGACATGGCTTAAATTTTATTTACTTTCCAAATCACTGAGCAATATTTTAGGCTTTTAACACTGTCATTTCTTTGGGTAACACCTTGCCCTGACTCTGGCAGATCCCTGGCCTGGTTTTCCAGCCTCTTGTTTCCTCTCTGCAGCTGAAAACTGTTCTAACTTTATTTTCCCTCCCTCTAAAGTTTCTTTTCCTTCACTGCCTTTGCTTTTCTTATCTCATTTTATGCTCTCAACTTCATTATGCAATTGTTCCAACCCTGCTCTGTATTTGATGTTTTATAACTCGTGTCTGCCTTTTCTTCCACTGTTGATTACTTTTACATTTTGATGTTCCTTCACACTGGCTTTACAGGGGGAAAAAAATAGAAAAAACAACTTGAACATTCCCTGTGCAATTACTGGGAGGTGGCAAACACAACCTCTGGGCATACATTAATTTATCTTTGAACACTTTCTATTTCCTCTGTGTCCTTTCTCTCCCCAGCTTTATCATGTTGAATTTCACCCTGCACTTACTCTCCCAACTTTGCTCTGCTAAAATCTAATCCACTTGTTTTCTAACTTCTGGTTGAACATTAATCCTGGTGAAATCCTTAAGGGCTGAGCCTGGAGTCTCCCCCACACTCATAATTGCTGGTGCAGAAGCCTTGCTCGGGAATTATTCCTTACAAAAAACCACCCTGTCCCCAGGTGTACTTCAGATGATGAAAATAATACTCGCAGTTGGGACCCAGCAAAGCAATAATTTAGTAATGAAATAATTTTTCACAGTAAAGAAATTTTTTTTTCCCAACCTCCAGAGGTGTTGCTCACATCCTCTCCCTCTCTCCAGATTTGTCTTTCCCCCTGATGTGGTCTCAGCTCAACATTTAAGCATCTCCTTAATTCTGGGCAACTGGGACCTGGGTCTCACCACAAGTCCTGCAGTTCTGAGACTTCCATAAGTTCCCTTAACAAAGAACCAACTTGGATTGCTAAGCACAAAATCCTCTTGTTAATCAACAGAAGTCTTGAAGCAGACTCCAGATGAGCCCTGGACTTTTATAAACCTGTAAAATTTTTTTCAGGAAACTCCTGATGGTTGCTTCCGTTGAAAGCACTTCTTTATACCCACATAAAATCAATTCCCAATGCATACAAAATACTATCAGACTGGAAACTTTATGAATATGTTTGTCTTGTTCTTCCATATCTTTATCTAATTCTTATATTATGTGTGATTAACACATTTAATAGACTTTAATTGACCTCATCAATGTCATGGCTTATTAAGCTTTTTTGTCATATAATGTTCTTTTTTTTTTCCACTCTGTTGAATGATCACATACATTTGTTTATCATAAATTCTGAGTGCACATAAATTGAAATGCCAAGTGCTTTTCAGAAATACTTTCAAGCACAGTAACAGATATATCTGGGTGTAGTTAAATTTTTATAAAGTGCAACATGAAAACATGTCTTTACCTTCATTGCTTTTTCTGTCTTCCACCTCCTGCCTTTTTCCCCAGAAAGGAAGGAATATTTCTTGTGTTAAATGAAAACAACTTAAACCTCTTTTTATTTATTTGGTATTTAATCTCAAGTGAAAACTTACACTCAGAGCACATGCTTTCAATTCAAACTGGAAAAGTATTCTTCACAAATAAGTGTTTGTTTGGAGGAGGAGAAAGCTCTAATTGTAACTGTTGGGTCTCACAATAAATATTTCTGTAGCGAATTTGAATTGATTAATCTGTCACTTTTTTCAGTAAAGTGCAAAATCAGATCAGCTCCCATCTTGCTTATTTACACGGTCAGCTTTAATTTGTCATTGGTTCTATTGAGTAGCAAAGCTTTTAGTGCAGAAGATACCTCTTCCACTTAATGGATAATCATTTAGTGGAATATAATTTAGAAGGATTTATCTGGTCTCTCCGGCATGACTGTAACCTAACCCCAGCATGATAAACTTTCTCCAGGAGAAGGATTAGCACTTTCTGGTGGCTTTTGCTTGGGAATTTGTTCAGTCATTAGTTCAACACCCAGCTTGGCCAAAGTGCCCTGTGATCTGGAGTCAGGGACTTGACACAGCAAAAGTATTTCTAGGTTTGGCTGTGTTTTCCATCAGACCACTTTTTGTCAGGTAATTCAATGGGATTTCAACCCTGATCAGTACCTTGTTTTAATTAGAAGATAAGAAAAAGCAATTCAAGGACAAGAGAATTGGAGAGGCTGCATGTGAGGCAAGGGCACAGAAGCTCTACATGGGAAAAAGAGGGAATAGTAAATGAAAACAAATTCTTGAGCAAATTGTGGGAAGAGACAGGACAGATCAGGGTATGAATTGTGTTTTGAATTGCAATGAAGGGCCAAGAGAGGAAGAACTGGTTTCACTCAGGAGTTGCTTTTCTGGGTACCAGAGCTGGACCTCCCCAGCCAGAGGGATGGGAATGTCAGCCTTCCCTTAATTAGGGATGGGAATGTCAGCCTTCCCTTAATTAGGGATGTAAGTTGCTGTAACTATTTCTATACTCACAGAATCTCAAATGATGAAGAAACCTGACTTCTATTTGTTTTCTTTCTTCCCCATTGCTGAGCTCTGTCACTCCTACAAGGTGACACCAGTGGCACTGCAGTGCTGTAAGATCTACAGTCAAGGCAATTCATCTCAGTGCCTTTCCAGCATGGGGCAGCTGGAGTTGGCATTAAGGAATGAGTGTTTTCCCAGGAAAATCTGCACAAGGAGCAGAGCAGAGCTGTGTAGGTCCAAGTATGACATTTTTTCAGGGAGTGAGGATATTTTCAGTGGTGTTTGGGCTGAGGTGCTGGCCAGTGACAGCTGAAAGCTGGACCTGGCCTCACCAAACTAAAGCTTAAGAGCAAAAACTTTGAATTATTCAATACATCCTTAACTGAACAAGTGCAACACTCCTCATCAACATGGGTGGACTCTGCTTCTTGTACTCAGTGTGGAAAAAAACCCAGGTTTCTCATGGCTTTAGTTGTTTTTTGCTTCACTTAGCCCAGGTTCCAGAGCTGTCACCGCTGGGGAGCAGGATCACCCCAGCTCCTGCTGCAGCTCAGTGTCAGTAGGGCATGGCCAGGGTTCAGAATGGATGTGACAAGAGGGGTTTGGACCTTTTTTTTTAACCTGCTTCTTTCCTCTAACTCTTCTATTCCTCCTCTTGTTAAAGAGAAGTCTTAAACTCCAAAATAACAAAACCCAAACATCCAAAACACCCTCTCCAAAACTCCATGTTGCATTTTTAATGATCTCTTATGTTTGTGTAATAATCTAAAACAACATTTAGAGGCTTCATTTTCGCAAGGGATTAACAAAGGCTGTTTTAATCTTTCCTGTAGTGTATAAACTGCTGGAAACCCAGCCAGCAATCCAGAGGCAGTTATGTTTTCACTGATGCCTGGAATTGAAATACTCGTTGATTTTTACTTTATTTTCTTTGACAACTTTGCTTCTTGAGGAAAGAACTTGAGTGCAATCAATTAAAGAAAGGATCTGATTTGCTTTGTAATTGTTTTTCTGTCTGTATGAATGATGTAAGGGCATTTTGGAAGAATTTACTTCACTACTCTGTCTTTTCTAAAATAACAGGTTTACTGGTTGATTTATGGGTTGTTTGTTTTGTTTTTGTTGTTCTGTCTGTAGGTGAGAAAAAGGTTAATTTGCTTGAGAAATCATGTCTATGCCAGAGAAGGTCAACTTGTTCCATCATCGTGTTCTGCCTTTGGAGCTGACCTGAACCTAAACACGGTGGTTTCAAGGAAGAATTAGGCATCCTGTTTTTCTCCATGTTTTTCCCAGCATTTGTTTTCTCCTGCTTCTGTAGTTTCTCTGAAAAGGCGGGAGGGTGTGACTCCCAGGAATGAATTGTGTT
Source organism: Climacteris rufus (assembly GCA_013398175.1). Lineage (NCBI taxonomy): Eukaryota > Metazoa > Chordata > Aves > Passeriformes > Climacteridae > Climacteris > Climacteris rufus. The sequence goes on along the minus strand of VZRZ01003762.1, from coordinate 227,024 downwards.
CCCTGTAAAATCATATTTTTTGACTTTGTGCTTCAAAAGCTGCAATCTTTGCTGTGGCTGTGCCAAGCTGTGTCAGCTGGGACTGTCCAAAAGCCAAAACACCAACGAGTCTATTTGGGAATTGTGTCAAAAACAGTGAAAAACTGTGCAAGCATAAAAATTGGGAAAGACAGGGAATATTGAATTTGTCAAAGAGCTGTCCATGGGTATCAGAACACAGGGCCCACTGTGGTTCCTGGGGTTGTCCCAGCTCCTCTTCCTTCACTATTTCCATGACTTGCAGGATGTTGGCCACAAATGATGGACCAAAGCATCCAGATCCTGCTCCTTGGAGCTTGGATTCAACTCCTGCCATGGGGAAATGCTCTGGGAGGTGATTAAGAAAGGTGAAGCAAACTCCCCATGATGCTTTAGCTGCAGGGTTTAGCAGAGCTGGTGGAGGAAATGTTTGATTAATCCACAGTTTTCACTGGCACTCTGGATGTGTCAGAATTCACGTTGGCTTCTTCCTATTTTCCTTTCCTGTTCAAAAGTCACCAAAAGTGTTGGAAATTGGCTTGGAGGTTGCAGCTTTTGTGCTAAATCTGGCTTGGGGAGGTTGTTCAGCTCCTGGTCTGTGGTGCAGGCACCTGGTTGGGTCTGGGTTTGTTTGGGAGGAGGACAGGACAGGGCACTGGAGACTCCTCTCCATCCAGACCCAATTTATACAGTAGTGGTTTTGAGAAACTAATTTCAATGAATTCAGTGGCAACTTAGTGATAAATCAGTGGTGATGAGGGTAAAACCTGAATTTTAAATACAAGGCAGCAAGAGTCCCTTTGAGTGTGGAATTTGGTGTGTTCTATGGTGTTTCCTGCAAGATCCACATGGAAAAAGAAGCAATTCAAGAAATTGAGGGATTTTTTCCCCTAGTTAGTCTCATACCTGGGGTCATACTTGGCTTTTGTGAATGTGCAACTGCTGTCAAGGTACAAGGGATGCTGCAGTGGAGACTGGAAAGAAAACAAGTGATTTTTTTCCCTTCCTTTTATTGGAAAGGTGTGTAAAATGTGATGGGAGTTTGTCAGCATGGAAACAAATGTCTGAATTTACTTGCAAGGCTTCAGGATCTTTTTCAGGTGTAAAACCCCTGCAGTAAAAGGCACATGCACATGACTTTCCCCAATTTACTATTTTTGATGAAAAATGGCATCAAAGTGACACCTGAGGCACCACATCCATTGCCCTCTTATCAGAGATGGGAGTTGGTCAGTCCTGTTCTTGGCATTTATTGGTGCTGATTCCCAGGGCCAAGGAATGGCAGGAAGAGTTGGTTATACAGTAACTTCTGGACCGTAGTGGCAGAGCTGCTATTAAAGACTCTTGGACTTGCTTTAGGCTTACTGTACATCAATATAAAGCTGTGGTGGGCTCTTCATGCACTTGCAAGTCAAAACACTTGATTCTTTTTTTTTTATATATAGTTTCTTGATTTTTTTAAAATTATTTTTGTTGAAGAGTTGTTGAAACATTTGCAGAATAAGTGATGAATTAAAAAAAATATTTGTGCATCCATTTTCAGCTTCAGGAATGCACAATGCACAATAGTTCCTATTGTAGCTTTTACCAACCTGCAGAATTGCTCTTGGCTTTCCCCTCCTCAGGGCAGATCATGTATCACGCCCTGTTTAACTCCTTCAAGACACACACGAAGAAATTTCACTCATCCAGAGCAATCAGACCTCCCCCTGCCCTTGAGCCTTCATGGGAAGGATGTATGAGTTGGGATTTTCAAGTACATATTAAGAAGTTTATTGCCAGTGGAGTATGCATAGATCAATATTCAATATAGCTGTAAACACATGTCCTTCACACGGGTGCTGGATGCCCTTCTTGTGCCTGCAGCTCCCTGAAACACCTCTCACAGCAGCCCACAAATAATGAAACATCATCTCTCTGCTTGCCCAGCTCAGGGTTTGCTCAGGCAGATGCTCAGAGGTGACATTTTTGCACTTTTGACCTGCAAGGTGCCACCTCCCATTTGATTTCATTTCATGTGAAGCAATTAGGGGAGGAGAGGGTCTTTCCCCAATATTTTACAGAATTTTTTCACTGCTGGCTTTTAGTAGCAGTTGGTGTTTCCTGTTTGCTGGAGGAAAAAGCCAGATGAAGGGTTACAGGTAGGTGTTTTTGCTTTGCTGATGGAGAGAGCCCTTGGAACACTCATGTGCAAGGTCAGCTGGGGCCACAGCACTGATCTGCTCATTAGAGTCTTCCAAAAAAAAATTATTAAAAGTCTGGCCATTCCTGTTCAAGAACCTACAATAAGGCCAAATCTTTGGGAGAAGGGTTCTCCCAACCCCAAAAAAGCACTTTATCTTGCCTCTAAGTCGAGGGTTACAAATCCTTCTGCATTAAACTGAGGAGGGAAGTGGTGGTTGGTTATTAAAATTAAATTGCTGAGTATGGAATTTTTGTTTATGTTGCTGTATGTTGTTCAGTTTAAGATTGCTTTGGACTGGACAGGGAGTTTGTAGGGATCTGAGGGCTGTCAGTGCTGAGAATTGGATTTTTTTAAAATGCAGAAGAGTCTTTATCCAATTGTTTATCATGTGTTAGAAGGGCTGTGCATGAGAAATAATTGCCAGGGAATAAAACTGCTGGCAGTTCCCACTGAACCCACGGCACACGCTGGAAGTGCCATCCAAGCCTTAACACTCAGAGTAAAACAGGGATTTGTTCCCTTCTGTGTGGATTTCCTGGTTTGAGATGCCTTGTCAGGCAGGCAGAAATAATTATTACTGGGAGAAGATGGGAATTCTTCCCTCCAAGATTCCTCATTCATTCCTTCGCCAGGAGAACAATTAATGACAACTCACTGATGGCTGCAGCACTTTATTTGCTGTTTCAGTGGCATGTGCAGTCCCAGGTTTCTGAGTGCTGGGTACTCCCTGCATGGCCCCAATTACTTTGGCAGGGAGGGTTGGGAAGCTGCAGGGACCAGAGCTTCCCCCAGCAAGACAATTCCCAGCCAAGAATAGGTTGGAGCTGCTGGCACTGAAATGATGTCTAGGAGTAGCTCTGGGTAGTAGAAATCACTGCCTGGCTCCAGCAAAGGAAGAGCAGTGGTATTTTTAACTGGGTAATTAATTAACACAGATTTGGAGGGGCAGAGGGGAGAATTTAGATTTAGATTTCAGGGCTGGGTAAAAAGTATGGGAGATTTCCTAATTGACCAAGTATTTCCTGTAAGAGGAAATCAACATGAGGCAAAGGAACAGAAGGATCTTAAAAACAAATATGCTCTAAAATGAAAATAAACCCAGATTTGCTCCATCTACTGTCCTTGTCAAGGCTTTTGCCCTGCACCTGTGGGTAGAGCAGGGGCTGGTATCAATCTGTGACTTAGGATTGGGAGTGACCAACATTCCTTGGTCTGTTTTATTCACCTGGTGAGCCCAAAGCTGCAGAGCTGAGCTGGAAACCCCACTTTAGTCAGTGTAAAGATTTTTGTCTTGGGGTATCCACCAACTCCACCACCAGGGCAGGGAGAATTAAGCAACGTAACCCCAAACCTCCTTTTGTGTGTCTCTGATGTGGTGCAGGGGTGAGAAACCCACTGGCTTGGCTGGGACAGCATCAAATGTTTCCCAAATCCTGGTGGATAAACTCAGTATCTTAATATCAGAGATGCCAGTGGAGGCCAGGATCTTGTCTTTCACGTCCACTGAAAATGTTATTTTTAGTGCATCACATCTTCAGACTTGAAAGGAGAAAAACCCAGCACCAGCTAATAATTAAGTGATTAACTGTAATAATATGCTGCACATTTTCAAGTGAGCAGTATAGGTTCAGATGAATCAGGAGTGAATTTATACATTAATACATATTCAAAAGTGTGGTTTATGATTTAATTACAGTTCTAAAGGAACCAACCCAGAGAAGGAACATAATGTCCTGGTGTTTGCATTACTCTTGCACAAGAAAACATCCAAAGTTTGCCTGTAACCTCTGTTAATTAATGGATTCTGTGTAATTTATTTGTGTGTGCACTGCCTTTTCCATTATGCTGCTGTGGCTGACGTTGGGAAGCAGAGGAGAGAGATGGAGTTCAGGAAGGGATGGCTCCTCATCCCAAAAGTGCTGCAGTGGCAGAAACAGCCTTTGATCCCAGAGCCATGGTTGTGAGATTTAGGACTCGCAGCGTTCCCATTGCTGAATATGTAATTTAGGTCACTGAACTATGTTTTGGTGGAAGATACTTATCTATTCCACTTCTTGCTGATGTCATGTGCTGGGAAATCAGATGTTAGAGTGCAAAAATACATGAGAGGCCAGGCTTAAAATGGCATGAAATATAAATGTCTCTGTGACTGACTGCACTTCTGGTGGTGGCTGTAGGGAATGAGGGGCACAGCCCTTTTTTTTCTCCTTCATTGTCCTGCTCTTTCCAAATTCTGCTATTTTTTTTTTTTTAATCTGGTTTATCTCTCCTTTGGTTTTTGTGATCAGAAGATGCAGGGGAACCACTGTGTCCTACTTGCTCTGCTCTGTTGTAACACCTCTGCTCAATTCAGAGAAGCTGAGAGGGTGTTGAGTTCAGGGGTTTCCCTGTATCTCCAACAGAGATGTTCACTGCTGACAAGAAAGGTTAATTCAACCCCAAATATAAATTAGGGATTTAAAAGATGTGTGGATGCCTTGTTTGGGGAAGACTTAGTTAAACCTTGTCCTGGTTTAACACAGTCATAGCTGTGATGCTCTGTAGGTAAATTCTCTCCTAAGCTTTGCTGTACTCACTGGCTACTTACATAGTTTTCCAAACTATTTTTCCCTTTTTTTTTCCCCCTCCCCTTTGGAATCCCCTATGTTCTTACTAAGGGCAAATTGTTAATAGGGAGCAGACTTGCAGGAAGATATGGAGGGGCTTATCTTAGTTGTAAAAGTGCTCAGAAGTTCAACTGATAACAGCAATGCAAATTTAAATAAGTAATAAAAAACCTCCAAACCTCACCCCGGGGTAACAAAAAGGAAATATGGCTCTGAGATAATTCATCAGCCAGTGCTCAGCAAATACAAAGAGAAAAATACATTTTTCCCCCTAATTTTCTCAGGCTACAAGAAAAAAACAGGCAGTTTTTCTCTTCTCTCTACAAAATTTTAACAAATAGTGATCAGTAAAGCAGCTGTGAGAAATATCAGCTACTTTTGCTATCTAGTATTTTAAATTCCCTGATTTACAGCAGCAGCCAATGCCAAGATAGCAATCTGGATTTTACAGATCAATCTTCTGTAGCTGCTGAGATCTGAACTATCAGAACTACCAAGTCCACGTTTTCTGTATTTTTATTTATCAGATTCCAACCTATCTATAAAAGTACCCAGCCTTCTGACACTGTGCCTATCAAAGAAGATAATCCAGGATACCTACAAATCATTAATAATTTGCCTTTTCAGTGAAACCTGGAGATTTGAAGGTGTTAGGAGCAGGATTTTCCTTAGTTATGATCTTCCCCCAGTTCCTCAAAGATGTACATACTGTAAGAATGTTTATATAAATAATGTCTATACAAGCACTATACACAAATGCACTTATTTATGCCTATTATTACTTGGATGTACTTATTTGTTCTTGCTAATGGCTAATTTAATTGGGAAAAACTTACAAAGCTAATGATGTCTATTCTGTTAAACTCCATGCTAAATCAAAGATATCAGCCTAGAATTTCCTGTGAAGTGGTAATTGCTGAGGTTATCAAGTAGAAGGTATCTGCAGCTTGGCATAATTGTCATTTATAACAACTCTTACTAAAAGTTCCAGGATTTACAGATGAGTTGATCCAGATCACCTTTGTACAGCAGTTAATTATTAGCTCCTGCACTACCAGCTTTCACTTCTAAATTGCCTCCATGCTCCTTCAGTCTTGCTTCTAAAAACAGTTTAAGATTATGGAATATATTTACCCACAAAGCTGCTGAATTCATCTTGGGCACTGGTGGCTCAAACTCTGCACTGAACTCTCTCAGACTGAAGCTGTCGCTCAGAATTTGTCTCCAGAATTATTAAAGGGATCATTCTTTAGTAGTTTGTGACATAAATACTTCTGGTGATCTCCCTAACAGACAACAGGCACAAATAACCACTGATCTCAAATAAATTCCCAGAGTTTCCCTTTTCTTTAATAGCTTGCCATTTTGAAATTAAAGAAAAATGATGTCCGAAACAATTAGGAAGTGCCAGGGAGATTTCCCGTATCGGCAGGAGCGCTGCGGAATTCAAACAGCAACTCCAAATGTTCCTGAGCCTCTCCAAACACTCCCTGGCTGCACAAACACCACTGCAGTGGGGTGGAAAATAAACTTCTGAGATTATTCACCAAACAGAAATTTAAGCTCGTAGTCCATGAGACGAGGGTGCAATTTTGCTGCTGGGGTGCGAGGAGGTGGCAAAGGGGAGCAGGCACATCCAGGGATTTTCTGTTCAGAACTGCAACTCCATTTCTAAGTTGAATATATGTTATGGTGCATGGGAAATGCATTTTGGAATACCTGATCTCCCCATAATTTTGTTGTTTTTCCCAGTTTATAGTAACTTTTTGTTTGCTGGGATTTGGTTCCTTTAGCCAGGGAGATGTATTGAGATATAATTCAAAATGACAGGACAGGAGTAACCAATACACGGTGCACAAATGACTCCCTGTTAACATGTCACATATTACATCCTTTATTAAAACCAGCCCCTGCTCTGTGCTGGCAAACTGCATTTCCAGCCATCCCCCAGCTCAGCTTTATGATGGATTGTCCTGGAGCTTGGTAGAATGTGCAGTAAAATATTAGCATCCATATAAACACCCAAAGTTGTTATAATACAGGGGGTTTCCCTTATATTGTCTTTGTAGGGATTTCCATTCAAAGAATCTTTTTAATCACAGCTCATAATTTTAAATAAGCTTCCCAAGGCAGCCTGGATTCCAAAGCTTGGAGGTATTTCAGTCTCCATCTTTTGTATAATCAATTAATTTGAGAATTAGGACATACCTGACTAACTGGTCTCTGCCTCAGGTCTGCAGCTTCCTTGCATTTTTCCCAGTATCCTAAGTTTTTCTACATCTTCCCTTGTACCTGGCATAGTAACTTTTCAAATAATATTTTTCCTTTTATCATATTTGTTTGTTTTATATCATTTATCACTTGAATTCCATTTTTGAAAAAAAAAAGAGCTGTGCATGAATCCCAAACTGCTCTATAAAGGATTCAGAATTCCCACATGCTCTGCTCAGCTTTACCCTCTGTACCCAGCTCTGTTTTCTTTTGTGCTGAAGCTGGAAAATCCTGACTCTCGATTCCGGTGTCAATGCAACAGATGTCTGAGCCCCTACTCTGGAGCAGCCACTGAGTAGGGATGCTGTTTACTGCTGGATAATGCCGAGAAATACAGGGGTTTTCAAACCCTCTGTGTGTATTTTGTTGTCTATTTGTTCACAGGATGCCAGGCATTGTTTTAAAGCTGTGCCTATAAATAAGTGTATGTGCTGTTATTTATTATTTATTGACAAAACCCCTTCTGCATTGACAAAGTTTTTACCAGAAAAAGTTATAGGGCATGGTCTTTACAAATAGGTAAAAACCCCAAACCCTGAGGGATGTGAAGTGTGGGGAATAGGTAGAGGAAAGAGGAGCCAGCAGGTTCAGCTGCTGCAGGAATCCCACCCTGGGGTATATCCCTGGCAGATCTCCATCCCACGGCAGTCCCAGCACACTGGAAGAATGCCCTGTTCCCGTGGTGAGAAAGGTGATGGTATGTTTATCACACAGCCAAGAAACAAATGGGAGCCATTACAAAGGTGTATAATTCAGCAATTACAGTTATTTGTTTTTTCTGACACCCCCTGCAAACAGTTATCGCTTCAGTCAAACATAATCAAATTATCTTTTTTTTTTCTTTTTCCCGGTACTGTACATTAACAGGGCAAATAAAAGGGAAAATAGTGCAGTCCCTTGTAATAAAGAAAACAGCAGCAAACTATTAATGCTCTTTGAAAAGAGTAGTTTTAACAAAGTAAGCAAGAATCATTTTCTTTGGTTGAGTGTTGATTCCCCAGTGTGCTCTCAGTAAGTAATTAGAATGGCCCAGTGAATGTCAGCATCAGCTTGTTTATTCTCATTATTTTATCATTTTAAAAACCCTCTAGGTGATGAGACATGCAGTATAGAACATAATTACCATTATTAGCATACTAATTGGACACAAAAATAGGCCAACTACAAGGTAGCCAACTGAATAATTTCACATTAATCAAACACCATAGTGAATAAGCCTATTGTTAAATTGACAGCTACAATAATTGGCAATATTTCGCTGCGCAATATAAGAAATTCCTTGTAATATCTCTGCCACGTTATATAATTTAGTAATTTCCCATATTTCCAGCCTTAACTTTGTACACCTAGTTCAAGTTCAAGAAAACATCATGATAAGATTATTAGTCTATTATCAAGTGGACAAAGTATATAAAGACCTGCTTGTTAGCATTCAGGAATAGATTCACTCGATAAGGAAACAAAAAGGCTCCCAATTTAGTTACTTGTTGCTTCAGCATTGAATATGTATAAAGGTTCTTGATAAGAATTTTTTAACTGTATATTAAAGTCCAGCTCCCCTCTTTAAAAAGGACAGAAAATTGTGAAGAATTTAAAAAGTAAGCATTAAATTAAATAAAGTAAAATAAACCCAAGTGGCAGCTGTGACTTTCAGCCTCCAGGTTGATTTTCTGGTTGGGATTTGTCTGGTGCCGTCCCCGACGCGGGGAACAGAGAACTGGAAAGTTGCAAAGCCGCCACCAGAAGTGGGAATTCATGAAATGCTCAATTAGCAGCAGGCAGGAAGGGAAAGCTGGCCCTGGCTGGGCTTGCCTTTGAAAACCTTGGGGGAAATAAGACAGGAAAGGAGCGAGGGGAAAGGAGAGGAGAAACAACGATGGGGAAGGTGCAAGAGGTGGAAAATGCGGGTTGTGGCAGAGCAAGGAGAGAGCGATAAGGAGAACAGAACCAGATGGTGAAACAAGAGCAGCAGAGCCAGGAGAAGACGAGAGGAAAGAAAAACAGTGAGGAAGAAAGAAAATAGTCATCAAGAAGAGGGAGGAAGAGAAGGTAAGGTGAGAGTCGGGGAAGGCAGAGCAGATTTGGAAGAGTATGAAACAATATTCTTCTTTTAAGAATTCAAAGGCGAGGGGAAACGAGCATCTTGCTGAAAGAAACGTTTCCTTCCCACTCCCCAGGCTTTGGGAGACGTGGAGGCTGGGAAGAAAGGCAGAAAGGAGTCACTGACATTTGTTTCTTTCGATAAGGAGAATATTTTTGGAAAATTCTTATAAAAATGTTCCACGCCGTCGCTCAGGCGGGTGTTGGGCGCCTGTTAAGGGTGGGGCACATGGAATAGGACAGGTTTGGAACCCCCCAAATATTTCAGGATGGCGTCTTGGTTATAAATGGCTTGATGAAATTCCAAACTTTGTGGTTAAATGGTGGATGTAATTTTAAAGAAATTAAAAGGAGGGTCAGAAAAAGAAATAAGATTGGCATAGCCTGCACCAAGTGCCAGTTTTCACAGAACCAGATGTGGCCTCTCTGGCAGCATGTGGAGAAGGGAGACCACAGTGAGCACAGGCCAGAAACTGCCTGAAATATCCTTATTTCAGATAAATAATTGAATTGTTTCAATTTCATTTGCCGAAGAGGTGATTTTTTCCGTGGAGTGGTTCTGATAGGGGTTGCTCTTGAGAATCTGCTGATATAATTAAAGGCAGAAGTTTTCTGGGAAAAGTGACCTCTAAGTTTATATTGAAATCTGGCTGCTTATTTTGAATTAACCTGGAGGGGGAAAAAAGCACTGCCTTACGAGCAATAACAACATATTTTTTCCAGCTGTTCTTTGCTTATTAATCTGTTAATGGGTAATTCTCTGCTAATGATTGGGGATGCCTGTTAATATATCACAATCCCAGTGTATTGATTAGCTGTTTTATTTCCCTTTGTATGGCCAGGCTCTTCAGTAGCAAAGTCAGAGAAAGAAAATACATAAGCCTGCACTTCAAATACCTCTTGGTGCAGAGAGGAGCCACTGTGGGATGTATCAGAGTGTAGTAAAGTCAGCTAAAATATGCAGTATGTGCTCAGACTTTTCTTAAGCAGGAATGTATAAGTTACAGCTTTGATTTACTCACTGAACTTGAAATACATCTCTGGGCACTCATTGCCGGGAAGTCTCTCCTTTAGCCAGCTCTACCTATAAATGACTGTAATACCTGAGTCAGGAGGTCTGGAAAGAGCTCTCAAAAAGTGATATAATCCACCTTTTATGGAGAAAAACTTAGAGCAGGAGGAGGGAAGCGTCCTGTGCCAGGTTTACAGCAGAGTTAAGGATAACAGCCAAGGCCATACTTTCGCTAATACATTAGGATGGCTCCGAAATGTGCCAACTCCAGAGCTTGGGATAAAGCAAACGACAAAACTGAAAATATCCTTGACAAGATGTCTCTCTTAACACATTAAGAGGCTGTCCAAACTGCGAAAAAAATCCTCAGCATTTCCTCTCCTTCTGTCACAGAGTCTGTGCTGGGGTGGTTGGAGTTGCAGGGCTCACCACACATCAGGTGATGGGAGAGGAGCAGCTCCTGGGCAGCACGTTGGACACACATCGTGTCTCACCTGCTCCTTTATGTGCCAGACACAGAGGGCACAGAAAAACCCAAAAAAAGCCCTGGTGAATACACCAGGGAGATCTGGGCAGGGGGTTTGGACAGGCACACACAGCCATCGTATGTTGTAACTACGTCTGTCATCAGGACAGCAAATTGGATGTTTTTTATCCCTTAAATACACCTGAGTGATTAATGAAAGCAGTCCCCCACCTCCTACTCCCCAAAAACCCCACACCAAACCCCACAGCTGAAAGCAGAAGGAAAGAAGGACATTAAGCACATTCAGGCACGACAAACACAGAAGAAAAACACTGCAAAGGATAGTTGTGGAATACATTTGAATAACAAATACATTTGAGGAAATCCCAGTCTGCTTGGGGACAGAGAAAAGGAAAATAAATTCATCACATTATTCATTGGAAATTATTTGTTCAGCTCTGCTCCTTAATGTGTCAGCTAAAGATGATTTCCAAGAGTGAAGATTTTCCTTTCTTGCTTGAAATGACTCAAAAAGAAATGAATATTCCAGCCACCAAGTGAGGTTAATATATGAGTTTCATAGGCATTTACTCACCACTGCTGTTCCCTGCAGAGTAATGGCACTGGAGGTGCATTCTGGGAGTGCCAGGGGTGAAACCAAAGTAGATGTTCCTGAATAATTTAGTGATGTATGAAAGCTTATTTCATCATCATCAACACAGTAATACCTTGCACCAATGGAGTGCTTTACGTCTCTGAGCTCCAAAGCTGTGCAAGTATCAGCATTTCCATTTTTCAGTTGGGGAAAGTTGAGATTAGAGAGGAAAAAATATTTTCCAGAGGGAGTGAAGGCTGTGGCAGAGCTGGGATAAAGATCCAGGTTCCTAGGAAGAGGCACCTGTAATGTCTGAGTTGAGTGTGGGTGAAGAGGCTGCAGTTTAGTATTTATGCTTAGAGAAAGATCTAAAGGAAAGTATTTTTCTCTTTTTCCTTTTACAATAAAATAAGGATTAAATGAAGTATTAAATCTCCAGGATAAATGAAATTTTAATATATCACTCTTTTCTGTGCACTGGTTATTCTAAAGTGACAGAGCAGGTTCACATCCAATTCCTGGAATAGCAGGAGGCTCCCGTTCCATTACCCAGTGATTATTGCCATTAGGCTGAAGGAGCAGAGAGCCCCTCGTGCCTCTCTTTGGGCTATTTACACATGCATGTAGCTGGTAACTTTTTTTGTGTTTAAAGAGTCTAACAGCTCATCAATCTTATTCTTCCCTGAATGTAGATTGGTCTTTAATGAGATCAATGAATAGTGCTGGTACTTTGCTGGCCAAAATTGTAAATGTGCTGTTCCATTTCCTATTTACCCTGTAGCACAGGGATTTCGGCGCGTTACTGCTAATGTGTTTTGCATTCTATTGCTCTCCTACAAAATTTATGGCCAGAGAGAGACTGCAAGAAACAGTATGGGCAGGCAGAGCTCGATTCTATTCTCTCTACTGCAGTCAGGTTTTTTTAAAATATAGGGGTTTGGAATAGTTGAAGAAAAGGGAAATAAAGAGCAAAGAGGGGTCGGGGAAAGGATTTTAGATTAGTTTAATTAAAACCAAACTTTGAGGTCTGAGATGTGTCATAGAAGTGTCTTAAAACAGCTTTAATAAAGGTGGGATGCAATGGAGGTGCTTTTAGTCAACCTGGCCAAAGGCAGGAGGAGAGAGGAGGCTGTTGGGCAGGGAAATGAGCAGTGGAAAACTGTCTGGTGTTAATTAGAGCTCTGGAGTAGCCTGAGATGCCAAGAGCTCTTCCAGCCCATCCTTTCTCCTCACTGCCACTGTTAGCAGTGTTTGGTCCTGTTCCAGCTGTTCATTAACCTCTGGAGCCCAAATACTGGAGGTTTTGTTTCTCCTACAGTTTTGCAGGTCTGACCTGGGGGGTTTTCTCTTGGTGCATGAGGGTGCAGGTTGATGTTGAAGAACATCCATATCTTCTACAGTCACTTTCTGTGACTGTAAAACGATGATTTCGATCCTTTATTTTCTCTTTTGAAGCTTTCACCCATGACTGGTCATCAGAAATTTGAGGGAATGTTACTGGGCGTGTTTTTTTGTGAGGAAGTAAGATCCTTCTGAAAAGGGCAACACTGCAGAGGAAAAAATCACTCTGCCCACCCCAAAGCCTGGGCTGATTGCAGAGAAATGCAGGTACAAAATCCAAGAGCTCATTGAAATCATCCCACTGGGCTTGGTGGTGCCAAGCCTCTACAAAGCCAGCAGAGATTATTTTCTGAGGAACCCCATAGTGATGGGGACCCCTCAGCAGCAAAGAGCAGGGAGGAATCCACTCATCTCTTGACTTGGGCAAAGAGTGGATGGTTTGGATGTAAAGGACAAAGTACAGAGCTGGGGCAGGAAAACAGGTTCTGCATCCCCTGCTCGCCAGGAGGGATCCATGGACAAGTGGAGGTTATGTGTGGGAAGACCCAATTGATGGGAACTTCAACATTTTCCCCTACACTTCATTTTCCTTCCTACTACCCTTCCCCTCAGGCCAAACTGTGCCTGAGCTCAGCGTTTCCTTTGCCAGGTCAGTAAAGTTGGGCTCCAGACCATGTAATTTCAGGAGCTGAGAGAAATAATGCAGATGGTGACAGCAGAGAGGAGAGAGATGTAAATATGAATAGCTTTGTGGAGGGGTGGCCCAAATTCTGTTCTTTTTTTTGCTGTGATTTAACCACAACTCCATTTGGATCAAAGGTTCCTTAAGAGTTCATGTCACTCTTAACTGAGTCTAATATTTAACCTTCATGCTCTGGACAATATGGTTTTCCATGCACTTCTTCCATGTGAGACATCTGTTATATCCTATGCTCTTACCCAAGTTTCTCTGCAACGAGCAATTAATCTCTCTGCTGCTTTATCCAGGGTTTAAGTGCATGTTCTCCCTTTAATTCTGCACTCCTCTTTTTTTACCTTCTGTCTTTCCATCCTTAAGTACCACTGAATTGCCAGATAACACAGTTATTGTTCATATTGCCAGGAGATTGTAATGGATTTATATAAAACTCAGAGAGTGCCATTGTTCTTGAAGTCCATTTTATTGTAATGAAGTTCCACTCTTAATATTCCATGATCTTCAATGTCCTTTACAAGTAACTTTTTATAAATTAATCTATAATAATCTAATTCAAGTCAGTTAAAGTGGATAACTATACTCCAATTATGATATTGGGAAGAGTTTTTACATAATGAGGGCTTTTATATAGATGGTTAACGCTAATACTGTAGTTTACAACATACTGTATGAATCACTAATTAAATGCCTAAGTAGCAATAATGGAAGTGGAACTATCAATACAGAGACGATATCAGTGATGTAAGGCATTAATAAAACTTTATGGTCCCATTTAATCTTTTTTTATAGGTACTCCATTATGTCAGTTAAAAGAAAAGGCAGAAAAACAAGAAAGTGAGAGAGTGGAACTTAAAGGGACCAGGGCACAAAACCAAAACCCGCTTTCCCTTGTACCTTGTCCACAAAATGGGCCAGATAGAGAAGTGATGGGAAAACTGCCCAGTAGAAATAGATTGGTCACATTTCTAAAAATATGGCTGTTCACTGCAGCTGGGTGGTTTAAATGTTCCCGAAATAACCCGTATTCCGTGATTTAAATGAAGGGAGGGCAGCCTAAGGAGTATCTTCAAAGCGGGATCCGAGTTTAGCACCGCGCTGGCCCAAAAGGAACAGCTCCTCTGTTGTGCTCCTGCTATTGGCCAGCAGAGATGACTCGAAGGGTAAATACATAAACATTTATATTGGAAGGAGAAACGATTAACAAAGGTATTTTATTTTGAAGCCAAAGCACAAGCTTGGCTCCGGCGCTGCCCAAGGAGCGTTCGAGGCGGCCGGGCTGCTCTCCTGACAGGACATCTCCTCTGTGTTCCTTGGCCCCCAGCCAGTGTCCCCTGCAGGAAAGCAAGCTGCCCATTTGCATATCAAAGCAGAGGAATAAGCCAAGCCCAGCAGACCTCTAAAGGGAAGTGAGAGTATATGGGAAATTTTAGTTTTAACTCTCAATTAAAAAAAAAAAAAAAAAAAAAAAAAAAAAAAAAAGACCACCTCCATTCCTTTCATGCAACAGCCTCTTCAAATGCCTTTTGCGACACATTTGAGCAGAAATAACTATTTAACCCCTCAAATTCCCTCACAGAGTGTTTCAGTCCTGGCTATTTTTGAACAAATAAAGGGAAGAGATGGTGGGTTTTTTTTATATATCAGCCTTTTGAAAACCATTGCACGGAGCCCTTTAACACACCTTGACACGTGTTAGAAGCGTGCAGTGCCAGGCTCGTGTCTCATGCTCACTGCTGCTGAAGTGGCACATTTATTTAGCAAGAGATTTCCAGCCTGGTGCCTCCTTGTGCCTTGTAGGAGGAATTTGACATCACCTGCATTGGACATCCGTGCTGAGGTTCAGCTCTGAACTCCACCTTTCCTGGATGTCCCTTGCTGGCCAGACTGGAGGGGACAACCAGGCTCACAGCCTCTAATAAAAATAAATCTTTCTGTATTATTTTAAAACTATGGCTTCAGTATGAGTAGGGGAAGAGGCTGTGAAAATTCTATGCCAGTATCAGTGAAGATTAGACCCGAGATCTCATGTCTCTGTGATAAGAAATTCATTATTCCCCTTGCCCATCAAATGCAGCTGCTGGCAATGCTCTGCCTCAGTAGACAGCGTGGGGACATCAATAATCCTGCAAATTTGCAAGTGGAACCAAACCTTTGTGCAGCCCCTCCTCCCTGCTCTGTGTTGCTCCATTTCACAGCCACCACTTCTGCTCTCTTCAAATACCCTTGGAGAATTGAAGTTTAACTTTTTGCTTTCTGGGTTTTTAGGTTGGATGTGTATTTTGGAATGGCAGATGTGGCTGAAATGCACGAGCAGGTACAGCTCTGCCTGTTTGTGCCACCTGACAAACTCCAGGCTTGTAATTAATAATGTGATAAAACCTAAACAGTGTCTAAAAGGTACCTAAGAAAGGATGTGGGGTTTTCTGAGAGTCCAACCTTGCCCTGTGTCATGGTTATCACATGAGCAGAGCTCATCTGTGGTCTCTGGTTTTTCTTCATGGAGTGGTTTGGGTTGGAAGCGACCTTAGAGATCATCTAGTTCTGATTTACCAACAGTTTCTCTAGAATCAGTTTCTCTCCATTTCCTTCTGGCTGCCATGAACAATGAACCATGGAATAAACTTCTTATTAGAGAAAAAAAATCCCATTCAAGTGCTTTGTTGTGACCAAAGGTTTTCTACACTTGCACGGGAGGCTGTGATTTTCCTTCTTGTTTTAGAGCTCAGGGAAATGAGTTCTGCCACAAAGCTTCAAGTCCTTGTTTTAGTCTTTCAATAGCTCGTATTTTTTTCACAGGCCTCTTGGTAGGTGATAACAAAAATAAGATTAAAAGATCAATGAAATATTGCTTTGGTTTAATGATTTTAGCCACAATGGCCTTGTCCCCCATGGCAGCTGAGCAGAGTAAGGTGCCATAAACCTGGGACCTGGCTGTAGCTTGTGTCAGAAATCCAGAAATGGCACTAATGGACAATAAAAAATAATCAATGAGAGGAATGGAGGCTCAGCTGTGTCAGCAGGAACTGCTGGAGACTCTGAGCTGAGCAGAGGGACCACGGCAGGACCCAGCCCCGTGTTCCTCTGTACCAATTTGTGTAAATAAACTCGTGGTGTGGAGCCACACTGAAGACAACAGGATTATACCTAAGGAAACTGAGGCTGTGTTCTCACTTTTATCTACAATTTTCACATAAATTTATTTTTTTGGTATTTTGTGGGGACTCTCATTCTTCTTTCTTCATTAGAAGCTCTGCAGACTTTGTACAGGCTGAAAAGTTACTGTAGGAACTGTCTGGGGCAGAAACTTTTTTCTTACTTTAAAGGGTGTTTGGAGACATATTGAGACTTTGAATGCAGCTTGTTCTGCTGCATCTCTGTTCCCTTTGAACACACCTACACATTCAGTGTCACCTCCATTTGGTTTATCGTGCAATAAGATGTCAAGTTTAATTTTATTTATGGGCTTAATATTCAAGTTTTTCACAAGTTATTTTCCCCATATGGGCCTTTAGAAATATGTTAGAAAAATCATCATGTACTGCTGTTAGGAGCAATGCATTAATAAGTAGATGAGCCTCCTGCTGATGGGCAAAAATCTGGTTTTAGCACCGTGTGAAGATACTTGGTCCAAAATGAGCCATGAACCACAGAGTTTACAGGTTATGGATGACTGGAGCATTGTAATAGTTTGTGTATCAGCAAGTGCAATGCTGGCTTCTGTTTTAAAATTAAAATATCCTCTTGAAAGTGCATTGTTGAGTCACCCTGACTCTGTTAGTGGGAGTTTCAGCCTGATTTCTGTCTCCAGAGTGTTCCTGTGCTCTTTGTGAGCCTCATTTGGCCTGGTCAGAGCTAGAGGGTTGGTTCTGTGGTCAAAGGACTCCTCGATTTCAGCCTCTGGGTTAGAGCAGGAGCCTTCTGGGCTCTGAGCACTTAATTATGAATGAATGAAGTCTGCCTGATACTGTATTTTTTAATTTTTTTTTTTTTTTCATAATTCATCAAGAAGCAAATCTGGCACGGGCACCTAAAGTGATGACAAAGATCAGTTTCCTGTTCTGGTCCCTTCGTGGCAGCCTGTGATGTCTCTGTGATATCTCTGCTGGCTGGTGGAGCTGGTTCTATCCTTGCAGGGTGGCTCTTCAGCCTCTCACATTCCCCGCGTGGAAAACGCCACTTTGGGAGCGCCCTTGGCCCTTCCTAAATGGAAACCTGTTGCGGGTCTGAGCCTGGGATTGACAGGGGAAGGGGAACAGCTGTGATGTTCCTCTGTAGCTAAATGTTGCCGCTTTTGCATAATCTGCAGAAATATGTTGTCAGGATGAGGGCTCCAGCTGGCTCCCTGCCACCCGGCCCTCCCAGCGCGAGCGGGCGGAGCATCTGGAGAGCGGGAGGCTTCGCTCCACACCGACGTCTCAACCTAATATAGCAAAAAAAAAATAGGGAGAGAGAGGAATATTTTAGTAACTCGGGTTTTTTCTTGCATGGAATGCAAACAAAGGGAGCTGCAGCCCCGGGTTCTGTGGCGTGGAAGGGCGGGTGGAGCGTGGCGCGAGCGGCAGGCCCGCGGCGGGCCGTGGTGTTGGCATATGCACACCACAATCTCCTTAATACCCATGGTAAATCCTGCTGGCTGCTACAAGCTCTGTGCTGAATGTTAGGCTTGTTTGCCTTCTGGTTTTTAAGCTTCTAAACACTTTGGGCTGAAATTCCCACAGAAGGTAACAAGAGCTTTGTTAACCCTCTGCGATGGTCTATTGAAAGAAGATTATCTTGGGCAAGTGGGGCAAAAGGAGCTGAGGAATGGGTTGGGTTTGGGCTGGTGGTTATTCCAGGTTTGTGTTTCCAGCAGCACAACTGCATTGGGATCAGCAGAGATTTATGGAAAACATATGAGTAGAAGATGACAATTCTGTGTGATTGATAGATGGATGTTGCTCATCTGTTTAGACCCAAGGGCCAAGAACTGCTGCTTAAACCTGACATTTTTATTTTAAGCTTGTTGCTGTTACTACTTGAGGCTGGCACAGAGGGTTTCCTGTGAGTTTTCCAGGATTATGTTCATTAGTGTCCATACATGAGGTTGTGTGAGGTTATAAAATGTTCCTGTGCTCTGAGGAAATAAAGTTCTGGTGGAAATTGCAACCAAGCAGGTGATTTGGTGTTCTTTGTTCCTGGTTCCTTGCACCAGAAATCTTCTGCCCCTGATGGAATGAATAAGGAGTCAAAAAAACCCACTTTGAACCCTCGCCACAGTTTTTCAACCATCAGTGTGAAGGTAGCACTCGGTTATTGTTTTTAATTAGCATTAAAAAAAGATTGCTCTGATATCTGCATCCGATTTACATCTTTAGACCAAAATGCTGTTGGCTTCAAACAATATTAGAGTTGGATAAAAGCTGAGAAGAGGACAAGAGAGCAAGAGTGCTGCTCCAGCCAGGGTGTGAAGGAGGCAGACTTGGCTTTTGTGGGGAGAATTGTGGAGAATAACGAGTATAAATCCCACAGGGAGGATCCAGAGGGGGTCAAGATCATGAAAAGATTGGTTAGAATTTGTTTTACCACTGCTAATCTTCATTATTAACACAGTTCCTGCAATAAATTTGGGTGGTGGGTAGAGGCTGGGAGTTTGTGTGTGTGTGCAATGCTGGCTGGAAAAAGAGGATGAGGGCAGGTGTAAAAGGCTGTTTCCCAATATTTGGTCAGAAAATGCCTTTCCATGGTCTATGGGCCCCTCAATGAGGTGTTCCCAGCTTTGCCTTCCCAATCCATGCCCTGCAGACAAGGCTGGGCTTCACTTC
Source organism: Climacteris rufus (assembly GCA_013398175.1). Taxonomy (NCBI): domain Eukaryota; kingdom Metazoa; phylum Chordata; class Aves; order Passeriformes; family Climacteridae; genus Climacteris; species Climacteris rufus. The sequence continues at coordinate 207,932 of VZRZ01003762.1, read as the reverse complement.
CCTGCACACCTCTGCAAGAGGAGAAGTGATAAAATACTGAGACTAAATAAACACCAAAGGTGGGCTCAGCTTTATGTCATCTAAAATAGCAGCAAAGCCCTTGTTTTGCTTTATTTATAACCCTTTATGTATAGACTATGCACATCTATATTCCAGAATTTAGCGAGAAGGCTGCTTGTCCTGTGCTCTGAGCAGACTAATGGACAAATTTCCTCCAAATCTGTGCATTTGTCTTTTGGCAATTCTTGCAATCTGTTTTATTTGTTGCTAAAATGTACACTTAGACTGATGGAAACCTGCATGACCCTTTTTTTTTGCATCTGACTGATTTCCCTCCTTTGGGTTGTTTATCCTTCAAATGTGTGTTAAAGGGATGAGGAAAATATTTACTGAGCTCTTCAAGAATGGGCCATAATCAGGAAAAAGTAAATTCTCCACCCTCCCTTGGCAGGTGCATTCCAGTAGATCTCCTAATAAATCACCTCTGTGAATTGAAGGTGTGAATAACATCTGTGTCTGTACTATAGGAGGAAAAGAAAGTAATAGTGCCAGAAGTGGGAATTTGGGAAGAACTGGACTTTTAGTTCTGCAGGGAGGGTTTGGAGGGTGGTGTTTCAACAAGGTTTTTTCCATGCAGGCATTTTAGCTTGTAATTATCTTATTATTATACAAGTATATAATCCTAAGATATATTTTTATTATTGTATAGTATTATTATAACATTGTTATATTGTTGTTATAATAATATAATCTAATTACGGTATAATTATCTTTTAATTACACCCAGTGTAATAAAGCACCAATGACTGATTTATAGATTCATTTTAAATCCAAGATCAAACAGGTCTCCCTGAGTTAGAGAAGGAAGCAGTGCCTGAATTGTTTTGGAGGGCAGCCACCACTTTATGGAAGAGAAAGAAATAAGTAAAAGAAATACAGCAAAAAGTCTTCAGTTTGGACATCAGGAAGAATTTCTCCATGGAAAGGGTGCTCAGGCATTGGAACTGCCCAGGGGGGTTTGGGGTCCAAGGGAGGCCTGGACGTGGCACTCAGGGCTCTGGGCTGGGGACAGGGTGGGGGTCAGGCACAGGATGGACTTGATGGTCTTGGAGGGTTTTTCCAGCCTCAGTGGCTCTGGGATTCAGAACCTCTGCAGCTCCATCCATGCCAATGCCATGATGCAGAAAACAGTTCAGAGACCTGACTTTTTGTAACTTTTGGCCAAAATTTTGAGCTGAGGTATCTCATGTCTCAAATAGTGTTGTGGAGGTTTTGGTTTTTTTGTTTGTTTGAGTGAGAAATTTAATTACATGCCTATGCTGAGCAATTTCTGTTGGGATTGGCAATTTCTGTTCTGCAGTCTCTGGATGTGAAGAGTCTCATTTGCAAATAATTTCAGCGTTTCTTCCTCTCCACAAGGCTGCGAAGGGTGGATCAAAACAAAATGAACTTTCAAACAGATGCACGTGAAACAATCAGCTCATAAACAAAATGACTCAGAAAATTGTGCTTTAAAAAACCCTTGTTATCTGTACTCCTTGCTAAATGTTTATTAGAAGCTGATAATGCAACATTTTAAACGTGAAACCCAACAGTATCTCAAAAGATTTGTGGGATACGCCCCAACACTTTAATATAATGATCTGAAACAAAAGATTTCAAAAATCATCCAGTGCCATCTCTGAGTAAATTTTTACTTTTTCATTTTTTATTGATTTTTTTTTCCTGAGAACTACATTTCCCACCGAGCTGCTCTTAAATTAAACAATGAAGGATTGCAATGTTACAATAAGAAAAGGTTACAGCCACTATTGCTCCTTCCAGAGTTCCAAGCTTGGTTAAGAAGCTTCAGCTCTATTGTTTATTTCATATATCTGTGATTGGAACCTCTTTAAGTCATAACAGCTTCTCCCTGCCACCAGGAAAACATAGACAGGCCTCACATAGCCTTAATTTGTTTTGAGATCCCATTTTTTATCTGTGGGAACCTGCTCCCTCAGCAGGGTGAGCTTTCTGTGGGAAAGCAAATTGGTTGTCTGGGTGTGCTCAGGACTGTTCTCCCCATGATGCCTCCCAGACATGGGGGAAGAAAGGGTTAAATCAGCCTTTAGCATCCTGCATAATTATTCCTGCCCAATTGTCTCCAACTGGAAACTCACAATTTGTTACCACTTAGTTGGTTTCGGTGAATGAAGAGGATTCATTGCTTTTTGCCGGCGTTCAGACCTTTTGTTCACAGTTTGGAGAAAATTGCAATCTTTTCTTGCTACTGTTCCAGCTTTTTAGCCATGCTTGGTTAAGCCAATGCTCAGGTTTCTCTGGACTCATTCACATCCACTAATCTGGGAGCATGCAGGGTTTTTTGTTTTGTTTTTCTTTCTCTCCTTTTTACTGCTTTTCTTTCAGTATTTTGATTTCCAACTGACACCAGCAGAACACTTATTTTTACAATCTTAATATTGTTATGGTGGCTCCGCTTTCTAAAATTTCCCTCTCTTTATGGGGTGGACATTTATCTGAATCATGTTAATGTTTTCTGAGCTTCAGGAGAGACTAAAGAAATAAAAAAGAAACCTTGGCTATAGGCAAGGGTAGTAAAAATGATGTGGTGACATTATATAAACCAGCATCCATGCCTTGTTCATGGGTTAGTTAACTTCTGTGAGTGGTGTCAGTGGCTCCTGTGGGATAAGCATGGCTTACATCTTCATGGAAAGATCCCAGAAAGTTTAGCAACTGAAGGGTTATTTTTTAATAAAAAGTGAATGAGATGGAGCGCGCTGATTCTGATTAACCAACTGTGACAGATGGTAATTCTTCCCTTTAAACGTGGCTTAGAGAAATTAAATTCAAGGTGATTTAAGAACTCTTTAAGAACTGCTGAACCCAACTTAAAGAAAAAACAAAAAGCAGAGCAGAACACCTTGAAGTTGGCTTTGTTTGCTCTTGCCCGGGCGTCTCCGAAGTTGGGGAGCCAGCACCGTTCCCAGGGAGCCACGGGGACCTTTCCACCCAAGTGTAGTTCCCAGGGAGCCGTGGGATTGGCCCAGGAAATGTGTCTGGTTGTGCAAACCTCCTTCAACCCCAGTAACAGCAATTTATTATTATCTCAGGAGATCATGCTATTCAAGATAAATGTTTTGGGGTCTGAGGAGTGAATTCTTATGCATTTCATAGAAGATTGGTTCCCCGAGTTCTGCAAAATGTCTTTGGAAGGATGTTTGTGGGGCAGGGATCGATGCAGGAGGTCTGAGACCTTCCCATTGTGATTCTTAAAGCATTGATTGGTGTTGAGATTTAAAGGGATCTCAATTTGCCAAAGCCAAAGCAGCTCTGTTCATCTGGTTTCACACTCAGTCTCTGAACAGCAACAGCTCCTCCTTCATAGAATTGTATCATCATAAAGTAAATCCAGGATCTCAAAACTGGACTTGGGTTCACTCTAAAGAGGTTGGAGTCTCCCTGTACACCCTGATAGGATGGTTTAAAGCAGTGTGTGAAACCTCAGACTGAGCAAAGTTTTCTGCACTTTTTATGATGGGCATATGCCTGCATGATTTACACAGGAAATCAAACCCTAAACCTTCAGGGCATTTCTGCTAATCATGTTCTAGAAAGAGCACACAAAGGCAAATAACAGCCTTCAGCATTCTGATTTTTAAAACCATGAAAAAGCAACTTGTAAGAGGGGTGGGAGTTCTCTGTGTGTAGCTGGGAGCACAGAATTCCCCTGCTTGTCCCCAGAGGATCAAATACAAGGTTGTGCTGGGCAGGGACAAGACTGAGCCACGATACCAAGTCTTGTACAAGGGGATGCAGCCCAGTGGGAGCAGAGAAGCACATCTCTGAATTCATGCAGGTCCTCCTGGCCCAGCCCTTTGGTTCATAACCATGTGAGGAAAAAAGTGAGCCAGCTGCAACGGTGATGTTCAAATCCTTAAAGGCTTCCCAGCTTTCCAGGATGGCTCCAGCAGCTATTGCTCTTCATGTAGCTGAGTTATTCTTGTGCAAACATAAATCTCTTTATTTATAAAATGCAGTGCTTCAGCTGTTTTGTGTTATCTTGGTGTCAGTGGTTTCAATATGATCTCTTGAAATTGTTTCTGTCAGCTGTGGAGACACTGGGAGTTGGAAGTATATTTATGTGTACACCTTTGTATTTCACTCTCCACATGTGTATGTGCATATCCCTATATCACATACCATTCTCAGTTTTTAGTCCAATTCTTGCACTTATTCCATTAATTAATAGAAAATTATGCAAAATTATCCATGGCACAGTTTTTAAGGATAATTTCTGACCTCTGCTAACTATGGAGCTTGAAGTGGACATCAGTGAAATGTTCATTTTCCCTTTTTTGCTTGGATGAGTTCTTTCCTCTGGAGGAGTTTCTTGGGTGCATGTTCACAGGTAGTGGCTGAAAATATGAATTTTCTGTGGGCATTCTCTAACATGGACATGCATTGCTGGTTGTCCATCCCATCCCTGGAAGTGCTCAAGGGCTTGGAGCATCCTGGTGTCATGAGAGGTGTCCCTGCCCATGGCAGAGGGGTTGGAACTGGATGATCTTTAAGATCCTTTCCAACCCAAACAATTCTGTGATTGTTTAAACAATTCTGTCATCAAGGCAGAGCCTTATGGGAAAGGAGGGAACTCTGTTTTCTGGTGGCTTTTTTTTCCCCTGTTAGAGTTGTGCCAGGGCAATCTTCCAGATGAACCCCAAACTGTGTTTTTTAGAACATATTTTTCTATGATGCCTGTCCTGTTCTCCAACTTTTACCTTCTTCCATGACCTATCCTGCAGTAAGGAGCCTGCTCCTGGAGTGGGAAGCATCCTCTTTGTCCAGCCACGGGCTATCAATGGGCTCAGGAGAAACAGGCTCTGATCTCCTGTGTGGCTCAGGCTCTGTAACCTCAGAGCAGCAGAGTGGGTGACTTTGGTTATTTTTAATGCTGTTGGAATGATGAATTAATGTGTATTTTTATACATCCTAACATCTTCTGCATCACAGAGTGTCACAAGTGTTATCAAACCACCAGTGCTGAGCACTTTAAAGTCCTCAAATGGCAAGGGATGGCACTTGTGGTCTGAGATTTAAATATATGGTGGTTTCCACAAAATCATGTTCTGCATCTTGAGGCTTTTGGGAAGAAATGACAGACATGAATTAACACTTGGTCATTATTGTTCTGTCATGTGCTCTCATTGCTTCATGAGGATTAGGGAGCTGGTGTCATATATCTGCATTTGTGTGCCAAGACATCATCATTGGTATTTACTCTGATTACCCTGGTGGAGAAAATACTTTACATTTTAACAAAATGGCCTGAAGAGGGAAGATTTTGTCACAAAGCCCAGGAGTACCAATCTGATGAGATGTTTTCGAGTGCTAATATGTTCAATAATCAATATTTAATAAGAATTATGGAAATAGCTCTTCTTCATGAAGGGTATTTAGTGATTGTATTTGATTTTGATAATTGTTTGTGAAGTATGTTGGGTTATATTTTTGTCTTCTGTGCTGGGTTCAGTTTCCAGGGCAAGAACTTCAAACCTCAAATCTTGGTGAGTAATTCTTCAAATTAGAATTAGCAGCAGACTTTCTGCACTATGACAGCTCTGGTAGGCTTAGACACTTCTTCAGAAATCCCTTATTTTTTTCATTTTTGTTCACTTTTTCTATTTGCTGTAGAGAAAAGCTGGTTGGAGCCGTGTTTCTCACCTCAGCAGTGGTGCTCATTGTGGGTGCACAGCAAAGTTCAGCTTTGTTTGTCTGCTACCTGCAAAGCAAGGGATAAGTGCTGCTGAGAGATGGAAAAGTTCATTCTCTCTAGCAAGGTTACTCTTCTTGATGAGCATTAAAAGATAGCTTTGAGCCATTCACAATTATGACCTTGACTAGGAAAATGTAAGTTAATAAGGCTTCAACAAATTATGGTCTTTTTGGTCGATTTGCCTAGTGAACTGTTAATTGTAAAACTGAAAGACATTATGTTCAGCTTTCTCTATCACATCTTTTGTGTTTTAACAGTGACACTTCATTGAGTGCAATTAACAAAGCCTAGGAGATTTATTAACACACTTCTTCATGGCCAATGATCCATTCCACTTAAGACATAACACTGTAAAATGCACATTATCTCCTTTTGGCACTTACAATAATGCTTCATGAACTAGGAAGGCATATGTTAAAGCAGATAAAATAGCATTATTAGCTGACAAATCTTACAATTTATTAGACAGTTAATTTATCAGCTTAAAAGACACTTAAAACAGCTGTGCATTTAATGTCTTTTTAATGTATCCAGTAAAACTTGCATAATTGCCTGTAGTGCAATTTATTTTTAGCTATGTTGCAAAATGTCTGCATTTACTGTTTACATCTTCTTTAATTTTTCCTGCAAGGCTCATCACATGGAGGCAGCGGCTCTAACAATGAGGGCAGATAATCAGATAAAGAGGCTGCTTGTCCAAGTGGCTGCCCATGAATGAACTATTCACAAGTCCATGCTGAGCTGGACCAAAGCGCTGCTGCGTTTTTCTCTCCACCCCAAGGGCAAGAGGGAGGGCAGGGGAGCCGGGGAGCCCGGTGGGCAGCGCGGTCACGGAACACTCCGGAGCATCCCTGGAATGAACATTTGGAGCCCATCCGCAGCCACATGTCTGGGGTGTGAACTAACAAGGCTCCAAGACTGCATTAGCAGAGGTGTTTCATTTTATAATTAAGGTAACTGCTCCCTGCAGATCCATTGCAGCAGCCCTAAGTAGTGCCTGTGAAGGAAGTGGTGGAGAGGATACACATTTAATGACTCGGCTGCATAAATTGGCTGTGTTTGTTTATTGCTCTCTAATTTAATGGAACCTTTTGTTAAATCTTTCTGCTTTTATTTTTTTGTTTTTTGAACGTACCACCAGTAACGATTTCTGTGGGAACAAAGGGTATTGCTCATTAAAATAAAAAGTCAAACATCGCCGTTTCCATTAATTAAATGTCAGATTAGCTTAATCTTTTTATAAATATTGGATATAATCTATTTACAGAGGGAAATCGGATCTGCAGATGCTGGGGAAGGAGGGTGGAGGTGTAATTCTCCTCGCTTTGCAGAAATCTGGTGGGGTGGGAGGTGGAGTGGGTCAGACCTGCAGCTGGGCTCCCAAAACAAAGCAGGTTTTACAGCACACAGGCAGCACAGGGATGTAGGCACCTCCTCTGCAGGAATAGGTGAGCCTTGTGAAAGGGGAAAAAGCTCTTCTGGAGAGTTCCCAAATCGAGGAATCTGAGAGCAGCCAAATTTCCAAATGCCCAGAGACTGAAGATTAGTGGAATGCATCAACATGGACTTTGAACCAAAAATAAGTGAATAAAAGCAATAAAGCACCATGGTATAAAATCATAGAATTGTTTAGGAAAACCCTAAAAAATGGAGTCCAACCATCCCCCAGCACTACCAAGGCCACCACTGACCCACGTCCCCAAGAGCCACATCTGCACATCTTTTAAACCCTTTAGGGTTGTTCACTCCACTCCAGAACTCTTCAGCTTCATCTACTGCAAATCCCAGCCTTCAACTCAGCTGTGCGTTACTCTTTGTCCCAGGCTGGGCAAAGTTTTCCCTCCCTCTTTTCCCTGTGTTTTAGGAAAGGCTGCAAAAGGAAAAAGGGGGTAGGGTTTTCATCATGAATGGTGGTCTTGATATGAGAAGTGGAGAATTCAAGGATGAATATGCCTAAAATCCTTTCATCATGTCAGGATGATCTTTATTTTCCTTCTAAATGTAGTTATCCATTCAGAATTACTGTGTTCACTGCAAGTTTCCAAGAGTGTTGAGGGTCTTCCGTGTGTCAATCCCAGTTAGCCTGTAAAATACTGTAAAAACTTTTCTCATAAATGACTTGCATTAGGAGCCTGGCAAAATGATAAATTGTCCAAATGAGGGGATGTGAGGAAAACGAATGAATTATTGAAGTCAAGTATAATAGAGGCCTATGGACACCTACAGTCATTACAAGAAAATTTTATGTATTACATTTAATTAAACCTAAACAGGTAATAGTGCATTATTCATGCAGAGATAGTCATCTAATGAGAGCTGCTTCTCCCTTGGATTAGTGCAGCATTGTTGACCATTTCGTTGCTGTACAGTGAATTCTTGGAGAGGTGTCTGTCCCAATTACAGCTGAATTCTGAGGACATCAGGTTTCTGGTGAGGAGTAACCTGGTGCTCTGGTAATTCTTAAATTACAAGGTTTTTTATGACAGATTTTAAAGGCTCCCACTGCAGAAGAAAGGTGCTCTTAAAGTTCTCCCCCTGCTCTTAGCAGGACAGGACTTCATATCTGTTTCATGTTCTCCCAATTTGTCACTATGAATTTAATTTCCAATAATTTAGAGGTGAAACATTGTGGGTGTGAAAGCACTCAAATTATCTGTTCTCATTTAGGCCAGCACCAAAGCTGGGGCTGTGCTGTAGCTGAAGAACAGTTGCAGATTTAAAGCAGTTTCTTCTTAGAGTAAAATCTAACCTTTAAAATCTTTCTTATGCATAATCCACCTTATTGCAGGAATAATTATTTTACAGGCTAGTGGAGTCCTCTCATTTTGTGAACAGCTTAAAAATAAGCTCATCTGTAACCACAAACACTTGAGAACCTTTTCATATTCCATGTTTGCAAGCTTTCAGAAATGGAAGAGGAGAATTTATTGCAAAATGATTGGTTAAAAGTACAGTTTTCCCCACCTGGATGTTTTGTTTAATGAACAGCTATTTTATAAAAAGATTAAAAAAGTAGAAAAAGCAGAAATCTAAAAAAGTGATTAATTTTTTTTTTGTTAATCTTTGAGAGCCTTTCTCTCCAAACCTGGTGGATGAAGGTGGCTTATGAATAAGGTCCCCAACTCAGAGCATGTGGCTGGAGATGTCACTTCTCTTCAAAGGCTTGTTTCTGTCTCATGAACAATGAATTTGGGTGGAAAAAGCACAAGCTGGCTCTGAAATTCTGATTTGTTTACAAGCCTATGTAACCCTTATCATTTGAGAGGTAAAAAGTCAAAAAATAATTTTTAGAAAGCTCAACTTGACATGAGAGCACAGAAAACTTGGTGATGTGTTTCTGACCAGCTGGGCAAGTGAAGGAGATGAGGAGCTGAAGGAAACTGTTTCCTGTTCCTTAACCCCACCAGATTATTCTTTCCTCTCTTTCCTACTTGGGACCATGAAACTTGAGGAATTTAAGAAATCATAATAGTCTGAAAACAGGTTAATAGTTCCTCCCTGGGATTGTTAGTTTATTAAACAACTAAACTGTAGTTCCTTTTAACCTGCCATAAAATAATTACTTATTTTGTCAAAGCCCGAAAATAGTTGGTTTGCTGTGCTTTAGTAGCATTTCGTTTGAGATTATTTGTAGAAAAATATTGTTTAATTTCCAGGCTATTATGCCACGCCTCCCTAGGTGGGATTTGCCTTCCCTGATGTGTGAAATCTCTCCCTAACTCGGTTTTCTTTGCAGTAATCTTGATAAAAGTCTCCCTTCAAAAACCCACATTTGAGCAGACACTGCTGGTTTTGCAAGAAACACATTTGGTGTCGTGGGGAAGGGTCCAAGGGAAGCAGGGATGTGTGGGAATCCCTGTCGGGGCTCAGATTTTGGGGACAGGGGATGCTCTGAGCCCCCGGTGTGGGATTCTCCACAGCTTTAGTTACTTGTACTGCTCTGCTTGTGTGAAACACCCGAGGAAAAAGGAAAAGCAGCAGCTCTTCCCACGGGTTTTACAGGCAGCAATTAGAAGAGCACACCCAGTGAGCTTCCCTTACAAAAACCACTCAAAGAATTTTATGCCGAAAAAATGATATCTCCTTCCATCCTCTCCAATAGTGAACAAACTGTTCCTTTTTCTATTTGTTGTGAATCTAACCTGCCCTCCCAGAAGATGAACCTGCAGTTAAAACTAGTTTTGGATCCTGTTGTTTTCCCCCTCGAGCCTCAGAAGCCAGATGTTTTCAGTGCAAAGGAAATTAATGGCCTAAATAATGAATATATTGAAGCACTGCAGCCACAGTCCATCTGCTGCTTTAGGCACTGCTCCTGGTGAAACAGGATCAGACCCTCTTTTCATTTTTGGTGTGTTTGTTATAGATCTTATAAATGTGAATAAAAGAAAGATTAGCCTGGTCTGTGAGTAGCTGTTGGCTTCCATCTTTAGCAAGGAATGATGTAGAAGGGATTGTGCCAGCTGGGAATAGCTGGAAAATCACACGGATCCCAGCCTTCCGTGGCAGCTCCTTGGTGTCCTGACCCATCCCTACAGCTGAGGAGGGACCTTTGGTCCCTCACCAGACCACATCTTCCAGCCCCTGTTCCAGCCCTGTCCACCTGGGAATGCTGTGAGCCTTTTATTCCTAAGAATGTTTTTGTTGTGACCCAACAGGAAGCTGTAATGACCATTCCAGAGCATCCTGACAATAATATTTTATATAAAAAGCTGTGTGGGCAGAGCCCTGGGGAGGGAGAGGCACTAGAATAGAAAACAACCACAAAGTTTTCATTTGTTTTCCTGGAAGCTCTTTTTTAAGAATATTTTTTTCCTTCATTATTATACATGGAAATTCCCACAGAAAGGAAAGACATTTCCAAAGTTGAAAGATGGTGATGCCTTGACAAATAATGTTCTTTCCAGCTGATTTTGTTTTCTCACAGTTTGGGTGCTTGATTGAAGTCTGGTTCTTTTGGATGTTCTACATCCATGACTTGATTCCATCACTTTGATTTCAAGTCCAGTTGAAAATTTGGTCTTTAAATCTTGGAATTCTCCTCTTTACAGTTCCTCTCCTGCCCTTGATTTTACAGAATGTTCAAATCCCTGCCACCAAAACAGCCTAGTAAAGTTCTAGCTCGCCTCCAGTCCTTTATCATAATCAGGCTGACCTGGCTCACCCAGCTCCATGTTAACTACAATCCTAAATATCTATAAAATTATGTAAAACCCATTCCTAAGTCCAGGTCAGAGCAGTTGGAAGGTTAAATTCCTGCTATTCTGTGATAAAGAGCCTTTATTTGCTGAAAGTCTGTGAGAACTTCACACAGATCCAACATTAAAAGAACAGCAGAAGGATAAAAACAATTTTTTTGTTCATTTTAATCCTGAGAGTTAAAAATTGTTGCTAAAAGAGAGGTTGTTAAAAAAGTTGTTGTTAAAAAAGAGGTTGGCAAAAGTAGGTACTTTTAGTGGGCTGGGAGAGAAATGTGTAAAACACACACAGGTATAAATGCAAACGAAGAATTTGAATGTATACACTGTTTATTTATGTTTTGAAAACATCAGGGGGTCTGCCTGGGTAAGGAACTGGGTGCTCTGGAGAGTGGGAAAAGATGTACAGTAACTCTTCAGAGTTCTGGTGGTTTGAAAGTCACAGGAAAGGAAGAGGTTTGCCTCCTATGGAGAGAAAATATTTTCTTGCACCAGGTCAGTGATCTTCAAATGAAGAAAAAAAAAAAATCTGTAAGTAGGTTTAGAGATATTAGAGAGCAACATCTAAGAAATCCTTTCAGGGAATTGGCCCAGTGGTCTGAGTCAACAAGGGGGTTTTATAGCACTGCCCATGTGGTGGTGATGCTGGGAGAGCCTCTGCATAATCCTGGAACTGTGGAAATGCTCATCTACAGCCTTGGAATTGGGAACTTGTGCCCAATCTGCAGAATACAGGCAGGAAATCAAGGTGATACAACGCCCTGAGCCAGGGGTATACTGTGAAAAGCAGGAATTTAAGCTGGATAATTTAAGCTCTTGTCTGTGCTCTTGTACCTCTCCCCCGGCCCCAGTTCTGTTCAGCTGGTACCAGTGTGTCAGCCTGCATTTTCAGCCCATTTAATCAGCTGCCTCTACCTTGGCCCGTGTTTGTTTCTATCACCAGGCTAAAAAGCCTCCTCTGAACGGGTTATTGGATGAGGCAGCGCTCTGTGAGCTGCAGAGCACTTTCCCTTAGTGGTGATAAAATGGTGATAAAAACCAAAAGTGACACTTCAAACGCGCGCCTGCTTTTGAGCTTCAGTGCATATTGCTTTTTCTCCCCCAAACACAACTCTTTATTTTTTTCCCTTCGACAACTGATGGCTTTGAAAGAGAAGAAGGATGCACATATGGCACAGCAAGTCTTCCCAATGTCTACTGGTATGAGCTGCAAAAATGAGGTGACCCAGCAACACATTTGAGCCTACAGAAGCTCCAAGTATTTAGAGGGAGTATTTTCTCTGCTGCAAAGGTTTCCAGCTCTGCTCTTTCTGTGGCTTGGACGCCCCAGAATCCTGCAGCTGCCTTGTGGGGATGCAGAGCAATATTAAAACTGTTTGGAGTTATCTCTTTTTTGGGTTGGCAGCAGCTTTGCATCACCGAGGGGCTCAATTTCAGGTGCATTTGCCCCCTTCCTCCCCTCCCACCCACTCTCTGATGGCCTAAACCAGAATAAGAGTTGCTGCATTAATTATTCTTTCCTTTTAATTAATTAAAGAGGCTCAGAACATGGCTGTGTTGAAGTGTGGCTGCAGGGATGACTGGGGAAAAAAAATACAGGCTGAGAGGAGCTCCCTTGAGGGGCTCCATAGAGCTGCCCTGCCCTGACCCCACTGGTGGTACCCCAGTCTTCTCACAGAGTTGGTTCTCTTTTCTTCCCCAAACCCTAATTTTTTACCTCGTTCATCTTTTCTTTCCCTCCCTCTTCATATTAAGCTTTTTGATAGTCTAAGAGCTTGTGTTTGAAAGAAGAAAACACTTTTTGCTGCCCGTTCTCTGCCCTCAGCTCCTAAATCTGGGCATCTCCACAAAGCAGCGCTGGGAGGGGGTGGGAAAAGCACTGTCCCCTGTAATTTATCTCGAAGATTGTCCTCGTGTTTGTGCTTAAAACAGTTTTCTAAGCTGCCTCTGCTGTTTTTCTGAAGCCTGGGGGCAGGAGAGGCTCTGGGTTCTGCAGGATCCTTTGCAAAACACAGTTCTTCAAGGATGCTGTGCAGCAATCAGAGCTTGAAGAGGACCAAAACTGATGAAAGATTCAGAAAACTGGGTTGGATACAGACCTGAATGAGCTGGGTTTGCTGGCAGAAAAGTCGATATCTTTTTCTCTCTGCTGGGCTTAGGAAAAGAAAGAATTAACTTCCTTTGCAGAAAAGATTTTGGATAAAAAGGATGGTTAAACATTAAGACAGTTCTGCTTGGAAAGTGAGGGCTTCTCTTCTCAGTGAGTTTTTGTAAACAGGTTTGTCCAAGTCGTGCTGGTTAAAATGTAGGTGAAGTCCTTTCCCCTTGGTTGGCAGGGAAGTGAACTCCAATTTCCTACCACCTTTCTTTGCTTCTAATGTCTATGTAAACATGGGAGCATAAAAACCTTGCCTTTTTCCACACAGGGCTGTGGAAAAATAAAGTCTGATATGGTTAATATTTTATAACTGCTCTGAGCTATAAAAAATTGGCATTGCTTCCAAAGTTGCTGTAGAAAGGATGGATAATTTATAAGAAAAATGTGGGGACTGTCCCATCTTCTGTTTTCCAAACCTGTCAGGTTGGAATTATGATCCCTAAAGTGCCTATTTTGATTTAGGGGGGTGAAGTTGATAAGGACACGAGCAATTGTCACAAGAACCTTGCAGAAAACTTCATTAATGTGTAAATCCCAGAGAAATGGCCAAAGATTTCCTTCTTGTGTATTGGGCACTTAATGCAATGTCAGTCCATGGCAGGACGAAATCCAAATAATCCTTTTGAGTGCTAAATGAGGGGGGTTAGGTGTGGTGGTTGATACCTGACTATGTGCAGGTCTTATAAAAATGCACATTTAAACATGAAAAGTGCTGTGTTTGCCATGGTTTATTGTGCTTGGACAGGGCTTGGAGCAACCTGCTGTGGTGGAAGTGTCTCTGCCCATGGCAGGGGATGGCACTGGGTGGGATTTAAGATCCTTCCCAACCCAACTCAACCCATTCCATGATCCTGTGATTCTGCTCCCCCTGGGCACCTCCACACACCTCCCCTCCTCAGCCCTTTGGATGCCCACATCTCACCCCACTGCACCTCCCTGAACATCCCGCAGTGAGAAAATAAAGAGCCATTTATTAATTCTTTTTCCTTTGCTTCTGTCATAACCTCAACGCAGATTTAAAGCTGAATTTTGCATTTCATGATTTGTTCTTCCCACACACATGCACATATTCCCACTCCCCCTCAATGAGGTAATTGCATGACAACTAGATTAATATCTTTTACATACTTATTAAACTCAATAAGTGGTCCTGCGCAAACAATTGATATTTAATTACCGTATTATCATCCTACTAAATTTTAATTACTATTCATTTAAAATACCTCATATGTTATCATTCATGGTAATGCGGATTTGTTTCTCTGTAAATGTTTCTCTGTAAATCCTAAATTCATGCTGAAGTAACCTGCAAATTTGGATTTCTCAAGGTAATGGTTAATGCAGGTCCAAGGTGTTGCAATACGATGGAGAAAGGGAAAATTCCACCACCAGTTGGTATTGGTCCTATTAAAGAGCAGGTTTTTGAAACAAAATTCAGAAAAGGTTGAATGACTTTACCTTTCAAACCTCCTTTCAATGTCATTTCAGCTTAAAAGATCTTAAACCGAGAGAAATTAATAATTAGCAGCTGACAATAGCTGATTGTTATGAACCAGAACAGTTCCAAACTAGGCAAGGAACATGGAAAAAATCCTAAAATCACAATTCTATGATAAACTTACCTCTTCCACTGATCATTGTTTTTACCTCTGACAAGTATCAATTTTCTAGATCTCATCCATGAGTCACTTAATTACTCCTCAGAGAAAGGAAAATATGTGATAATTTCTGTAGTGAAAAAACAACCCCCTCTGAGGTAAAATCATCACACCTGCAGCAGGAGGCAGAGGTTGGGGTCTGGTGATCGGATTTGCTTAAATCTTTCTGGTTTTTAATGCGTTGCTCAAAGTTTTATAATAACAAGGGTTTATTTTCTATATTTGTGAATATAAGAAGTGGAGCAGTTGTTGATGACTCTGAGAAAGGTCACAGGCTCTGAATCAGAGCACTTTGCTCAGCTCCTTCTCGCTCTTGCATTCATTGAAATTAAATCTCTTCAGAGAGCTCTTCAAACTCATTGTGCTTTTCACAACCAGGCACGTGAAACTATTAATATCTCTACTCTGGCAGCAAGATTTCCCAAATTTCTGTACAATCTCTCTCTTTTCTCCTCATTTTTGCAATTTCTATAGGTGGTACTTGTTCCCATCTATTTCATTTCATTGTGGAAAACAGATTCATCTTAGTCCTTATAAAATTTATAAGGTCTTTTTTTCCCATCTAAAACATATATTGTAAGAAGGAAGTTTAGCAACAGCTTGGAAAAAGCTTCTTCCACATGGTTCAGTAATTTTGAGGGGATTCAGTTTTGTGGGGTTATTTTTGTTGTTGCTTAGTTATCTTCCAGAAAAGTTCATGTAAAGGATCAGCTTCCTTGTACCAATATGCCAAAAATACATTTTTTTGCTGCAACCACGAGATTTTTCCTCAGCAATTAATTGTGTGACTCAGTCCCATAAGCTCCTGTAATGACTTTATAGGCTGTCAGTGATATATAACCTATTGACTCTCCTTTGGTTATGGGACTATTACTTTCCTGATTGATTTAATCATTCCATGCTACCTTTATCTCTCTCCTTGCTCTTATGAAACTCGATTGACTCCCTGATCTTTAAAGGACTGATCCAAGGGCAGGGGAAATCAAGGGGAAGATGTGACAGCCCTCAGATGTCTCTTGGTTTTGCTCCTGCCTGAGGTGGCCTTTACCCACAGATAAATTCCAGAACAGACCTCTGAGTATGACAAAATAATAATTATGTGTGTTTCTACTGGTGTATTTATCATAATGGAGAACAGGCAATTTTCCCTCTTCACAAAGCACCAGAATTGAGTTCCTGGGGGAATTATTGCTTTGCTAATTACACCAGGTTTTATTCATTTTTTACTGAGACAAACAGGCCCATTCCCTTCAGGTGAGTTTATTTGCATGAATTGTGAAGTCTTGGGATTGGCATTTCTATAAATCAGGGAGAAAACCAGAGCTGTTGGTAGCCTGTGTGTCATGGGCATAATACAGCCTTAATTTTCTTAGGAACATTTAATATGCAAGCATTTCCCTGAGACCAATTTACTGATTGGGATGAAATTTGTGCAGTATATTAGTGGTAGGAACTATTGAACTTAAAATATTTAAACCAGTGCTGGACTTTTGAGGGAATGAATCCCGTGGCATGAAGTTATGGGGGGCACAGGGAAAACCCAAAATGTGTCCCTATTTTGGTTAAACAACTAATAAAATAAATAAATAATGGGCTGAGTGGCAGAAAAGACAAATTTACTGACCTGGGCTCCAGTGTGCTCAGACCCCATAGATTGTAATTTTTATAACACATATTCACTGTAACACTTTAACTAAGAGAGTTTGTGTATTAAATGATGTTAGATTAGGATATTTAATGGCTTATAGGATATAGGGAGGACCCGGGAGGCTAATTTGTTTGCATTAGTTGGACGGGTCAACTGCTTCAAACATGCAGATTATAGAACTACTGGTAGATTGCATTACACAATTTAAATAAATAGTAGCAATTTGTCAATGTCATCTTAGCTTCAACATTTTCCTTTTAAACCCCAGGAAATGGTAGCTCCAATTAAATTGACCTTTTCTTTTCTGCATCTTCATGTTATTAGTAGATAATGCTTAGTCTTTTAGCAAGTAAAAAAAAATAATAAAAAAAGAGCAAGGAGTAAAAATAATTCCAAAGCAACCAGGCACTTGTAGGAAACTTTGCAGAAAAAATTGCATTCTTTATAAACAACTGAAGCCTATTTAGCCACGCAGTAAATTTTACAAGTCAGATATACATACATATGTCAGGAATAAATGAAGACACATGAATTGCTGTATCTCAGTGATTAAACATGTGGTTTCAGGGGACAATTGCAGGATCTTGGCACAGCAAAGCTTTAGGTTGGTTTATTAATTTTGGGACAGCACAGCAAAAAAATGAGTATAATGGTTAAATAATCCATGTGTGAACCACTCTCAGACACATCTGGAATGTGGGGAGTCGAGGATGGAGATCCCATTACTTAGTCCTGGAGCACTAAATGAGCTGGGTTTGGAAACCTGGATGTCTTGCAGTCGATATTTAAATTGTCAGGTGACATGGAAGAGTTTGGCTCATGAGGTTTCTCTGTGTGCAGAAAAATTGGTTTAATCGTTTGTCCTCCTGAAAAATGTCAGCAGTAAAATCAGAATTTACTCAATTTTTGTAATGCAGGTTGTTTTGAACACTTGGCAGCTCGAGGTTTTTTTGATAAAATTTGGCCAGAGGAAGATCCCTAAAACTTCTTCAGTGCTCCAGGTGAAATCCTGGGACAGGAACTCTGCTGCTGCTGTGTCCTGGTGGAGTTGAAAGGGAATAGCTCTCTAAATTGGAGCATCTCGAAACTTCAGGTTTTGCTGAATAGGGGTAGATTATTTTTAGTTGTTCAGGCTGAAAAGTGTTTTGGAGATACTTTTCTTGCCTGAGCTGTTTGTGACTAAAGCAAGAACAACTGAAATGTGAAATAATGAAAAAAAATACTATTTTTTTTAAAGGAAGATGCCAATCATCTCTGCTGGAAGCCAAGAAAAAAAACAACCGACCAACAAACACACAACCAACTCCCCCCAAATACCCAAACCAAACCCAACCAGCTAAAAAAAGCCTTGTTCATCCATCTTCAGTGCCATGGTTAGAATGGCAATTCTCATGAGAAAATCCAGATTTAAATTGACTCGAATTAACAACTGTTTTATTCATCTTTGTTATTGGAAAATCTTCTTTCCAGTCTTTCCTTTTGGGTGTTGTATGAGGCACTCCTCACTTTGTTGCTTTATTTCAAGGTGCAGCAGTGAGCTCTGCATAATCTTTGCTTTTGGAGTGACAGGTTTCCATCCATTTCTTGTGCCATGTAACAACAGATTCCAGAAACAAAAAAAAAAAAGTCCAATTTTTGTGCTCCCCTTTATCACACCTTGGGTTTATGTGATGCTTTCTGAAAGTTTGGAGCATCCAGCAAAACTCTTTCTTGCAAAAAGGGTTACAATAGCATTGACTTTATAGACTCACCTGCTAATTAAAAGGACTTTTTAGTTTTCTGAGCATGTAGGATTGGCACATTCCAAGGCTGAATGCTCCCAGCACAGAGCACGGGATATTTAAAGTTTCACTTTATTTAGAATTCAGAGCAGATCATTCAGCAACCATCATTTGAAAAGGGGCCAGAAAGCAATTTTAACAATATCACATGTGAGAAGATGATTCAAAGTTTGGGAGAGGGATAATCCTGTAATCCCTGTGATCTAAAACTGAGTAGAGGACGTGACATAACATAGCGAATACAAAAACCCAGACTCCTGCTACTTTCAGTTCTGACTCCTCAGAAAGCAGACACAGTAGACAGGGATCTCTCCCATCACATTTTAACATCATTAAACTGAGTAGCTGATCCTCAGAAATTCAAAATAGCCAGCAAGGGGTTGTAAGGTTAGGGATTGATCCCCCTTTCCACTTTTGCCTCCAGGGATGTTCTGTTTGGCTCGTCCCCAGGGACAAGGCAGCAGAGCAAGAGTTGCTCAGGTTTTCAACATGTTCCTGTGGCTCCAAGATGTCCAAAGGGCATCCTTTGGTTTCTGCTGGGAATTAAAATAAAATGGAGATGTGAAGGACGATCACATCTGCATTATTTTTTCCCAATCAAGGCAATTAAAGCCAATTAGAAAAATGCAAAATTGAAATTTGAGAGGATAACTGCTAAGAAATATTTTCAGGTTATTTGGAGAATTTTACTTGCATGTATTTAATGTGCTCTTTAATATTGAAGGTGCTACTGCACCTCCTCTTAGCATCTTTCCTAAAATGATGTCATCAAATGCACTCCTTTTCTTTGGATCCAGATACTAAAACCCAGTAGTAAATTTTATGGGTTTGTTTGCTTTTGCACTTTTTGTGGATCTCACAGATTTCTCCTTTGTGATCAATCAATGCCTTTTTTAATTCCTTTCAGAGCAGTAGCCACATAGTTCTTTCCAAAGGACAAAAAGAGGGTAGCAACTTTTAGGAGGGGAATCCTGGCTGTTTCTGAGTATTGTCAGTCTTTGGCTGGCGAGTGTTTTGTAGGAAGGTTCAAGGATTCCACAAACACAAGGTGGCAAAAATGCACCTCATTGAAGGATTGTTATTCTTTTCCTTTTTTTCTATAGATATATATATTTTTTTTTTTTTTTAGCTAGCTGGTATTTCTGCTGTTATCTGAAAAATCTGAGTGGAGAGCTCGAGGTACCCAACAGGTAATCAGTGGTGTGTCCCTCTCAGTGCCTGCTCTGCCTGGGGGGTTCCACTTGCAAATTTTAGGGCTGACACTTCCACCATTTCCTTGTGCAATTCTTGGACTCATCTGCTCCTGGGTACCTCACACTGCAAAAGCTGTTGGCTCCAGCAGAGAGGGATCTGATTTGAGTGGAATTAGCAGAGAACCAGGTCCTGGGTACGGTGCCGATTTTGTGCTGTTCCACTGCTGCCACTGCTCATTGCCAGAGAACTGCATCCTCTTATCAGCAGCTGGCAACAAAGCCAGAGAGATGCACGCTGTGGAGTAAAATAAGTCAGAACCAATTCACATTTGTACCGTTTGCTGTTCTCTAAGAAACATTTAAGAATAATTCTGGAAATTCTGTGATTGCAGGTTGTCTGTGGTGCTTTCTCCCTTGTCAGCAGCTCAGACTGGAGCAGAGATGTAACCAAAGTGCATACATACACTATCATTACTCAGCAAATTAAATAAATATGCAATAAATTCTTATTTTCCTTAAGGGTCTCCATGTAGTAACAACACTTGGATAAGGAAATCCTCTTCTTTCCCCCATTTCTGTATTTTCTGCATGCCCAGATAAAAATAACATAGCATCGTGTTAGTTGGTTACAGAGACTGAATCCACATAAACCACAGTGTTTGATCCCTCTGAATCTGTTTGGAAAGGAATTATTTTGGTGCCTTTCTGGGTTTGCATGAATGTAACTATTATCATTTCCTCTGAAAGTTCAGCCCCACTGCCGAAGGGAAAGCTTCTCAGCGTAGAGAATGAGTAAACAGCAGCTTTTGGTTGCTGCATCATTCCATATAAATTAACTACTTTAATTGATTCTACATGCAATTAAATGAAATTATCTATAAATTGGTAAACATTTCCATTGCTGCAAATAAAAACTAAGCCTGCCTGAACAGGCTTTCTTCTTTCTGATAAATGTGACGATGTCACAGCCTTCGATTTTGGGACTGATGTATGAACAGTTCCTTCCAGATCAAGACAGATCTTCACTCAGGCATTCCAGAGCTTTTCCACCCTCTGTTTCGGTGAGCAATAATCATGCTGGAATATGTGCAAGGATCTTGGTGGAAACATGCCTTAAATGCAGTTGAGAAGATGTAAGTGTCCACTGTAAGTCTGTAAATAGATAGGATATCATGACACCAAGTGTGTATGGAAATGCAGGACACTTTGGATGTGTTTGGACCAAAATTTTATCCAAAAACCTCCCAGACCTTGCGTGGAGTTATGGAGGGGAAAAAGCAGATGGTGATACTGTTTTTAATCAGTAAAATCAAGCAAAAAATGATGCCAGCACTCTGTGCCTGCTGGGTCGAGCTCTCCATCCCAACACCCCCCTCATTCCTGGGGAAGTGAGATGGAGAAGGCAAGAGGCTCCTGCTAATAAGATGGGAGATTCCAGATATTTTTACACAGAGAACAAGGTTCCTCTGTAAAGTTTTGCTATGTAGAACTTTTAAATGATGCACTGACTCCTGGGGGTGCGTTTCTCTGTGTCCTGTGACGTGGGGATGTTCTTTGGGTGAGAAGGACCTGGAGGAGGAAAACACAGAGGTGGGAAGAGCCAGGCTTGGGGAGGCTGATGCTGACGTGGGTTTAGACATGAGCTCAGGGGATGGGAAGGCTGAATACAAATTTGTTCTGTTCGTACTTCTCACTGGTTCAGGGCACTGCAGTTGTGCAACTCACCCTTTTTCTCAGGCTGAGAGTCATTGCCAAGGCTTGGCGTTTGGATCTCCTGGTTATGCAGGGGTTTGTTATTGTCCTTCCTCTGAATTAAGATGCATTGTAGGGGTTTTTTAAATTATTATTATTATTTAAAGTTTATATTGATTTTTTTGAAGACAGACTTTTAAAGAATTGCTCCTCATCAGCTGTGCTGATATAGAAGCATGTTACTATAATAATGGCCTTTGAATACTGTCCATTAAACTTTGACATTTAAAGTGTTTACTGTGAATACATATTAAGTTTCTCATTAAAGACAAAGTCTGTCTTTCTTGATGTGACTCTTAGATTAAATCAGTCTAATCCAAAATAAATACAAAGATAGAGAATTCATAACAAGCTGCCTTGTAGCTTCTCTGTGTGTAAAACAGCAACTGCTTTTGTGGCAGGGAAATTTCATTTTAGTGTCTCTTCTTTGGCCCTCAAGAAAAAAAAAATCTGTTCATTGTGTACAAAACCTTTTGCACTTTGACATAAGTCCTTCCAGCAGAATCCCTTTTTTTTTTTTATCGAAACAAACTTAAACCATATTCCATTTCACAAAAGTGAAATGTGCTGAACATGTGCTTTTTAAAATAGAAGCATGTGCATCAACTCTCCTACTGAAGATACTTTCTGAGAGTGGTCCCCTGGGAAGGTCCATTACCCAAAATCCAGCGAGCACAGGAAAAGGGTGAAACAGTATTAGATCAAGCTTTACTAGGCTGGATGGCCCAGGCTGTGGAATAAGTGATATTTAATACATGCACTTGGAGGCTCCTGTTGAGTGCCCTGTTTGGTAACCCGGATCAGGATGCTTGTTTAGTGGATAAAAGTGTAACTTTAGAAATTGGCAGGAACTTTCTGTGCTTGGCCACCTGTACTCTCAGCCAGATATGGTGTAAGGAGACTCAGACAAGCACACTTTTCAAAGTTTGTTCTGTTTCACTTCCTTACAACTGCCAGGTTCAAAGAACCATTTATTTAAAAAAAAAAAAAAAACCTCACTCAGTTCAAAGATGCATTTATAAAGCTCACTGGTCTTTATGATCAAGCTCATACTTTGTCTTCCCATTACTAAAATAATACTTTTATCCTGCCCTCTTTTTCCCCTCTCATCTGTTTTGTTATGAAAACATAACCATAATGAAGGTCTCGGGCATTGTATATTCCAGGCAATGCGATACCATAAGTAATAAAAATGGGATTTTTCTCTTTTTTGGTGGAGTTTTTGCTGTCAATAATAGTTGTATCAAAAATAATGTGAACTCCCACCGACGCCTGCATAGTCAATCAGCATAAAGTATTAGCACTTCAGGGACACAAAGGCTCTGAGCCTGATAAAAGAGATTGGACTGAGAATTTTGACCTAAGAATATAATAATGTCTTCCAAGATCTCATTATGCCCGCGCCCATTTGAAACCATCTGGGGCCCGGAATAATAAAAGGAGTGGTGTGAATTTATGAACCCATAGATCCAGCCATGCCCCCTTGGATATTGTGTTGGATTAGTAGATTTACTGCTAATCCAAACACTGTGGGCAAAATTATGTCTTTACATCTGCACTGCGGCTCTGGCGGAGCTGCAGTAACTTAAACGCTTGAAGGGCTGACAGCAGCTCCCCTGCTTCAGGCACAATCTTCTGGCACCCTGCCACCCTCCCAAAAGTGCAGCTCCTCGCATGCACGTCCTCCACGTCTTGCCGTGGCACTGCTCCAAGGGGAGATGCTGCTGCCTCCTGCATGGAAGGGGCTGGGGAGCAGAAAGTCACCGCTGCCTCTGCCAGGTGGGAACAGCGCAGTTGGCACCGGGAGAGGTTGATCCCTCCTCCTCCAGTTGCCTCAGGTGCAGAGCCCGAAGAGAAGAGTCTACATTTAATTGGGGGTGTCTTCGGCTAAATAAAATAGTCGTATGCAAATCCTTTTCCTAAGGGGCAGCCATGTGGACTCGTGACCTTTCTTTGAATGGTTTGGAGCCCAGAAATCAATGATTACACTAAATCCATAATTATATTCTTTTCATCTGTGGCAGGGTACTGATAGCATGACAGATGTGAGACCTTGAAAGCATGGGAACTTCAAAGAATGTTGAGGAGCATTAGACACCATGGACATGTGGAGCAGGAGAAAATAAAATTAAAAGTAGCAAGAGGCTGCTCCACCAATGCTTTGGGTGATCCTTCTCCTGCACACGTGCGTGCACACACACAGGACAACTCAAAGACTTAAACATTTTCATGGTTGTCTCGTTTTGCTTCAAGAAGCTGCCCAAGGAAAGAAGGGAATGGCTGGAGGAGCCATGGCTGGAGACACTGCCCGGAGTTGGGAGAGGTGAGTGCCTCTTACACTGCTGCTGGGTGACACAGCCAAGAGGGTTCCAGGATATATTGCTCAACAATATATTTTGCCTGTAAAGAGGCAAAATTGTACATGATGGTTATTTTTGTGCCTTGTGAGGAGATGTTGCCAGAGGAAACACTGGGTCAGTGTGAGCAGGGTTTGCAGTGGGGTGTGAGTGAAGCTCAGCTCTTCCATCCCTGTCCCCAAAGAGAACAGCACAGGCTCCCACCTTGGAAAGGTTTGGGGGGCCATGAGCCCAGAGATGCTCCCTGGAGGAGGCTGATATGAAAGGTTTGGGAAATTAAAATTACTGGATAAGTGACACATTCCTTGTGTGCCAGGGTGGAGCTGCCTACAGTGGGTCCGTGGATGGTGGTAACTGAGAGGAGATAAAAGTTCATGGGTAGAAATTTCTAAAAAAATAAATAGTGTTTCCTATTTATCCCAAATTTAAAAGCTTTAATTTTTTTTTATAATCAGTCAGGGTCTCACAGTCTTGTCAAGCAGAGAACAAATGCTTTAGCAGGGAACAGGAAGTGATGCTCCCAACAATTCCTTGGTATTTGGAGCTGGGAATGTAAATCAGCATCTTACACCATCTACTGAAAAAGTTGAAGGACTCAACATGGATATTTTTTATTTATTGTAACTTCAATAAATATCAAAACTATTCAATATTAATCCATATTATTCATTAATGGTGTTTATGTCTTAAAAATTCTGTGTGAATTAAAAATTTTGAGCATACCATCAGAAATTAATGAGCTCTACACGGTAATGTGTCAAAATCTGAGAGTAAATGCAATTATTTATATGTTCCTGGCATTGCACATTTCATGGCTACTCATAACTTTAAATGGATGAGGAAGTGATGGTGTGTAGTACACAGGTAAGAAAAACTGAAGATTTTTGGTGGCTGTCATCAATGTAAGAAAGTTTATAATCATATCATTCAATCTTACATGCAAGTTTGTAACATTAATAATGTGGAAATGTAAGGTGAAAACTATCAGAGGTTTGTTTTTACTGTAAAATTTGAAACTTTAATATCAAGTTACTTTTTGACGTTCAGTGCAGACATCTCAGAAATAATAAAAAAAAAACCACATACAAATGTAAAATCTCTCCAATATAACAAGAATTATTTCATTTCTGAGGCAAGATCAGAGGATTTATCACTTTAGCCTGACCCTGAGATCACAAAAGATTGGTCTATCATTGATCTCAGAGTCTAAAATGCCTGAATGATACTTGAGCTAGTTCTCTCTTGGATAAAAAGTCCAGATTTGGAGGAAACAGCCCTTAAAGAGATGATTTTTAAAATAAGTATTTGTTGTTTGAAGCTGGTGGGGTATCTCTGAGTTTGGAAGTGTCTTCTCAGGGATACATTAACAGGCAGAGAGTGGCCAAGTGCTCTCGGAATTTCATTCCTGTACAATTTATGGATGACCATGAAGCTTTTGTAAACAGCCAAATTTCAAACAAAAGTAGCTCCATCAATTTCTCTCTGCTCCCCCTATGCAATTCCCAGATTGAGAGAGGCCCTTCCCGCCATCTTCTCCTTTGCCATTTTAAATATCTGCTTACAATTCGTTTTCCAAATGATCCTTCATTTGTTTCTCTCCTCGTTTCTTTCCTTTGGTTCTGTTTCTTGTGCTATTCCAAAGGCATCACTTAGCAGGCACCTCAGTATTCCTCTTCCTGGTCTCCAGAGGAGCATCTTCTGGAAGGCCACTCGTGTAAATTCAGCCAAATACTTGCGGAGATTCCTGGGCAGAGCCAGTTACTTCTATCACTGAGGTCTGTTCTTCAAGGCAGATTAATTGTTGAAGTGGTGCACCAGTTGCATATCTATTATATGGTCATTTTATCACTCCTATGAAAGAAGTATCATCCTCATTCCTCCAAATATTCAAATCTTACCTTTTCTGCCTAACACAGGGGGCAGCAAGACGAACAAACTAGTTATACATGCATGGAAAGTAGCAAGCTGAAAGTAATTGTGTATTCAGTTTTAATGGAGCTGAATCTCCTGCTGAGATTTCAATATCTGACAGCATTGCTTTCATTGCCCCAAATGCCCAACCTTTCTCTAATGTTTGACCTTGGGTATGATTATATTTCTGTATGTATCTCAAATGATGCAAAATCATTTGCCTGTATCAGTCATCTCTCGCTGACAGTCCTGCTCCAGCTCGTGGCAGAAGAGAACAAGTCTGATGGCGTTAACAATAGCTAAAATGAGCTTTGATAGATGTTTCCAGCCTTTCAATAAATACATAAAGCATCTCTATAATGTCATTTTGTTAACTGATAAACAACAAAAGGATGAAGGCATTCACTTTTAACTATATTGCGTGTCATTATTTTCTCATTGCCTTGGTTAGGGTATGGAAGTAACGTGACCTGCAGAATAGAGGACAGGACGGTTGCTTTCAGTGCTGGTTATTTATATTCTTTGCTACCCCGAGGACCACCTGCTAAATGTGAGCTTTACACGTGTGTGACAGGTTCTGTCACAGCAGATTTGCCCCAAGATGTTGACCCACAAACCTGGGTCTGCTCCTGGTGGTTTCACATCAGCCACAGCGTTGGCTTTACATCGCTCTGTGCCTGAGGTCAATGCACAGCACCAGCTCCTCACAGAAACGCAATTCTTGCTTCTGTCTCTTGTTTTTTTTTCTCTGTTTGGTCTATCCTGATCCCAGAAGAGATTTAAGTTAGACATTAGGAAGAATTTCTTCACAGAAAGGGTGACTGGGCATTGGAAGGGGCTGCCCAGGGAGGTGGTGGAGTCACCACCACTGGAGGTGTTTAAGGGAAGACTGGATGTGGCATTCAGAGCCGTGGTCTGGCTGGCAGGGTGGTGTTGGGTCATAGGTTGTATTTGATGACCTCAAAGGACTTTTCCAACCTCAGCAATTCCCTGATTATGTGGTTATTGGCCTTGTTCACTCCTGAGAAGCCCTTGCACTGTGCTGGGCTGGCAGAGGAGGGTACAGGAGCATGTTCATGGCATTTACAGAGGTGTACAGAGGTTTGGAGATGATGTGACACTAAATAACTGCGGTTCAGGGGAGAGGAAAGAGCTGCATCCCCTTCCTTGCATCTGCACAGTGAAGTGGCCATCGGGGAGGAGCTGGGAGGTGGTGGAGAGGGAAGTTGGTGGGTGTGAGGGAAAGGGATTCCAGATAGATGGGGACAAAGGGACCGTTTTTCCAGTGTGACTCCACCAGGCAGCCTCAGTGTGATTAATGTTCCTGTGCTGGTAACAAGAGCATATCCCTGAAGAGGGAAAATCTGATAGTAGCCTCTTTTTTCAGGCCTGTGTAAACTGGGCACATTATTTTAATAGTACACCATTAAGGTATTTATCTTAATTTAAAAAAATAATATTTCCCTTGTTGTTTGCAATTGCCCACTAGAAATGAAATCCCTTTCCTGACCAAGCATCCTTTGCAATCCTGAGCTGGTTGTTATTGCAGGTTGCCTCGGGAATACCAAGTTACTGAGTTTCAGACTTTCTTCAGAAATACTGGGGGGAGTTTAACAGCATTTGAAAATACAGATAAAGAAATACATGGACCATGCAAACAAAAGTAAGTGGGATAAAAAGGGATGTGTTTACCAGATGGTGCACAGAAAAAAAAGGTCCACAAAGAAGGCCCTTGGTCTGACTACCAGACTTGTTAGGGATGCAGAGCACTGACCAAGTTCACTGCAGTTTGAAATCCCAAGGGCAGGTTTGGGTTTCTTGCTGTGCACTGCAGAAGGTGATTTAATAATTCATCTGAAACTGTGAAAAACTTTCTGTTGACTTAATTTACTCCCTCTTCAAGCAGATTTTTAGTTTTTCTCCAAGATTTTGACCCAGTATTGAGGAACTATAAATAGATGCAGGCCTAAACCCTGGGACTAAAGAGCTTCACATGTCTAGTTGAACCTGGACAATCTGAATCTGAATTCACAAAGTAAAATGGGCACAAGGAGGATTAAAGGAGTTAAATTTGCTGTTGCTGTACACTGGTCTGCCTTAGCACAGCCTCTCTACTTCCCAAGAACAAGGGTAAAGAGAAACTAAGGCAAATCCAGGCTCTGGTGTGTAGAAGGGGAGAGAGATTTAGTGCTGGGAGCTACTGTCAAGAATTTTTTACACAAATGCAAGATTTCAACACCTTTCTGCTTCTACTGTTAATAAATGTCCCTGATAAATTTACATTTTCTTCTCACTCACAAACATTCAAATGCTTCATTAGTGATTGTTGCTTTGCTTTTTAATATTAACCATCTCTCTTCCAAAGTGTCTCTTATTGTGGCACACATTCTTAACAATTTGTGGGAAATCAGGCACATCCAAAGAGATCAAAATGCTTATTAGCCACTTACTTCGTTCTGGTGCCCGCATCCATGGGGGCACTTTGTTTCTTAAAATAACCTATTAAAACCATCAAGCTACCAGTCCTTGAGGAATCACAAACACCCACATTCTGCCTTAAACACATTTTTAGGACATTTTTCTCAATTTTCTTGTTTCCATGATGTGAACCTGACTTCCAGTAGGCAATCGAGTTACTCAGATTTCTGCAAAATAAATTAAGAACTGAATCCTTTTCCTAAATACATCTGGAAATAGCCTTTAAAACAGAAACAAGGCTTTCCCAAAATAAAGGGCTTTTGTTTTAGGGAGAAAAAAAATCTGTCCATAGGTGATATCTCTGATAAAAGCATTAACATAGTCTAAGTAGTTGTCCTAAAATGAAAGACAAACTCCAGTCACTTTTCCATTGCAGGCATATGCATTTCCTGTAAAAAATGGATGTTCCAACTCAGGAAGTCAGAACAACATGTACAAGTGGTCCAAATTGGTTTTGATTAACAAGGTTTTCTGCCTGGAAGTCACTTTATCTTCATCCCATTAGCTCCACAACAAAACAAATGAATCTAATGCATTAGGCTGAGCCACGTTCTTGCAGGGTAAATGCAAAGAAAAATCCTCTCTCAAGAGCCGTGCAAACATTTTGTATATAATATGGTTTTTCAGCTTAATATTCCCCTTGGAGTTTATGTGAAGAGAATGCAAAATTTTCTGCCTCCTTTCATTGTCTCCTCCTGTTCTGCTGCTGTCTGTTATTCCCAGACATGGATCAGGACACGTTGGGAGGGTGTGATGGAACTTTGGGCCACTGAGGTGCCCATTCCACAGAGTTTTGTAGTTCTTGTTCTTTTACAAGTTCATTTTTTGGATTCTGGTTTTTGGTACAATCGTGTAAAGGAGATATTTTTGCCATGGGATCAACAAGTAGGAAACTTTGCTGTGTAAAAAACCCTTCATGCCATGAGGTTCACGTTCCACCTTGTGTGCTAATCAAAGCCAAGAATCCTCTCCCACATCTAAGTCTGTTTTTTCCCTTTTTCATATCTCTATGAGGAAGTTGGTTTTTTCTCAGTTATTTCAAGTTGTGTGCTTGCAAAGTCTGGTCTAAAGTAGATTTTCTTGTCTACGCAAAAGCACGATTTTTGGTACTTGTTCCTGCTCAAATGTTTTCCAAATATTAAATTTCCAGATTGATCAAAGGTTTTGTTTTCATAACTACTCCAAATAGTCTCTCTTCTAGACTATTAATAGATGGCTAAAATGTGTTTTTGTGAGGAGGAGGAAAGAGGAGCCACGTGAGTTTGGCTTCCAGGCATCTCGTCCTTTAATTCCACTCTACCATCAGTATCTCTACTCCAGAAAACGTATTTAGTTACAAAGTTATCTTGAGAACTATTGATAAGTGCAGTTGAATTCTGTTGATGTTCTGCATAAGCAAGTATGACTATCCAGAGACCTCAAACAAGACGTGTTCTTGATTATATAAAACTAGAAGATGACTGAAATTTCATATTTTATTTTTAATTTCTCTAAGCAATGTAATACATACATTTGATTTATTTTAGGTGGAGTTAGCTAAAAATAAAAGACAGAACTCTTCCAAATTCTGCTCAGCAAGAGAGTGTTATTTTTTAGCAGCAACAGAAAAATTGTGTGTTTAACCAGAGCTCAAAGTCTTAACTAGAACCCCAGCAGCAGTGCTGGTGCTTCTTCTGGTTATACCTCAGGATAATGTCTCAGCTAAACAGCCAAGACAATAAATTTCCACATAATATGTGTTTCCTTAGTGTCCATTATCTTAAAATTTGTTGCTTAAAAATTGTCCATGAACAAAATGGACACGTTCATAGGAACGCAACTAAAATATTCACAATAGAAAATATGTGAAAACATAACATTATTCAAATTATAAAAATATACAATTGCAACCCGGGCTGTCATGTTCAGCTCCAGTAGGCACAGTGGATTGTCTTTTTTTTTTTCAATTGGATAATTTATGCAATTAACCAAGATGCAATGAACTTTAAATTGTATATTAAAATGGCAAAATTAGGTAGTTAGGAAAAAATATGATGTGGCTCACATTCTTATTCACTGTTTGGATTTTTTTCTTTATTGCAGAACTTAAAGTTACGGTTGTCAGTTTCTTTATATGATTCTTGTCCACAAAAAGTGTTTTCCCTGATCCTGTTGGAATATTTTTAAGATTCAAATTAATACACCTGTAAAAAATTATTCTTGCTCAGGTGCAACTTTTCACAGTGATAATGAAGATTTTTTGGTTGTTGTATTTTGTCATCTGGGAATACACTTTAGGCTTAATGTCAAGAAATCTAAATGTGCTTTTTGTATATTCAGTCTTTTACATTTTAAACAGAACCAGCTTGTACAAAATCCTTTTTTTCCCCAGAAAATTTGATATAAATTTAATTCTGGAGCTCCTATCAAGAACTGTACTTTGCTGCATTACACCTCTTGATCCTGTTTATCTGCATAATTCAAATGCAACCCTGAAAGATATAAACAGAGTGACAGTTTTTAAACATATTTTCTGATAATCAGCACAAACTATTACTTGAACCTATTCAATAACATCACCCTGACAGACGGAATTCAATGACCCTCAATAACAACAGATACAATCTCATTGTATAAAATTATATTATGACATGATTGTGTTGAGTTATGACTGAGGTTGACTTGCAATATGGCACGTGTTTTCTTTAGGAGAATATGATACTTATTGACATTGAGATAATGCAGGATCTAAATTGTGCAGCCCGAGCTTCTGTCACGAAAAAAAATCCCCCAAGAGTAAAAAGATGTGTGAGTACAACCAGGAGACAAATAATAGTCAAATACTGGTGGCTTCAGCAAGAATGTAGCTGCTATTTCGTGGAAATTTGTTTGCTGGGGAAGGTTCTTGGGTAGCTCACGTTGATGTTGGGTGGCTCATTTGAGGAAAATGGGCCATGGCAGCGGAGATTGGCACAGAAATCTCAGAGGGTGGCTGCTGGTGAGCGGCCTCCTCCGTGGGATCTGGCAAACCAGGAAAGCAGCACATTGTCCAGATGGATATTTAGTGGTCAAAAAAGCCAAAGTGATTTAAGAACATCAGCTTCCCTGAGCTGGTGGGAGAACGTGTGTTGGTAACGAGATGAGAACAGCTCCTGGCCAGGAAGGCGATGTTCCCACCTTCTGCCCTTCCCCTCTTGGTCTGAGCTCCCAGTTCCAGGGAACGTGGAACACGGTGAAGTTGTTGGACCATGAGGTGTCTGCAGGGGCAAAACTGCTGAAAGGGAGAATAGCAAAGATGATGCCAAACATTCATGGTGAGCTTTTGGTGAGATTCAGGTAAGGTGCAAATGGATAGGGCAAGGTCCCAGTGGGATTGCTGATGGAGCTGCTGCTGCTCTTGGCCAGATCTGGTGCTCTTGGTGTGTTGGACATTTGTGGGCAGATGTGTGGTTCCTGCATGTGTGTTTCTCCTCCAAAGAAATACACCCCAAACCCACAAAAATAGACTGAAATATCACTATAATTTCTGTTTTCAGGAAAATTACCTTGCTAAATACTGAGAACCTTCCCAATGTCTTCAATTGGTTTGAATGAGGTAAAACAACCATTCGAAAGTGTCCAGAAGGACAGTGGTCTTTTACTTTTCATGTGAGAGCAATAAAGATTTTTGTCCAAAAGCCGATGCTGATGAACATTGAGACTCCCAGCACGTGCAGATGTTGAGGGGTTTGGATTTGTTTGCCCGAATCATCGGTAGAGCTGATGATTGTATAAAACTTCATTATTACAAGCAGGTTAGAAACACGGAGCTTGTTTATGAATAAATAATTCTGTGTCTATTCTGCAAGGTAGGAAGGACACTTAGGACATTCAACATCTCCAAGGATGCCGTGAGCAGGAAGTATATGTGGCAGGAAAACAGATTTATGGTCAGGTAAATATAGGAAGAAACTGACACACACAATAAATGGCATTACTGGGGTTTACATACAAAGGCAGAAGCCAGAGCCATTGAGGGCATCCACAGGTTAAAATTTAGCAAAGATAGAAAACTGCAGGATCTGGAGTAAGTTCCATTACTGGTAAGATAAAAATCAATATCCAAATACTTCCTTACTGGCAAAAAGCCACTGAAAATAACAATCTGCTGTATAACACAAAAATCCGGTGTCACTAATTTGGGAGAGGATGCAAACTCTGTGCTGCCTTCAAATAGCTGTTTTTGTTGTTCCCGGGAACGTGGTTTCCACAAAAGAATTTTGTGTCAAAATGAATCCATCAGCTGTTTGCTTTGCTGGCCTGGAAGGGGCCAACCTGTCTGTGGTGATCCACCATCGATCCAGGGATTCCAGAGGGATGCTTGGCTCTCCTTACCAGAGCAGGATTGCTGGGAAGCGGAAGGAGGGTGTTCCATCCATCGATATCAGAGTCTAGAACCACCTGCCCTGGGTGATACGTGAAGAACCCAATTAACTCCAAGTTCTCTGCAGTGGTTGCACCCACCGAGTTTACTCCTGGGTGGGAACTCCTGTTCCTCACGTGCTGGTAAAGCCCTGCCCACCCTCCAGGGCCGGGGGCTGCTCTGCTCTCCCAGAAATTGTCTCTCTTCCCTCTGAAGTTTTCCCCCTCTCCCACAGCAGCGCGAGGTCAGGCACACAAAGGTGCTGTCCCCTGATTGCAGCAAACACCGCCATGTGTTGTATGTTTGATGAATTAAAAGGATGCTGCCAACTTAATTACACTGTAACCCTTCAATAAAGGAAGGGCAGAGCTGATTAACTAGTGAATAATTGGGGGCTGATTGATGGCTTTCTCCCTCACTGCTAAAGGCTGTATATATAATTATTTTGCCTGTGGGCCTAATTTTGCCACTGTTAGCTTCCACTTTTGTCATCAGCTGTAATTTATGGATGGGGCCTGAAGCCTTAAAAAAGGCTGGAAAATGAAATAGCCCCAAATCCCCAGATATGTCACCTGGAAATGGCCAGCAGGCAGCCTTTAACGTCAACATTTGCAGCCATTTAGCAGCATTAACACCTCATGCTTAGCCGGAAAATAATATTATCATTTGTCAACAACTATCATAATATAGATTTTTGTCCTGACATGTAATAATGCTACATCACTCACACCAATGATTTAATATATGTTTTAAATGCAAGATCAATTTATTGCAAATGAATAGCAAATTCTTCTGGTAATGCACCAAAAGAAAACAAGAGAACCAGGGGAAGAAGATCCATGTCCCTCATTGCATTGGCAGGTTGGTTCCAGAATTAATGTCTAAGTCTCTAACAAACACCCCAAAACACAGCAAACTAAGATGGTTTGTGAAACTTGGTTTAAAAAATATATAAAGATATTTTTTCTTTGAACTTTGACAGATGAAGCAGCAGCTTCAAAGAAAATGTAGTTAATAAACCACTGAACTTAAAACACATTGGGGGACAATTTTTCACTGACTGTCAATCAGCAGAGCTGCACACGAGCCCGTGGAGCTCCACTGGTTTGCACAGGATGTAGATCTGGCTCTTTGTATTTTAAATTAAAATAAGATTTCTTTTATTTTTTCAGAGAGACAAAGCCTAATCATTAATGCCACAAAGTAACAGCAAAAGCCAATCTGTTTTGAAGGATTGAATTGCTTCAGTGGCAAGGAGGAGAGATGCCCCCCCAAAAGTCAGCCTGTTTGGGGAAAACACAACATGCTGATTAGAGCTGCTCCAGTGACCGCCTGGTTTATATTCCACAAAGATTTTTTTCAATAAAGTAATAACAACTTAGATTCACTTTTCTTCTTTCTTTATTTTTTTTCTTCTTTTTTTTTTTTTTTTTTTCTTTTGGGGAACCCATATTTAAACATCGTGGAGAGGAGCCTTCTAATTTATAAGCCAAGATATACAAATCCTCTCTCTCAAATTTCCTTTGTTGTTTTGTCCTCGCCGAGCACTCCCTTGCCTATGAATCACAGAAAGATTTGAAGAACCTTTCAGTCAAAGCTCAGTTTTGTGCCAGTGGGCACTGGCCAGGAAAAAAAAAAAAAAAGATTGATATTTGCCCTCTCTTCTTATCTGCACTTGATTTATAAGTCAGTGTGAGTATGCAAGAGAAATAAAGGCAAAGACCTTGATGCCTCCCTGTGGAGAATATGCACCATTTGGATTGAAGGCATGAAAGAGGAGAAATTAATGGTAAGCTGTTCATCTGTCACTACTGCCAGCCTGATGGTTTTGCAGGGAAGGAGAGGACTGGCTGACATGCCCTCCAGTCAAGGGCATGACTGCCCGCTGTTCTCATATTATAAACACAGTGCTTTGGGTTTCTGAGGGATTTAAATTTAAATTATACTGTACTTTGGATAGGCAAATCTTTACACAAGTTTATTTTCTTGAAGTATTAACATGCAGGATTTTGCTGGCTTTATGTGGAAGAAAAATAAAAATTAAGTCCCTCTGTTTGATAAAAATGTGTAGCAGACTCTTAAAATGTATCCGTATTTTTAAAGCAGTGTGTTATAGTGTAATGAGATTTAAATTTATATATGCATTGAAGATTTAGGCACAGGCATAAATAGATAAGCTTTAGTTATTCTACTTTCTGGCACACAGGGAAAGATTAAAAAAGTTCAAAATAGGAGTTGAATATTTTTTTCTATTAAAATGGTATAATACTAAGTGCTGCTATCGATGACAACATTAGGAACACATCTGGAGGATAAAAACTGACACAAAACTTTCATGTTGTGCTAAACGACAAGAAAAATGTATTTATTGATAAATTATTTATTTTCAGGGCTGAGTATTTGTGTCACCTCGTGCTGCTCCTGAAATATTTTGGTCTTCTCGAGTCCCCACCACGCTCCTGTGACACCGACGAACCTTTGTGTTTCACCAAAGGTATTGGGGATAATCGGAGCGGCTTTGGGTGTGCCTGGCCTGGTTTGGGTAAATGCACATGGACATGAGAACTGCTTTGCAGTGTGTCCAATTTTCAGGGTTCAGATTTGGGGGCGTTACAACCGCCCACACCCACTGGCTGTTTAGAACTCTCTTTGCTGAGCTCCAACAGCGGGCTGGGAATTCCTGTTTTCAATTAAAAAAAGGAAAAGTGAGTTGTCAATGCACTGGTTTCAAATTACCTGAAGTTTTATAAACTAGGAGCCAATAAAAAAGGCTCTGTCACTTACATTTGTTAAAATCTCCGGAGTTTGGAGCTAATTTCATTATTTCCTGAGGCTTGAGTCACGATTCCTGAAATCCTGGTTTAGGCAACAGATTTCAATGATAATTGTGCTCAATTAAAGTGATGTTTGCTCTTACTCCGGCAAAATTAACAGCTGGCTGAAAGAACTGGGAATCTTCCACAAACCTGACAAAGATAAACCAGTCAGAGAAGAGGCAATGGGGTTTTCTCAGGTGTGAGATGATCCTCTAGGATCTTCAGGAAGGAAGGATCCTCCTTCCCTCCAACAAATCTCACAGAGCTCAACAAGTGCCAGGTGCTGCATCCAGGTCAGGGCAATCCCAAGAACAAATCCAGGCTGGATGGAGACCCCACCTGCAGAGCTGCCTCCAGCCCTGGAGTCCAATATCTGAAGGATGTGGAGCTGCTGGAGCAAGTCCAGAGGAGGCCACTGAGATGCTGGAACCCCTCTGGGGCCAGGCTGGGAGAGCTGGGGGTTTTCACCCAGGGAAGTGAAGGCTCCAGGGAGACCTTAGAGCCCCTTCCTTGTCCTCTGAGCCAGTTCCCAACCTGCCTGAGGGCTCTGTCTCTGAGGGCACCATAATCACCCTTCTCCATCACCTCCCAAGATAACCCTCAGCAGGGGGATTTTCCTCCCTGAGGATGAGGATCAAGGCATTCACAGTCCTAATCAAAATTAGTTGGCCAGAGATATCACACTGGGGCTGGGAATAATTCACCTTCAGAAATTTCCAGTCACTCTTATCTCCTGGAGCTTCTCCTCTGCAGCAGTGACAGGCTCCATGCTGGGTCAGCTGCCCAGCACTTCGTGGTTTAACTCCCTGCTGGAATCCTCCTGGAGTTTTGGCAACGTTGGAGGTGATATTTTCTGTGCCAGCTGTGACTTAAAAGGTTTTTTAGAATCTTTTGCTAAAATCGGTACGATTTTTTTGCCTTTTTTTTTTTCAGAGGTGGTGGGGAAGCGTGTTCTTTCACAGCCTTCAAAATTATAATAATTTTCTCGAGCAGCTCCAGTTCCTCCAGGCTTTGGAGCAGGTACTTCATTACTTTGACGCTTTTTTTTTTTGTTGTTGTTGTTCTTGTCAAAAAACCCCTCCTGTGCCCCAGTTTATATGCATGTTAAAAATCTGTTTGCACTTGCTGAGTCCATCTGCACCGAGGCTGATCTGTCTCCTCACAGTTCCGAGCGCGGATGCGGCGCCCATACGGAGCATCCCTGGTGTGGCCACACCGGAGGAGCCAAGGAAAGGACACTTCCCCCTCTGCTCTGGGGTCACCTCCTGCTGATTGAGGGACTGCACGAAACCCACCCAACTGAGCATTACTTTCTCAGTGCTGAATGTTTGTGCAAACGCTGGCAAATTGTGTGTTTTCCATGTCTGGAGCGACGGGGGGTGGACAAAAAGCTGTTTGCTGTCTCGGAGTGAGTGGGGAGCTCGGGCACAGGAGGTGGCAGAACAAGTCTAGAGGTCCCAGTTTTGCTGATGAAGTGAAGGAAGGTCATGTGGTCCTGCAGGCTGAACACTTTTCAGGGTTGGCTTGTTGGTTGTTTGGGGAATTGCATGTGAAAGAGAGCAGTGCAATGCAAAGGTTGGGAACTAAAGGACTGAAAAGTAAGAAAATGCTAATACAGCCATATATAGATATATATATTTATATGACTTTTGTTACGTGCTGTGCACTGAAATGTGTTGTGGGGTTGTTCAGCCTGGAGAAAAAGAGGCTCAGGGGAGACTTTATTTATCTGCAACTCCCTGACGGGAGGTTGGAGCCGGGTGGGCATCAGGCTCTGCTCCGGGGTGACAAGTGGCAGGACGAGAGCAAACAGCCTCAAGTGTCACCAGGAGAAGTTTGAATTGGATATTAGGGGAAATTCCTTTGTTGTAAAGCATTAGAACAGGAGCCAGGGAAGTGGTGGAGTCAGCATTCCCTGGGAGTGTTCAAAAACTGTGAATGCCACTTGAGCACATGGGTTAGTGGTGACCACGGTGATGGTGCTCCTTGATGGTTGGATTTGATGACCTTAAAGGTCTTTTCCAACCTTAACAATTCCATGGTTCTATGGAATGGTCTCTCCTCTTTCAGTGAGTGCAGCCTTCTCATGCTCATCTTCTGTTGTTTCCCAAACACCATCCGTACTTTGGGCTTTTCCTCATGGATTTTCCTCTGACGCTCTCACCAGGGTTTTTAAAATGAATTAATCTTTCCTAATTGTTTGTGTAGGAGTAGAGAAGCATCTCCTCTTTTCAGAAAGGTTGTCTCCATCTTACACTTTCACAATCAGGCACCAAGACAAAAGATATTTCCAAAGCACCAGTAAATTGTTCTTTATCTTTCTGGCTTCATTCACCCCCTTCACTCATAGGAAGAGAATCTTGATTGTGAGGTCACTGATCCCTGGGAGAATTCCAGGCCAGGTTGGACAGGGCTTGGAGCAACCTGGGATAGTGGAAGGTGTCCCTGCCCATGGCAGAGGGGGAACTGAACGGGCTTTAAGGTCTCTTCCAACCCAACCCATTCTACAGTTCCATGATTTACTGTGCATCCAACAACTACAGACAGCAGCAAAATAAAAATCCTGATTTATTTCCATGCACAGTCATTCCTAAGCACTTATGAGCCTGGGTTTCTCTCAAAAAAAATTTAAAAAGCTGTCTGTGAGCAAGTAATTAACAACCACATCATGGTGAAGACAAGCAAGGGCCAAATTAGAGTTGCAGAGGGACCTTTAGTTCCAGCATTTCCCAGCTATTGAGCACTTTAGTATGTGGAATTAGCAGATTTTTAGCCTAGTTTTTAAGCTAAGGATGTACCCACATGGGCTGAAAAACTGCTTTTTAACACCCTCTTAAATTTCTTCTTTTTAGTTCTCTTTTTACAACTGAATTCTAGATGTTATCTTTAAAAACATCCTTATCAAGATAAATGAAATATCAATACAAACAAAAGCAAAAACTAAATGTATTTGCTGCTCAACTTCAGAGTGAAACTCTTAAATTTCTGTACTTAGGGTGCCCTAGTTATGAAAATATTTTGGAATTTTGGGGAACTGTTTTTATTCCTTTGGAATGAAAGACATGTTGCATTGGATATCCATCTTTTTTTCTATGAGGAAGGAAGGAGTTTAGTAAGAAAATTTTAAACCAAGTTGAATACTTGGTTGAAGATTTTCAGGAAATTGTTCTAAAGTCACTGAAGTCCTTTGTCAGCTTCCTAAATGGGGGGATATTCTCATATATAAAAATTAATCCTTGTAGGAGATCCTCTGGCACCATCTTTGCCTCGTGGTGTCTCAGAACTCAGGGATTTGCTGTTGTTTTGTGTGGCCTCAAAACCACCCAGAACTCATCAGATTTAACTCTAAGTCTAAATGGCAGCAAAATTATAACCAAAAATTCTAGTTTTGAAACATAGGGGTCACTAATATTTTCTGTAAATATTTTGGTGTGTCTGGACTACAGTTCTTAGTGTTCAGCTGCTTATTTTAGTTGGGTTTTGTTTGTTTTATTACTGGGCACTTGATTAAAACTTTGGAAATAAATGCATTTTTTATTTTTATTTTATCTCTGAAATATGATTATAAATGACCTTTGATAAAAAGTTAACAGAGAATATGTCAGGAAGCAGCTCAGAATGAAAAGATTAAAAGCAGGCAGTCTAGAGAGGTGTTTAATTTCAATTTTCTTTGTGGTATAAGAAATCTGTAGATTTTAAAGCCATCGTGCCATAGTTACTTTTATCAGCCAGGCTCTTTTGTTTTGTTCTGCCACCTAATTCTTTTGATGACAATGAGTCCACAGTTTTCCAATGACTGATTTCGATTTGCATGTTATTGTCAGCCTTTTATATTTTATCATATCTCCACTTTGGTTTTTATGCAGATCCTCACATCAGAAGGCAAGGGCAGCCCGAGCTAAACAGCTGGCTGGATTTGCATGAAAATGGACTGCCCTTTTTCATTTGTTTGTTCTTGGGAAATTACAGTAGGTGAGTATCTGACTCAAATTTCCCAAACAAATAAAGATAAAACTTCACAGATATTAAACTGTGGAGCATTAAACTGTATCATTTTACATATAAAAAGAAAAGGATTAAATAGAATTAGTCTGTTGAGCTGACTGAGGAGAAACAATGTAAGTGACGGGCTGAAAACTAAAGATACAAAAGAACTGTGGTGTCTTCAAGAGATTTTTCTCTCCAAATATTTTCCTTTCCCGTGTTTAAAGGATAAACACTAATAGAAATATTTCCCTTATGAATAGAAGATATTTTTGCGGAGGAAAAGAAAACCATAATCTGTTACAAGCCATTATATATGTGATAGTATTCACGTGTTTTATGCATTTTTTCTATACCAGAGCAGTTACAGAAGCCCCTGAGCAGTGGATATTCTTAACAACTCAGACTGGCCTTGTAAAGCAGCCAAGGTCTAAACGTGGCCAGGGGCAGGTGACATTTAGCAGCCCACATTATTCTCCAGGGGCCAAATCTGCAGCGTGAGGGAAGATCTTTTCTTAGACTGGCTGCTGGAGATGGAAAAAATGAACAAGCTTTGGGGCACAGGAGAACTTGAGAGTTGACAGAGAGGGGCTTTATGCATTTGAAGAGTAAGGTATCAAAATAGCACATGGCACGACTTGGAGTTGTCAACAGACTTATAAATTATTTAGAGTGTGTGTGTCCTTGTGTGCCTGGGGCTTGTCCCTCTCCTTCCACCCAGGCTGCTCAAGCTTATAAAGTCATAACCACTCCCTCAAATCTCACCTCCCTGCCCTTAGACCATTGCAGAAAGGAGAACATGACTATAACTTATTTTAAATAAAGGTTTGGAAAGAGTGGATTTAATTATCTTGTATGTAGATTTTCAGCTTACATAGGAGCTTGGATTTCCAGTGATGTTTTACACTTCCTAGAGTTAAATATCTGGGGCAAAGGGCTGTCAGCTCAGAATTCCCCAGAAAAGTGGTAAAGCTGCTTCATGACATCTCAAAAGTTCCTCCTTTCCTCTGAAATGGTTGGAATTGGGTACATGGAATTAAAGGCATTCAGTGCTGTGAGAGAATCAGCGTCCCCAGGGAGTAGCACAGAGCCAGGTAACAGCCAGGGCAGAATTTGTAGGGTAAAATACATTCTCACCTCTCTTTGTTTGTTTGTTTGTTCAGATTTCTTTCCTGGAAGAAAAGGAAAATCTGGAGAACAGTTTAAACACTTTTTCTTCTAAATGCAGAAAATCATGCCAAACTTTCATCATACATTAAAACTCAATTCCTAAGCCTGGTGACATCCCCAGGCTTTGCTTTGTGGTGGTGCTGTGGAACCTCACCAGCAGCAGCAGCAGAAGACAACAAGTCCCAGGTGAGGGCAGACGGTCCTAACTCACCTGCTGGGAAGCTTAAATGGTTGTTTACAGCAGATTATATAATTGTGAATGGTTAAAAGGAGACCTAGATGTGCCAGAGTAAGGATGGATGTTCCTTCAGATGGGCACGAGCTCTCCTGCTGCTGGGAACCTGGAACTACTGGGGATACTTTCAGTTTTGGGAAGCTGTCTGTGATGGCCATTGTGCCTGGAAGACTGAGCTTTCCTTCCCTACAATCCTTCTGTTTCCAGAATATTTAAAAATATCTGTTTCCAGGTATTTAAAAAACGTAACAAATACTGTTTTATTTTAGGAAATCCAAGTAGGGAATTGCTCTTGCTTTGCTCATCTCCCAGCAGAGATATAAGGTTGGATTTCCCATGGCCTCACTGGACATATCTCCAATCTACAATTCAAGACTCTGAAGGTAAGAAAAACTGTGAGGTTTTGCTTTGAAAGCAGCAATGGCTCACGGTCTGGCACTGGAGAAAGGATGTTCTTGGTAAAATGGATAATTTTGCTGGAGCATGTCCAGGGAAGGACAATGGAGATTGGAAAGGGTCTGGAGTGTCAGGAACTGCTGAGGGGGCTCAGCCTGGAGCAAA
Organism: Climacteris rufus; assembly: GCA_013398175.1. NCBI lineage: Eukaryota > Metazoa > Chordata > Aves > Passeriformes > Climacteridae > Climacteris > Climacteris rufus. The sequence continues at coordinate 166,878 of VZRZ01003762.1, read as the reverse complement.
GGAGGCTCAGGGGGCCCTGCTGGCTCTGCACAGCTCCTGCCAGGAGGGGCAGCCAGGGGGGTCGGGCTCTGCTCCCAGGGAACAGGGACAGGAGGGGAGGGAACGGCCTCAGGCTGGGCCAGGGGAGGTTCAGGTGGGATATTGGGGAAATCTATTTACTGGAAGGGTTGTCAAACCCTGGCCTGGGCTGCCCAGGACAGTGGTGGAGTGACCATCCCTGGAAGTGTTCAAAACCCATGTGAATGTGGTATTTAGGGGTATATGTTAGTGGTGGATCTGGCAGTGCTGGTCAATGGCTGCACTTGATGATACTAAAGGATTTTTCCAACCTTTGTGATTCCCTGGATTAACACTGGATTAGGTTTTTGTGCAAAGAAATCAGGGGCAGGTGCATTGCACTTCCAGGAGCAGTAAGGGGTGTCCTACAGCTGTGTGCATGTTCAGATCCACGTGTGAAGCTCCCCCCAAACCTGCTGAACTCCTTCCCAAAGTGCCATTATAAATTCCTGCTTGTTAAAGTCACTGAACCTGCAGAAATTTGCTGTAGGAAACCCAGAGACTCTAAAAACTTGTTACAACTCAGTATTCACAGTGTTTTCATGGAAACACAAATAATTTTCGGCTTATTATTTTTTTCCCACTGATTTCATTTTGTTGTGTTGCATTTCTGGACATTTTCCTACAAGTTTTGCATTTCCAAACATCACAAATAGATATCAAAAGTTGCATAGACATTTTTGAGAGCTTTCCAAGATTTTGCTGTTGTTCCACTTGCAGAACCCACGGCCCTGGCAGAGCTGTGAATAACTGGAATCACCAGCATCCAGCCTGACAACTGCTCAGATTACTCTGATGTTACAATACAATGTAAAAATAATGCAGGAAACAAGACATTTTGGCTTTGGAACCTGACCTGGAAATGGATTCCTGGAGGAAGTGGAGGATTTGACTTGCTCTTCATTTTATTGGAAAGGAACAAACTGTCTCAGATTTGGCAAAGTTGAGCAGTTAGATTTTTGTTTTGCTTTTTTTTGGGGGTTTTTGGTTTGTTTTTGGGTGGGGTTTTTTGGTTGGTTTTTTTTGGGGTTTTTTGGTGGTTTTTTTTTTTTTTTTTTTTGGTAGGGTTTTAATCTGGGCTCACATGAGATTTCCTTCAGTGCTTTGATGAGTTTGAATGAGCTCTTCCTGTTTTTGCTGTTTTAATCAAACTGGCCTGTCATGGCCATGCAAAACTGAGTGACACTGGGAGAAGGAGCCAGTGCATGGAGGGCCAGCTCTTGTTATCAAGTTGTGATTTTTCTCTGGACCTCTTCATCTTTGCAAACTGTTGGTGGATTTATGTTATGGCTTCAGTGTGACAAAGAGAAAGATTTTGTGTTTTTAAGGGTTAGATCTTCATCTGACATCAAACTGCTGCTTGAACTATGTGAATTTACCCTTGGGGAGGGTCAGTTGCAACATGGGAAGTCTGCATTTTGCAGATAATATTATTCAGATGCTATTTGGAAAACCTATTTTTACATTGAATTTGTAATGAAGCTTCTTGAATAAATCCACGGCCATAAATAGCAGTGTAGTACCACTGCCATATTTAGGAAATTTGGTGTAATCTGGGGAATCAGCACTTTTTTCCAGTACAATACAAGGTAGAACTCCCGGTCCTGCCACCAAAACACCTGTGGCAAAGCCTGTGCATCCACAGCAGAGCCTGGTTTTGCTGCAGGAAGCAGATGGAGCTTGGCTCAAGTCCCCATTCCTGTAGGATAACCTCAATTCAAAGATTTTGTCCTTTTAATCTTTTTTTTTTTGATGCTTTCTTGGTGCAACCAATCGTCTCCTGTGGCTCCTGACCTAAAGGGCAGTGCCAGGATTCTTCTGAGCCTGCCACCTTCAGATTATCCATCTTTTCCATCTATCTTTTTCCCAAACAGCCAGAGTCCAGTTGTTGGTTGGGCTGATGGTGCCTTCAGCATCATCCATCCTGCAGGGGAGAAAGGGAATATCTGAAGTGTAGATTAATTTGGACTATTCTTGAATAAAAAGGTCCACCATTAGAGTTTGTTATGGCATGGTCACTTCCAATTTCTGCCTATATTATGGGTGCAGAAACACACATTTTTCCCCAAAATAATGGTAAAACAAGGGTCTCCATAGCCCTGGGCCTCTCAGCAGTTGGATTAATTTGTTTGTGAGAGAATGTTTTGTATTTAAAGCCTTTCACGATGCTGAAAGGACACTGAGAATGTCTTCACGTGATTCTTAAATTTCAAACAAGAAAAAACAAATGTGGCTCTTTTCTGTCAATATTTTCTGTCTCTCTGGGTTTTGTGTTAAACTCCTGTACAGAGGGACTGTGTGTTATTGATAACATGGGACTGGACTTGGTGGATTTTAATGTCTTTTTTCATGTTTATATGGAACATTTTTGAAGCAGCAATTAAAATAATTAAGGAGGGTGAAGAAATCTTTAGCATGCAACAAAGATTTCTGCAAAATGTTAATTTCTGTCAAATAAGTGAATATATGCACAGATGCCTCCTGACAGAGGCTGTGATTTCTGAGTGCTTTGCATGCCAAATAACTTGTTTACCCCCTCAATGTTTGCCAAGTTTACTGTCAATTTACAAATAATTTCCATTTTGCTGTTTATTCTGCTGCCTTTTGATGGATATGTCTTCCAGACTTTTATCTTGCATGTAGACAAACTAATTAATATTTTCCCTTCAGGCAAATATTTTTTTCTTAGATCTAAATGTGGGTTAGATTCTTCTTCGTTTCCATATGCTTTGTTCTGTCAATCATTTCTCTTCTATGTTACTAAAAATGTACCTTTGTGGATGTCATTTCTCGTGTTTTACAGATTTATTTCACCTCCATCTATATGGGAATGTGTGTATGGAGAGAGACATATTTGTTATATATGTGTTCATATATGTTTAAGAAGAAAGAGTGAAAATACTCACTCTGTGTTAAGATTTGGATCAGAAGAGTGAATGAAAATGCGTTTTTGTCTCGCCTGTTGCTGCCATTTCCCAGGCTTGACCTCACAGTTTGTGGTTCCTGCTGCCCATATGGCACAGGCAACACTGAGCACGTCTCTTCTGCAGTGTCAGCCCTGGGTCCTGCACGTCTTTTTGACCTGGTCCAGACCTTCTAGCCATATCTAAAATATTTGGAATATCCCATTTTCATCCTCCTGCAGCACAGACCACAGTGGAGTGACCCTCTGAGGTGAGCAGGGTGGTGCAGGAGTGGTTCTTGAGCCACTGGGATCCTGCAGGAGGGACCATGGAATCAATCAGAGAATGGTCTGAGTCAGAAGGGACCTTTAAAGGGACCTTTAAAAGTCATCTGGTCCCCAACAGGGACATCTCCAACCAGATCAAGTTGCTCTGAGAAACATTCAACCTCACCTTGGATGTTTCTAGGGATGGAGCATCCACAACCTCTCTGGGCAACCTCTGCCAGTGTTTTACCACCCTCATTGTAAAGACTTCTTCCCCCTGGGCTGCTCTGGCCAAGCTCTGCCAACCTTAGTGCCCAAAACTCCTCCTAGAGCATCAACAGAGCCCCAGCCCCAGAGATGCCCCTCCCACAACGCCCTTCATCAACATTTAGCTACATTTAAACATCTCCGAGACCTAAATATTGTCACGTTCAAGAAACAAGATTTCCACGTAGTCCCTGCAGGTTCCACAAAGCTTTGAGGCTGTATTGGAAGACACGGTGAAGGATCAAAAAAAAAAAAATTGTTATCATAAAGCCTGCATGTTCCCCACGTTCTGCCGAGAAAAACACAGGTGGTAACCGAGAGCGCAGATATTGTGAACAGATTCTTGCAACTTACCAGTCGTAAAAATATCCCTGCAAAAAAACTACTCCCAACGACTCTGTTTACAGAATGCTTGGTATTTCCTATATCTGGAAATACTCTCGTTGGAGCTCCATATGTCGCAGCCAGTCTGACAAGCTTGCTTTTGAACTGTTTGCAGGTTGCAGTCTGTCTGGAGGGCTGGGTGCTGATGCCTTCAGGTTTTTAGGCCCCGCATTATGGGCATGATTATCTTGTTCACTTTGCAGGCATAGAAAAACGGAGTTGGGATTTAGCAGGATTTGAAGAAACTTCCTAATTATGCCAAGTGGAGAAGTGCCTGAGCGAAATCACCGCCAGAACCCCAGGTTTTTTATTACCGGTTCTGTTTTAAGTGTATCTCTATAATTTTCTGTGTTTCTGCTTTTGTTTATATCATCGCAGTCAGCAGGACTGCGAGATTAAAAACTGAAATATATTATCATTGCACATCCTCCAAACCTGTCGAGAAAGGAGGAGAAATTAAACAAGGACAAAAACTAGCAGTGAAGTGAAGCTGTTTCCTTTGAGCTGCCTTATTAACCAGTCAAGTACTTGACTGCCACTGTCAGCGAGATTTCTTTAGAGAAAGAGTGGCATTTTGAAAAATACAAATTCACCGCCTGCACAAGTTAATGAGGCCCTTCAGCAATGTTCATTGATAGTGTAAATTCATCATAATACAGTGCTACAAACCATAAATGGGATCTGCATACAGGAAATCAGCCACTATTAGAAATTTGCCAGACACGGAAAGAAAAAGAAGCCATTGATAAGCAGAAAACTCATCTGAACCACTCGGTGCTGATGGTGTGCAGCACATCAGCAGTGCCAGAGAGTGCCACGATGAGAACTTGTTAAGGTGAATTGAGGTGGCTCATCAAGAATATTTTGCTCCCTTTGGTTCATGTTTTATGGGCTCTCAGCTGCCTCCCTTCCATTTGCCGGTGCTGGGTGACATCAAGTTTGCTGTGTAAGGACTATCCCTGACATAGAGGGACAAATGTCTCCAAACATGTCCCTGTTCTGCACACCCACAGATGTGCTCCTGCTTTTAATTGATTTTCACTTGCATTTGCAAGCGAGAGCTTTGCAGACACCAAATTATCTTCAGGGCTGTGCAGGACAGCAGGAGTGGACAGTAACAAAAATTGGCAACACCCCAGAAATAATATACCAAGGTGACTTCCTGATCTTTGAAATAATTATCGAGCAGTGCTATTTTGCTGTCCATATCAATCAATAAATCTCTCTACATGCAATACATTCATTATTCCTGCCCTCGTTGAATAGTGTCAGTTTAAAAATCTCAGGGACCATTAGGTCAATATTTTAGTGTGATTTGTCTCTTGGCCACTTTCCATCATCCTGCTCAGGAAGTGAATAGAAAATGAATACCTTGCATCATGGTCATAAAACAGGCGGCTTCTGGAAGAGAAGAGGTGACCAAACTTCTTAAAATCTGGAAGATCATCACCCTGGATGTGCGGGATGCTGCCAAATTATATGAATGAACTTGAAGAAGCAAAGCAGGTTGGTATGAAAAGGCTTTGAAGCATCTGTATCCATCTCCTGTGGTCTTGATTCCAAATATATGGCGATCTAAGGAAATATTACATTGGATTAGTTCCTGAGAAGTGGGAAAAGAGAATGTCTCCCCCAGGTCCTCACTGTCCTGACTCCTTACTCTTTAGTGGATCTGTTTGTGGCAGAACTACAGATATGGGGACCAACAAAGGACCATCAACAGAGGAACCTGAGGAAATGTAAATTCTGCTTCCCCTCTTCCCACAGTGTCTGTTTTTTCATGTATGAAGGCAGGGCCGAGGCCATGAACTCTGATCTTCTCTCCCAGGGGAGCTGCTCTCAGGTGTCCCCTGTGGCCTTTCCCCAGGGGATAGTTCAGAACTCACTCCAGACTGAACTCCAGGAACCACAAAGCACAAGTGCCCTTCTCTCAATGTCACCTGTTTGACTGGGCTGATGTGTTTGTGTCACCAGCTGCACGAGCCAGTGGACAGAGTAGCAGAAGCCTAAGCAAACATGTCGTTCCTTTGTAAACAGGGATAATTATGTTGACTGGAAGATAAGTAGGAATAAGTAAGCAGAAACTGCAGATGTTGATGCTTTCTCTTCCCTCTGTTTTTCAAACCCCTGTGGTAGTTCCTGTGTGTTGCTCCTGTCCCCTTTCCTGGAGGAAAATCCCTGTGGCCACTTTTGTGAACCCCTTCAGTGTCTGTTTTCTGTGCCTCTTAAACCTTCCCCATGTTGCAAACTATTTCAAAGCTGACAGGATGGAGAGATCCTCCTTGGTCCTCTCCAGCATCCTTCTCCTCCCCTTTTCCCTGCTCCAACTCCTCTTCTCTTTTCCCATTGCCCCATCAGACTCTCCCCTGGCCCTGTTTGCTCCCCTCTTCTGACCCAGTTTTTCCTCTTAACTCCTGCCAAAGTGCATAGGATGATCTCCAAAGGGAGCTTGGCTTCTGAGAGGTTGGGTTTCAGATAACTCTGGAGTGGAGGTTGTTTAATGCTCTGTGGGCTGTGGGAGATGAAACGGAGCGAGATGCGTTTGTTCCCTTTGCTGGCTACTCCAATCCCCAGCTGATAATTATGAACAATGGATGAAAATGTGGTTGAGATATATCATGAGAAGAAATCTTATGGAAACATTAGGCAGCCTATTATTGTAGGGCTCTTGTAAATACTGTTTTGTAAGAAGAACCTATCTAAGATGATGTAAAACTTAATATTCCTATTAGCAAGATGTACTGTACTATTTCAAATTCATATCAGTGAAAATGCATTTTAAATTACAGAGGACTCATATTTTATCTGAGCCAATGTTCTGATTCATATGTCTCCTCTTTAATCCTATTTTCATTCAAAGTTTCACAATTCACATCTTTTTCCTATTTTCTGTAATACTTTCTGTTTTTTCAAAATGTAATCAAAGCTTGTTAGCTTCTACCCAACCATGTTGGGCTGAATGGGAATATTAATAATACCAGCTATTGATGTCTTTATGTTAAAATTTGATTTATTGAGCAAGTGGCACATAATCTGTGGGGAAAATACCTAGAGATAACACCTTGAGATGATTAATTGTGTTTACAGTGCATTTCTGTAATAATTGTTTACAAGGAAATTTATGCATGAGTTGTTGCCCCAGTTCAAAAGAATAACTCATCAGATTGTCAAGCTCTCTGCTCTTGAGTATTCCAGCTAATTGCTATCTTTGCTAGTTGAGCATCATAAATCCTTCTTCCACAGAGCTGAGAGCAGGATTTTTGGATCCTGCTTTTGCGTGCAACCTTTTCATCCTTGGGAACATCAGTTTCCTCCTGCAGGAAAAGAAAAAAAATCTGTAAGGGGATGATATCGACAGAAGATTGTGATGAGCTGCCTGGTAGCATCGGGTCTAACTTCTGAAAGGAGCTTAGACAATCGTGTGCTAAAATCTGTGTTGGGTGAATTTGCCGGTAATGTTACTGATAATGAACAACACATGAGGATGTAGACTCAGTCTTCGAAATTTAAAAACATTAAATTCTCAGTTCTGCTGCTCCCTACTCTCGTATTTCCTTCTCCTCCACGAGTGCTGCAGGGTAGAGATGGTAGGATGGGTTGGGGAATGGTTCCTTTGCAGCCATCTGTGCTTATTACTGATCTAATAACAACTGCACAATTCTCCCTTTTGGAATTAAATCCATCCTTATAAATTCACAGGCATAAACATACTTTTCTTTTGCACAGCTTCATGCATTTTGAGTTTGCTTCTTTTTGTTCTATTTCCAATTTTGGGGTTTAATTATTTCATAACTAACTCTCCTGTAGTTACAGAAGTGCTATCCAAGCAATATGTTGCCAGGAAGTAGTTGATAATGTTTAGTAATTCCTGATTACATTCCTGTTCCAGTCCATGATCATGATTATACAAATGTTTCTGGTGCTATTTTTCAGTACAAATCCTCCTTTTCAGTTTTTTTCCCCTCCTTGTTGACAGTGTGTTGGTCAGAATACAAGAGAAACCAACCTATTTGCTGGTTTAATTAAAGATGTCAGTGAAATCCTTAAGGTTTGCCTGGGAAGGAGCAGATTTACTTGCTGCTTTTATGCACTCTGTGGGATTTAAACATTTTGAGAATTGCTTTGGTGATTTTTCCCAGGAGATAAAGGAATGGATTAAGTGAAGTAGTTTCTGACTATAATTGGTCTGGTTTAAACACTTAAAAATAACTTTAAGAAATAAGAAAACACAAAACAGGTTTTCAAGTAGGGATTTAACTTTTTTTTTTTTTCTTCAGCTATGTGTTTATTCCAGCTTTGGTGTCTCATTGTGAACTATCAAAGTGGGCTGGACCTGAGGTGGGATATCTGTTCTTTAGCTGTTCAGAACAGCAGCCCAGGCAGAGGACAGATGTCTGGAGGAGAAGAAACAAAAGGCCTAAATCTGAAGGAACAGCAGGAGAAGAGAAAAAAGGAGATGAGAGGAGGGGAAAAAGAAAAAAAACCCAGAAGCTTTGAGCCTTTGGATCAGTTATTTGCTCTTTGCAAACAAAGTGGACTGGGAGTGCTTTAAACTTGCCGAGTGTTTGCTGGCACAGGAGCTCCATCAAAGGCTCCCACCTGTCGCTCAGGTGTTCCTGGTGCTTCTGCTGCTGCTCTGGATCCAGTCAGGGAAACACACAGGGCACCGTGGAAAAGCTGGTCTGTCTCTTTTCCCAGTCAGACACCTGGGTTCTCCTCTCTGCCTTGCTGTGTCTCAGGCAGGTGAGCGGCCAACACCGAGGAATTGCTGCCAAATGATTCCTGTCATGGTCGTTTGGAGAGGCAGAGGTAGAGCTGGCATAAATCTGAACATTCACACGGCTAAACCAAGCTTAACTCTGTCACCCCCTAATGCCATCAGCTCTTACAGTACCAGCTGCACTGGGTGAAGGCAATAAAACACCCTGCTGAGCAATCAGAAAGTATCAATTTAACAGCTAGATTTACGCTTGTGGTCCAAATAAACGAGGGTTATTACTATGCCTGTGGTAAAATAGTTCCTATCAAAACTTAGTGATTCAGGAATTCTTGAGAGGAGAGTAAAAAAAGCCACCCAAGGCTTTACAAGCAGGTTTTGATCCAAAGTAGACGCAATAACACAACACGTGAAGCAGATTCTGTAGGAAATATTAGACTAATCTTACAAAATATTCCAACCGTGCCTATCAAGGAACATTAATAACAGTGTTATTGACAGAGTATTCATTTAAAGTCACTCTGTTGGATACAATTAACATTTAGATGAGAGACAGTTATAGGTACTCGGATGATATAGATGAAAGAAACAATGACTCATCTCTCCAACAGCATCGCTACCAAACTCACAGCAGGGAAATTGCATTTCTTCCAGCTTCAAACATGAAATCCCATGGACCTTCCTGAAGACATCCTATCAGAGGGATTGCTGTGTTCTATTTCCTTATCGAAAGAGGAAATTTCTGTGGAGTTTGGCAAGGGCTGGATGAATGTACCCAGGGTAAGAGTGGGTGGTGGAGGGGAAAGGGCTGGATGGACAGCTTGGCTCTGCGGTCTGGAGGACTCTGCTGTGCTCTTCTGCCAGGCTTTTCTTCCTGAAGTTGTTTAGGTAGTTAGATTAATTGTTACATCACCCACAGGAACACCAGCAAATAATTACCCTCTGTGCAGTGAGGGTGAGGGCAGTGATGTAAAAACCGAGTGTAAACCATAAATCCTCTCTTGCCAACACTGTCTCCCCAGTATCAAACCAGACCGTTTAGACCTGGATGGATGGTGAACAGAATGCTGGAAGGGCACATTCCAGCTGTGATTTCCTGAGATTCACAATGTCTCCAATCAAAAAATGGGGCTGGGATTGAGCTCACCTGCTTTTACTTCTTTAAAATTTAGTCTAGGCCTGCTCTGTGTTTGACAGAGGGAAGCTTGGCCTGGGAGCCCCTCATCCTGGACAGTTTCACATTCCTTAATTTTAGAAGGCTGCAGTGTTGTCTGAACGCACCATAAAAGCATCAGTGGCAGTCACCAGGCTTTGTATTAGTGAGATGCCACTTCCTTCTCCACATCTGTATCTGCCTGGAGGTCCTTCCACCCAAGTGGGTTTCGTGCAGCTTGAGAAAATGCTTGGTCAGACATAAATAGGAGCACAATCAACCAAAGTTCAGAAAATCTGGAATTCTGACAGAAATTACCACCGTGAACACTCTCTGCACCAGCAGTCGCTGTGTTGGTAAGTAAGGATATCATCATTTGGTTTAGAGAAAGCGGTGCAATAATAATTAATTGGAAAAAATTATTTTACATCTCAAACAAAAATTTTAGATGACATGTTGCCACAATAAGAAGACTTGCAAGTTTTGAAATGGAGTTATCTCCAACCCTGCTGCCTTAAATCTGCTCCATAATAGCCTGGTAGTAGTTTATTTATATTAATTCTGTACTGTATATTTTGCATTTTGTAGAAATGCCTGGAGCATGCATATTAAGCAGTTAAGAAAATTGATCTGCTTGAGCAGTGATAACATTTGCAGAATGAAATCCTCACAATTAGAAAGACGTTTGAAGAAACCATGTTAAAAGGTGCTGAAATGTTCTTGAAGAAATGCCACATGTTGCTGCGGGCAGTAATGAAACATTTCCATATAAAGTACTACATAAACACATAGAAAATGTAGACATATGTTAGCAGATTATGGGGTGTGAGAGTGATAGAGTAGTGATGATTATTTGCAAGTGTTAATGTTACCAAAGCTGAAGGTTATCTCCTGGGCTTGGACCCTATATGTAAATAATTATAGCTGGAAATATGCGTCTTCAAAGCCATCAAACACAATATACATCCAGCACTCCTGAAATACTGTAGGGTTTATTGATCTGCAGTGTAGGACAGTAAATTTTAGTAGATTTATGCTCAGATATCATTGAACATATGGCTTAAGACATGCGAGTTTGAAATAAAGATATTCGTATTACGCACACTTGCGCATGGTTCAGGATTTGCAAGTCAGGGAGTGATCAATATGCAAAAGGTGAAGTCAAATGTACATTATCTACACTGGGGGAATTTTCCATGCACAGCACATAGCTCTTCTGTCAGCAAACCAGAGAAATCTGATCTCTGCATCCATCTATCAAATGTTGCCCGTGAAAATGTCCATCTACCATGTAAATAGTTCTGCTCTACATATCTGTTTGTGTGAGGAGAACCTGCATATTTTCATAGCCTGCTGCACCCACAATAGCACATCAAAAATATCAACTTATAGCAATTTAAGAACCAGCAGGAAGTTCAGCTTGGGAATATGGTCTTAGTGGACCTTTGGTTGGGTCTTTTTCCCAAACCTGTCCCAAACCCTTTAAAATCTCATTTTTCCTTTGGTGATTTTTGCATTTCTCCTTATATAAAAAAGCTGTACCTTGCTCCTGCTGTAGGATCTAAAAGCACAACTCTGAAATCAGGTGAGTTGCTTGGATATTTCTACTGAGATTCTCAGTGTTGTTTTCCTAATGAGCATTTTCTCACATCGTTTTCTGTTTTTTTTTTCAAAATGTTTGCTTGAATTAGAAAACAATCTCTTTACTCAAAAGTGGCAAATCACTTGAGACTCGTTTCTGAATAGTGCTGAGAAATCCCTCTTTGCATATCTTTAAAGATGTTGCTCCAAGAAAAACAGGAATTTGTAACTCTAAAACCTTCATCAGCCTTGTAACTTTGAAATAAATAGTTCTTGAAAGAATTCAGTACTTGCCAGGCCTTCAGTTGTGTGCACTGAAGCTGTGGAAATTCAAGCAAAACAGACTTTATGATCTTTGTCTATTTAATAGAGAATGTTTTTCTGCATCACAGAATTATGTCACCATTCTCCATTGTGGAAAGACCAGAAATAGAATAATTATATAAATGAATAATACCATTGTATTATAAAAATCTTTATACCATTTCTGGGTGATTTTATCCACATACATATTTTTATATATTTACTAAAGACTGTGATTACAGTTGAATATTGGTCAAAAAGAGCCCCCAGTAATTTCTCTTGGCTCTGGATCAGGCCTGTTCTTGCACAAACAGGAGAAATATTTAGGTCAATGCAGGATAGATTAATTATAAATTATAAAAGGCATGATAGCATTAATTTGCATTTCATATCTTGGTGAATTTGCTTATCAATCCAAGGACTCTCCTTGATTTTCTACCACTCATACTCTGTATTTACAGTGTTGAAGACACCTCTGCAGAGTCCAACCTGCATCCATGGCTTGGGAGGATGGGTCTGATGCTGGCAGCATTGTTTGATGGAAATTCCAAAGGGAGAACTGAAGGGTTACTTGGGGTAAAAAGAGGTTCTGCAAACAGAGTAATCCAGCCCATCTCATTCCTCTCCAGGATGAATTCCCATGAGGGATGGTGAGGAAGTGCTGGGATGGGCTCCTCCTGCAGGGCTCCAGTGCCCCTTTCCCCCCACAGCATCGAGGTCGATGCCAGGTGCCCATTGAGACAAAGGGAAAAGGGTATTTCTTTTATTTGATACATAATTTGCTGATTAATGATGATAGCACATCAATAATAGGTTAATTTGTTAAAATTTAAATATATGAAATTAAAATTTTACTAAATTCCGTGACTAGAAGACCTTTTGAAAGGGGATGCATTAAAATTTGGAAACAAAAGATCAGACAAGTGAATTTTCCAGATATTCCTGTTTTCAGAAACTCATCTATGCCCTTTCCAGAAAGGAGTTAACATTCAGGATGAGTCTTTTCTTCTTCATTAGCTCTTTATTAGTATTGGGCCAGTCAGGTCATGCAGAATAAAAACTCATCAGAACCATCAGCTAAAGATCAGAGGAAGCCATTTTTCCTTTTGAAAGTTACATTTCCTTCTTTTTCTGTCCATTATTTTATAATTTCTGTTCCTCCTCTCGTCACACAAGAACAGATGTGAATGAATTCCCCAAAGAAAATTTGTTCTAATGGCATTCTGGTTCAATTTCTTTGTCCATGCCCACCCCCAAAGACAGTAAACAGATAATATTTATGGGGAGATTTTATGATCTGTTCACTTCAGATCATTTTTGTATTTATAAAAAATGCAAAGAAACCAAACTAAGTGATAAAACAGCAGCTACAGTTGCCTTTTTAATTCTGGGCACTCAGTAAATATTGCACTGTTAGTAAGGAAAAAAAGTCAAATTGAAAAATATTCAAAGATAATTAAAATATGAAAAATCATTCTGGCGACAGCCTGATAGGTAGATAATATTAACAGTTATTGTAAAAGATATTTAAGTTAATGTTCCTAGTAACAAATAGAAACCATGTAATGTCAGCATGATTCTTTTCCATGTCCCTGTAGTGATCTGGGCTCTCTAGAGTTTAAAACACTAATTTGGAGCTTATGGATTTGGATTTTTGTGGGTGAATGGATCCTTGACTGAATTCCTGTAGATTGTGGCTCCTGATAGCACTTTGAGGCTGCTTTATGAACACCCTGATGCCTAAAAATTCCATCATATTTATTTTCAATAGGGTATATAGGAATTTAAAGGGTTTGTTCCATTTTTGGTAGAAAATAAGCAATCAGTAAATTGATGGAGCTTAGGTGCAGCTAGGTCTAACCTCAGTTTCAGTGTTGATCAGTGGTTTATGTTGAATGGAATTATCTATACAAATTTATAATAACAAATATTGAATATAGATTTAATTCACCATAACTCAGCAGATCTTGGCCACTTCCTGAGGGTGTGTTGTGAGCAAAGAGTCTCTCTTCCTTGGGCCAGGAAGATTGTCTTAAGTAAGGAATTTCAAACCTTGAGAAGCCCAGCTCAGGGGGAGATTCACTGGTGTGCAGCCCAGTTGCCATTAAAGGAGAACTCAAACTGGACTCATCCAAAGATGTGTTGGTTGGTATAAAGTGTCTCTGCCTTGAGGAGCAACCTCAAGGGTTCCAGCTCCAGGGTTTACTCAGGCTGGAATATTTATGGAAAAAAGTGGTTGTCTTGTAGTAAATTGCATTTGATGGGAAAGGTACGATGAGCTTCCCTGTACCCACAGCTTTGTCCCTTGATGAATGAGTTGGAAAAGCTTCCTGCCATTCTGGCATTAATGGTTGGTGTTCACATTCCGACATTCCCGGGGTTCCTTCTCCTCTTGGGGTGTTCTTGAAGAGTTCTTGGTCCAGCTTTTCTCCTTCAGAGAAAGGAAAACGTCTTTGGGTCTTTTTCTCCTTTGGAGGCTGCACCAAAATCCTGCTGCTGTGGTTGAAGGGTCGAGTGTCCCACACCCCAACAGCCAAAACCAGAGCATGGTACTGACAGCTCTCCAAGAACATGTTTTTGGGAAAAAAAAAACAAACAAAAAAACTTCACCAGTGCTTATTCACTTTCTAGAAACTCCAGTTTGGTTCTTTCCAATGTTTTTATTGTGCAAGAAGCACTTTACTGTTTGACCATCATGTGGAAGGGTCTCCATGCTCAGCCCTCAGTGGGGCAGGAGACCTGATCTATCCAGAACATCCCTTTAAACCAAGCCTCTGCCATCTGTTTCAACCTCTAATTACAAATGCAAAATAACACAATTCGCAATTGCATCATAAAAAAGTAAAATATAAGTGATTTAAATGCATGTGTGTGTTCCTTATGCAAGGCAACATTCATCTGTTATGTTTTACTGTCTTTTAGAAACAACTCCAGGGTGAAATCCCTCTTTGTGGAGGGAAGAAAAATGATTTCATTGTAAGAAGACAGTTTTTGAAAAGTGTTTTTCCGGGTTATATTGCACTTTCTTTATTTCTTTCTTTACAAATTCTCTTTCCTCTGCCAAAACAGCAGTATTGATGGGATGGATGGTTTGTCCAGGTCAGTCTGTTGTCTTCCAACACACATGTTGGAGACTCCTTTGGCTGGCCATGCTTCCCAAATCATCAGCCTTATGCTGCTGCTGCTGCTTCCCCCTGCTTATAAATCTGTATTTATTTGTGTCATTATCTTTACAGGGGCTTTTTTGAACCTATAGATGGAAAACCAGATTAATTCTCTCCAGTTCCTCTCCTTCACAGGGCAAAGGCATTAGTTTTAAAATCAAGTTTCAGTTATCCCATCATGGAGCTCTTGGTTTGGTGTCCTGGGAGATATCACCTATGTACCCACTTAAACTCAGCTTTCTAAATAATTACATTAATTATAGTTTGTTGGGTTTTATGGTGTTTGTAAAATTCCATTATCACTAATATGTGTGTGCTTAACTTTTAATTTCCCGCAGAATTTGTCCTTTCAGTTCATCAGCCACGTTTCTTAGTGTTGAATAAGCATCTTCAGATTTCTTAATACTTTTTTTGGTACTGAGGTGGCCCAAACCACGGAGGGCATCCCTTCTAATGTCCCATGCTCTGTAGACCTCACACTTTACTCCATCCACACCTTTACCTAAAGTAGAGACGACACCTCACTCTGGGAGAACAGCAAACTAAAAAATTCTTTTCCTGGGGAGAAATTCTTCCCCATGAGCAGCAACTGGGGAGCATCAGAGTGACTTTCCAAGCTCAAATTTGCTGGTGAGCAATGAGTACTTTAAACGCAGCATTCTATGAACTTGTGAGCTCTAAAACATTTGGAGCCTTTCTGGAAAGCAGAATCCAAGCCTGTGATGTGTCACCACGTGGGCTGTGGAATGCAGCTCGGAGCCTACACACAGCCCTCAGTCCTGGGCTTTGTCCTCCCCTTCCCCTCCTCTCCTCACCAGCCTCCTCAAAATAAGGGTCCAGTATATCAAGGGATTGAACTTCATGGGTTTCAAATGGAAGCTGAAGAATTTGTTTTCACTCTGATGTGAAAGGAACAATTAGCAAGGGCGCACCCCCTTCTCATCAAAGGGAGAATTTCAATTGCCTTGAAAGGCTTTGGACCAGGATCTAAAAGAGCAAAGACTTACTCCTAACAAAGATGCTTGAATAGGGATGGAAAACTGTTAATCAGACACTCCTGGCACACTGGATGGTAAAACAAAACCATCAGCACATGTCGTGCCTTCCCTTCAGGCATGCCATGGGCAAAGGGATGACTTTAACTCTCAGGAATGCTGGAGGAGAACTGGTCGTTGTTTGGATTCTCACTGCTCACTTCTACTGCATGTTAGAGGGTTACAAATGCAACTTGTTTATTCAATCTCATGGCAAACACCTGGGAGAATCCTTGTTTTGGCTGCAGTCAGCTGAGGGAAGGGGCAGAGGGAAGTGGCTGCTGGTGGGAGCAGGAGGAGAGGGATGCAGGGAGCTATGCTGGGCACAGCCAGGTGAGTGTGGGGCTGGTGGGCTCTGCTGGTCTTACCTGGGGTTTGGGAGGACAGTAAGGCTGAGTTAAGGATGTTCCCGTTGTCCCTGTTCCTCATCTTGGAATTTTATTTGCTAGGAATGGCATTGAAGATACTTCTGATATTGGATTGTAGCTTTGATTTGAATTCTGGTGAGGCAAGGAGGTAACAAGAATGGCATAAGGACCTACTTTTTTTGGGAATATTTTGCTTTCTTATGCTGCCATCTCTGGCAGTTCCCAGTGTTTGGCAACCTACAGAAACGTTTTGGAGTTGTCTGTTTCTCTTTCCCTTCCAGTTGGCTGCACTTTCATTTTCTTACCAAGCCACTCAGTTCTGTTATGGCCCCGTGGATTTTTTTAAAAGCTTTGTAACTGAACATTGGTTTTGTTTTGGTTTTCTTTTTCCTATATGAGATTTGCTTTTGAAGTTGCCAGGGAACAATTTTGTTCAGAAAAACAACAAACCCACCCATATTATCAGTTACTTTCATTTGAAGAAAATGTAGTTCCAGATGCACCAAGATGAGGTTATTTGGCAGCAAGAGGTTTTGGGTTCATTCCCTCTGGACTGACATAATCCTGATGGAACAATTGCTAAAAGGAATTTGTTTTAAAATAATGTGACCTGTGTTAAAAGAAATTGGCCTCAGATAGCCCAGTAAGTTGCTTTTTCCCAGGCTTGCTCATTGTTTTATTTAAAAGCTTGTCCAGAACAGACCCATTAACTGGTCATAGTCACTAATTGTGAGCTTGTCTTTTCTTTGGCTTAGAAAGGCTTTGGATTGAGGTCAAAAAGAAAAGGAATGGAGCAGGCAATTTTAAATTGCCAATTTTTCTCATTTTAATATCAGATTTGTTTGGCTTTTTCATGTTATGCAGATGAAGTTGTGGAACCAGAGCCCAAAACCCTGTGGGTGTCCAAAATCCCAGGATCCAGCCCAGGGCTTTCTCTTGTGGGCTGAGGGAAAGATCTTGAAATTTGTACTTCATAATTTCTTTCCTTTTCTGTTTCTCTGGTTTGCCTGAGCAGGATGTGCTGGGTGATGGTGACGCTGTTTATTTTGTGCCACAGAAAATGTCATCAGTGTTTTCTTACTTTTCATGACACATTAGTGCCAATACTGAGCAAGAGCTGGTTTTAGCAAGTCCCCTTCCAGCTGGGTATTTTTTTAGTCTTTTTTTTCCCTCGGACCTAAACAGAACTCCAAAAAATAGTTATTTTTTTAAAGGAACCTGTGAGGAGCTTTATTGCCATTGCTCTTTCAGGGCTACAGATTTTTTAATGAGGAAGTGCAACATAATATTTGTCAGCATCTTTCCATTACAACCTTCAGTCTTGAATCTCCAAAGTGTTGTGTGTCATAAATTAGGCTGTAATTTGGATTCTCCTTGGTTACGCTTATCTGATTGTATTTATAGTAGTGTGGTTCGGTGTCACAAGTGCTATTTTTATACACAAAGAAGGTTAAAGAGTGATACTTTACCAGGCAAGTTTCCATCCAAATGTGCTGCACAAACCTGGCTTGAGTAAACCCCATTATTTTCATTTTTGAGTAATGTATAAAAATAATTTATTTTTCAGAAATCCATATAGCTTTGGACAAGCCAGCAAGTGAAATATTTTCTAGCATTACATTTTTTTCGCTAAAAGAACTATTTCTGTTAGTTGGAGAATTCTGCTGCCTACCAGAATGTGAAAATAGGTTTCATTCAATTAATGAACTGGAAACAGGAAGACATTACATAGTAAATGAGGTTTACATATGATAATGTTGGATTTGTCATGTAAACGATTGCTTCCTTTCAGCTCCCTGAAAGGACTAAATTTTGCTTTTGTACAGACTGTACAATGCTAATAAAAAGAGAAGGCTCTATGGAAAGTATAACAATAAACTATATCTATAATTCTAATGTGCAGTAGAAAAAAGACAATGATATTTTAATACACAAGTAGATGAGAGTTGGGTAGAGGTGTCAAAAACTAAAGGCTCAATCACAGCTTTGCAACAGACTCCGTGGGAAGGGCAGCGTAACGTAGGGAAAGGCTTTGAGCTGAGGGAGGGGAGATTTAGATGGAATAATGGGAAGAAATTCTTCCCTGGGAGGGTGGGGAGGCCCTGGCACAGGGTGCCCAGAGAAGCTGTGGCTGCCCCATCCCTGGAAGTGCCCAAGGCCAGGCTGGATGGGGCTTGGAGCAACCTGGGATAGTGGGAGGTGTCCCTGCCCATGGCAGGGGTGGGATGGGATGAGCTTTATCATCCCTTCCAACCCAAACCGTTCCATGTTCTTATTTCCATGGGTCATCCTTCAGTCCTGGCCATTCTTGCTGCTCTCAGCTGGACTTTGTTAAATTCTTTCAGTTTCTTTGCACCTTTTATGTCAGGACACAACATTCCAGCTCAGTGAGGGTGGGATAATTGCCACAGTGGTCTCATGTAGGATGCTCTTGTTAACAAACCCCTGAAATTACCTTTTCTGGAGCAGTTTTACTCCTTTGTTTGATATGGAGCTTGTAGGCCACTATAAATTTAAATGTGTAATGGAGTTCCCTCACTGTCAATTTCTCATTTGCATCTGATTTCTCCTCTCTAAGTGTAACATTTTACACTTGGCTTTATTGAATTTCATCTTAATTTCAGGCCATCACTCCAAACTGTTAATATCTTTTCAGAGTTTGATCCAGACCTCCCAAGGGTTCTCACCATCCCAGCTCCTCAACATTGCAAATTTTATAAATGTAATCTCTTTTCCCTTTAACTGAGTCATTATGAAAATATTGAACACAGCTGGAGCAAGGACAGATCCCTGAGGAATCCCACCTGAAACTTCTTCCCGCTTTGACAGTGAACCATTGATAGCTACTCCTTGAAAGCAGTTTTTCAGCCAATTGTTCCCTCCACTTTATGGTAATTTTATCTAGTTCTAGACCATATTTTCTTCGTTTTATTATAAGAATGTCATGTGGAACAGTATCAGAAAGCTTACTAATAAGAAGATGTATCACATCAACTCTGTCTCCCTTATCCACAAGGCCAGTTATCCTGTCAAAATTAAATTGGAGAGCTCTGTGCATGAGGCTTTTTTTTTTAAATCAAGCCACTTGAGTTATGACCCCTGCAATATTAGATAAATTCTTCAGGAATAACAAATATGCTGGGGTTTTTTTCTAGGCTACCACTGTAAGACAGTCTGTTGTTTGTTGTTTTTTAAATAATCTGGTGACGTGAGATTAACAATAATGGTCTGAAAGCCAAAAGCCATTATCTGACTGTTACCAAAGACAAAAATTAGGGTGGGAGCAACAAGGCTTCCTCCATAATAGTGTTTTCTTCATTTCGAGCTGATCAGTAGGAAGTGGATTCAGAAGTGCTTTAAATCATTTCACATCATTTACTGGTAATCTAACCAGCATGAACTGCATGTACCCTAAGTGCTGATTTTTTAAAAAGCATAAGAGGAAGAGCAAAAGAACTTTTTATTCTAAGTCATTCTGTAATTTACACATTTTTGTATCAGCCCACTTACTAGTGCCATACATAAGTGTTTCCTCTGAACAGATTTAATTTTTAATTTTCCTGAATCAGTGTTAACCAGGAAAAAGGTAATTGTTGTCAAGAGTATTCAAACTGTCAGAATATCATTCAATCTAAAAGCTGTTAGAATCTGTGCAAAAGTAATTACTGAAACTCTATTCAACTGTAATAATAACCTGCCACTGATGACAGCAATTACTGGGGAAAGTGTAATAGAAATCAAAGGCGCATTTTTCTCTGACAAGTACATTTCTAACTAAGGTTTACATTGGTTGAATAGTGTTGACAATGATGATGTGCTGTATCACTCTTAATCACGGCTGGCATGATGTTACAGTTCGAGCTGCTCGTGCTAGAGGGGGACTAATTGCGTGTTTCAGCTGACACTGTCCGTGCTTGCTGTGCTCGGGGAGAGGCACTGGGGATGAGCAGAGTTGAGTGTTGTGCCTCACTGCCTGACTTGCACCCTTCCTAAGCGTAGGTTAGGAGCACTTCTGTGTTTAACAGAAAGGCTCCAATTTGAGTGGGGATGAACCCGTTTAGGTCGATTTTGGGTTTGTACAAAACACGTAGGGATGGGAAGGAGCAGGGTGGCAGGAGTCAGCCACCTTCTGCCTCCTGGCTGGCACAGGTCATGCAGAGTCCTTCCCTGTGCATTTACCTCCCTAGGAGGCCCAGCTGTCTCAGGAGGAGATGGTTCTTCAGTGCTGCAAGTTAGGAAGGAGTCACTGAAGCAAAGAGTGTTTGTTATTGTCAGATATCAGTGTCAGTGCTGCCCTCCATCTCAGATAAAACTCATGACACAAAGGAACAGTAGGAATAATTGTCCTGGCTCTGGTGGAATTGTTGGGGGAAGATCTTGTCTGCCTGTATGCATTATTTGGAGAGGGAGAAAGAAAAGACATCCTTCTTGACAGCATTTATTCCTCTGTTGATCAGTTTTGCCTGCTTTGTCAGCAATTGATGAGAAGTTTCCTCAGAACCTTTTCCCATTGTGAGGACTCCTCAGGAACAGACTAATCCATCCAGAAATCTGGTTCAGTGCCCCTGTATCTGCAACAACCCCTGTACCTGAGAAAAAGCTCAGGAAAAGCATCCCTTGGAAGCAATTTGGGGAAAGTGTCCAGGTTGCCACCTGTGGTGGTCCTGCCCAGTCATCCCCTACATAATTCCAAAAACACACTAAAACATCACAGGAGTTAATTTTAGTAGGTTTCTTGCTTCCTTGGGGTCCATCAGAGTAACTTTAGGGGTTGAACACGTGCAGGAGACGACGTGCAGGCCCGGAGCAAAGCTACTGAGAGCAGTTTCAGACACACCAATGGTCAGGTTTTCATGCAGGAAATTGGCACCATTGATTTTTATGGAGTGGAAGAAAGGAAGATAATTGGGTGACATTGTGCAGTTAATCACATTTCTCTTGTGAGGGCTGTTCTGTCCTTCACACAGTTCCACAGGCCATAAGCTCCTAGTCACTACAAAGGCCAAAACTCATTATTTCATGGCAGAGCCAGCTATTTCCACCACTGAGACTCAGCAGGAAAACACCATGTAGAATTCAGGTGTGGAATAGGGAGACAGAGAATTAAACAGTCCTTAAGACGGCCCTCAAACTGGTTATATACATTAAAGTTAGTCCAGACTGTGTGCAGGACATTTAACACTTCCAGGAGACTTTTTGAAATGGATTTTAGGTGGTGCCACATCACACCAGAATCACTGACTGTCCCTGCAATCCAGTTTCCCCAAGGCATTTCTGAGCTCTTACAAGCCCCTCACACACACTTTAATATGTCAGGAGTCCCAGTAGGCTCCTCAGATGATCCTGTGGTCTTCAACACATGCCTAATTTTGCATGGAACTGGGGCCCTGCTTGGCTCCAGATAGGAGGCTGCCAGAGGAGTTCATTCTATCGTTCTACTTATTGCACTAATTGCCTGTTTATGTTTTCTGACAGCCAACAGTACCCAATAATTTTTATAAACAGAAGCTCTTTCACAAAGTCTACTAAATAAAAGTCACAGCTCTTGAAAACCAAACAGATTTTAAAGGAAAACTTGATGTTTCCCCTCTGATTTTCCTATTGATGTTTAACAGTTGCATCAGGCTGGGTCCCTGGTGCTCTGTTACCATGTGGCTCTCTTTTATTATAACATAACAATAATGCAATTCAGCTGCAAACGTGTGTTAAAACACCCTCGGATTTTGTGCACACCTTATTAATTATCCTAACTGCAAAATGATGGGGTCTTTGACAATGATTTCTATAAACTCTTTGGGTTTCTCACATGATGGACTACCTGAATGGAGGTGGTGCTTTCCTGGTTTAGTGAGCGGCTGCGGGCGGGCGTTTGTGGAACCAGGGGTGGTTATCAACCTCGTGCTGCTCAGCCCTTGCTTCACCCCTTCGTTGGAATTAAACAGGTGAGAATAAAACCAAAAACAAGGCAGGACCTCCTCCCTGCTCAGTTTTTTACCTAAGGGAGGAACAACATGAACTGAGTCTGAACAATGTGAGGGAAGAGCCTGTGCATAATCTGTGCTCAGCACTGCTCTTTGCACGTCCTGCTTGCTCTTTTTTGGTGGGTGCAACCACAGCAAGGTGTCCCAGGCACTCTGCCATGCACAGGGCTCCCATATGGCTTTTTCCATAGGGTGAAAGCACCCAGGCACAGCAACGTCTCCACCACAGTCACTCCAGAGGTGACACTGCTCATGGGACTGTCAGTCCTTTTAATGGGGTAGCGGGAGACCAGAGAGAGTTTAAAGTGATTCCTTACAGAGTTTGTGTGCTTGTGCCACTGGCACTTCCATGCCCAGGTGGAGAGGTGAGGCAGGGATTTGTGTGACTGGCAGGTGCAAATGTGAGCTAAATAGAAACTGAATTATGGCAGAGCTGTGACCTCTCCCACAACACCCACAGAAACCTGTTTGGGAATTTAGGGACATTATTATTGATGGTTTTCCCTTTGCCCATGTGCCTTTCCAATGATGCACTTGTAAGAATTCCCCATCACCAAGTGCTTAGAAATGATTAGTCAGGTCTCCCCTGCTTTCTTTTATGACACATCCTTACAGGTCCATATTTTAAACCTTTTCCCTGAAAACCTGACAGCCATATATTTATTCCTTTTTAAAAGAGAGCTGAGATGAATGGAGATCATATAGATACAGAAGCAGCAGTACCTGGCTTAGAGATACATCACCACTTTCTCGTGGTGTGAGCACCTCAAAGGGACAATCAGGGACACAGTGTCTAGGGCAGGGATGAGATTCCATGAGTGGCAGTAAGGATAAGGACAACATCTGCCTGGAATATTTCTGCCTGCCTGCATAATCATGCACAGCTTTCTATTGTTCCAGGAGTTACTCAAGCATATAATAGAGTTTCAATGAGTTCAAACCTCCTGTTTTAGATGGTGTTTGAGTGAGTTGTTTTTCTGCCTCAGCATGGATTAGATTTTTTTCTTCCCCTCAGCACATGGAGAGAGTGTGAAGAAAATCCTTGGTTGTAAATGCTGATTACGCAGCTGTATCATGAATTTTAAATGTAGGAGACAAAAATATTACCTAAAATGCACCTTTGATATCTGCTTAACAGCTTTGTCTATGGTCAGAAATAACCTCAAGCCCCAAACACCTCTTGCCATGCCCACATCCTGCACCCACAGGTGGATTCCTACCTGGTGCAAAGGAACTGGTGTGGCAGAGCCAGGGAATGGCATCACCTGGGAATTTGGTTGCAGATTCATGATGATGGTTCAAGGAATCTGTTCAGTTTTTCTGGGATCACATAAGGAGTTTGGGCAGAGATGCTGGATCTAAAGGATTCTGTCTCCTGAGCCCTGTGCTGTGTCCTCTGAGTCAGGTGCAACTCAGAAACTGCAGAAATGCATAACTCAGAAAAAAAAAACTTGAAAAAAAATTCAGAAATCCGTATTAATTAATGTGGAAGAATATTTTAAATAATTTAATGAGTGGTTTTGGACCTGTGTTGCAGCAAGTATTTTTTTTCTAAGTACACAAAGGATTGACTCATGTGAGACAGGAGTGGGAACATGGTTTGTGTGCCAGCTGAGGGAAAATCCTCTGGGATGAGCCACTGATCTGCCAGCCTGCTGATCCAGGTCTGTGTGCTCATGCTCCTAATTCCTCTCAGCCAGGTTGGTTTAAACTGTTTGAATTGCTGGTCCCAGCTACCCCAGCTGATTTTTTTTTTATTATTATTATTTTTTTTTCCTGTCTGAAGAGAATTAAAGTGCTCATTTGAACTGCTTTGCCAACAGATCTGTTCAAAACCCGCAGCGAGCGGCTTTTAATGAGCAGCTGGGGGAGCGACTTCTTCCCGGCACAGGCTGCTCCTAAAGAGCCTATCCATGCATATCCTTAAGACATTTGAAGAGACTGTGCATTTTTCTCTCTTTAAATCACAGGAAAAGTGACTTCAGGTGTTGCAGT
Organism: Climacteris rufus; assembly: GCA_013398175.1. Classification (NCBI taxonomy): domain Eukaryota; kingdom Metazoa; phylum Chordata; class Aves; order Passeriformes; family Climacteridae; genus Climacteris; species Climacteris rufus. The sequence continues at coordinate 142,705 of VZRZ01003762.1, read as the reverse complement.
GCTTGAAGTCACTGGGTTCCTCAGGCCTGCGTGGTGCCCACGCCCGTCACCAGCGCATCCTTTAATGATCAAGGCTGGACCGTTCCAAAGAGGGAGGGTTTGGATCCCTTTGGGAAGCCAGCAGGACAGAGCTGAACACGTCAGTCCTGCTGCTTAATTAGGTCCCCAAATCTCCGAGTAAGAATCAAGCGATGCTTTAGCCAATTCTTGTATAATTGCTATCTTGGCTAATTTTTTTTTTTTTTTTCCGGAGGATTTTCAACCCAGATTTAGGCGATGACATCAGTTGTGCACTTCAAACAAACGGGTAAATAACCTCATCTCTGCGCAGCAATAATTTAAGAAGCTGTTAAGTCATAGGAACACCTTTGGAAGTTAGGTGAGTGCTTAGAGGTTTGCTCAATAGACATCTAACATTAAACAAGTATCATAAGCCTTAAAATGTAATTTAAGTAGATAGGTGTTTCCCCTAATAATAAGATCAGTGAGGAAAGGTGGTGCACAAGTGTGTCCTATTGTGGCTCTGGAGAGTGCAGGGATAGAGTAGAAAAATTCTCATCTCTCTGACTTTCTTTCCAAGAATATAAAAAAAACCTCTCAGGTGAGTAAGCGAAAGGGCTGCTCTCCAAACAGCTGCACGTAAATGTACAGCTTCTTTCTGGGCATTTGGTCACTTGAAGAAAAAAATTCTTTCTGGTGGGCAGATGTGCTTTGAGAGACTTTTCTAAGCTTTCTCAGAGGAAAAAATGTTTAAAAATAAGAATAAGCTTGCTAAGGGCCACATGATGCATGGTGGTTTATTAGCCCTTGTCCTGGTGTATGAGCCATCATTCTGCCTTAATCCATGCACAGCAGCAAGTTCCTGTGGCTTAGGAATCACAAACCTGGGCTGTTTGTTCTCTCTGGCGGACAGCATCCCGTTATTGTCACGCTCCCTGGTTATATTTAATGCAAGGAGGATACAAGTCTTTAAAAAAAAAAAAAAAAAGTCACTTCAGTGGTACTCTCTGCATTTTTATTCCTGAATATTAAATCCCAATTTTTATAGCCTTAGCTCGATCTGGGGCTTCATAAAACATCATAAATTGGAGCTTAGCTTTACAGGCAAGCAAGATGATTTGATAAGCATGGGACTGCCCCTACTACATCAAACAACGTTTGCTCTCTGAGTATCCTGAAGCCCTGAGTTATGGCTCTGGCTCAGTAGCCAGCCAAGAGGTAGAAGAGGCCCCATGCAATTAACTCCTTGCATCTTGGTCTTGGGGTTTTTTTTTTCTTTTTTTTCCAAGGGGAAAGAATGAGCAAAGTTTTTTAACCAGGTATTTTCTTCCAGTTTTACCTCATAGCAGAGTCAGCTAAGTGCAACCTCTTGGCAGCACAACCATTATCTATAATTTACATGCAGGAAGCAACAAAGTTTTAGGGTGAAATGGCTCCAAACCCAGGAACCTCTGCCTGTTCCATCATCCAGCCCTGCAAGTACAGGAGCTGTGTCAGTGACAGTATGAAGGGCTATTAAACTGCCTTTGATGTATTGCTGGGGTTTGGGATGATTTTCTAGTTTTTATTATTCCTCTGACTATCATTTGCTATTTTTAAATGGAATCTGCTGTTCTGGGATACAAGGAGCCTGTCCTTCAGAGAAGACTCTGCTCCAGCAGCCCTTGTGCTCGTTGTCGGTGGCGTGTAGGGGGGGATGCTGATAATCCCCTGCAATTTGGGGGTCCTAAGCACCATTTGTACAATTTATCATCCAAGGAGGTTCTGTGTTCAAGGCTGTGAGCAGGCACAGGAGCTGCAGGTGGAATGGCTCTGCTCTGGGGGCTGCAGGGTTGGATTTGGGGCTGGTCCCCATCGCTGCCACCAAAGCTGCTGCTCCCTTTGGCTCTGCCCCAGCTGGCAGCTGGTGCTGCTCTTCCCAGACTCTTTTCCTTGCTTCAATATTTTTCTCTTTAAACATCCCACCTTCCTCCATCCACAGTCAGGCAGTGCTTCCCCAGCCATGGCTGTTTCGTGGGTCTACTGGGAGGGCTTTTCATGGATTTGTGGAATCACTGGTTTGGGTTGGAAAGGACTTTAAAGATCAATTGGTTTTATGTGATGTTTTTCTACAAAGCCTTGCATGGTTTTTGGAATCACAGAATACCCTGAGTTGGGACCCTCAGGGACCACTGAGTCCAACACCTGGCTGATTTCAAGGCTAATTCAATACCTGGGTGACAGGTAGTGGTGGGAAAAACAATGAGATTGTTGAGAAAAGAATAGCATTTAATGAGCACTGAAATGTATTATTCCCTTTTTAACAGAGCTGCCTAAAAACTATTGATTTTGCTGCCCACAGATTTCTAATAATAAAAAATTTAAAGCCTTGCTATCATTCCCCCAAATCAGGTTTATTTCCAGCATAAGTCAAGTCAGAAATTCTCCTGTTAGAACTATGAGAATTGGATCCTCCAAATTAACAAATTCCCCTTCAAATCTAACAAATTGTTGTGTTCATCTGCATCCTCATCCTGGGAGCTGGCATTGCTTGGTGAGAAAACCCAAAACTGGTTTGTCTTGGCTGGTGTTCAGCTGCTTTTCCTCTTCCCTCTGGCTCAGCCACCTCCATGGACCCTTTCCCACGCATGCTCATTTTCATAACTCTATTTATAAAGATCCTTCGACAAAAATTAGTGATAATTTATATAATATCATTGCCTGTCACTCTTGTTAACCTCAAGTTAAACTTTTTAGGTCAAATCTGGGCTGACAAGGCTTTAGATGCAACATCAAGGCACTTCACCTGGCCCTTAAATGCTGCTCTTGCAGCTACATCTGTGTTCAGTTTTACTGATAATTTGGCATTTTTTTGTCTTCATTTCACCACTGCTAAGATGCCCGAAAAGACTTTTGGCCAAGCTGCTGGTTTTCCTTGCAGCAGGGTTATCCAGTGTATTGCTGGCAGTGCCTTTAGGGGGAAATATATAAGTTTGAAACCAAGCTTCCAAAAAAACAAACAGCACTTCTGATTAGGATCTCATATTGTTATCCTTCCTGCTTCATTTGTTTTCCAGATGGGCGAAATAAAGGTCAACAACCCTAGGGCAACGAGCTGATTTGAAAGAAATGTGATTTCTGAAAGGGAAATTTGCAAAAAATAGCCATAACCAAGAAACGAGAAACATTTTAAGAAACTGGCAGTTCAGACTAATCTCCCATGTAGTTTATCTTGGCGAATTGGTGATATTTTATTGTCCATGCAAATGTGCTGATAGTCCGGTCCTGCTCTTCTTGTGGCATTTAAAAATCATTTTTCTTTATTTAAACTGGGGTGTTGCTATCACCCTGAACGTGGAGATAAAGAGGGCCGGCATGCTCCGAGCTAAAAAGGAGGCACATTGAAGGCTGTCCAGCCACAATTTTCCCGGAGGGAGAAGCTGGAGCTGCCACGTCCCCGCTTCGGCCGGGAGCTGCCTTTCCCTGCATCCCTCCCCTGCATCCCTCCCCTGCATCCCTCCCCTGCAGCGCACCGCGGGATGCGGCATCCCAGGGCTGGTCCTGCCTCCCGCGCTGCTCCCGGGGCTCAGGAGGCGCTTCCCGGGTTTCTCCAGGAGCTCCCAGCCCCGGCAGGGCGAGGCCGAGAGCCGGAGCATCCCTGTGCCAAGGCTGTCCCAGCCGGGATGCCGAGCGAAAATGCCCAAAATCGGGGTCGTGTCTCCCTCTAGGGGCTCGCGGCGAGGATGAACCCCCCCTTTCCCTGCCAATGCGCCGAAAAAAAAAGTGTTTCGGCTTCTAGGGGCTGGGACGTGGCACAAACCCTGTGCCCGTGGAAAATGCAGCTGAAGAATTATGCATTAATAACATTTTCTGGCAGAAATTAACTTTCTGCCTCCTCTCCGGCCTAGGAGGAGGCTGGATTTTAAGCTGGCACGGTTTTGCTGTGCGGATGAAGGTCTCGGTAGTTTTATCTTTGTGCCCAGGGCTGGCAGAGCTGCTCCTGCACCCCCAGACCTCCCCTGGGTGCCCGTCCCTCTCCTCTGCAGCACCCTCGAGCATTTTGGGGGTGGATGCTGCTGCCTGCTGGGCAGAGATGCTCTCCCAGAGGTGCTGCCTGGTGTCCTGCTGCAGCCTGAGAGCAAGGGCAGGGATGGGGACACGGACATGGTCCCCAGAGCTGAGAGAAAAGAAGAAAATCAGGTGGAACATCAGGCTTTTATTTCAATGTTTGTTGAAATGGGAAACCAGAAGCGTTTAATTGCTGTGATACAGCGTTTTAAACATAACTCATTGAGATGAATTTTGAGTTTCCAGTTTAATTTGATGCCTTTGTGGACTTTCAGGGTAGTTTGTGATTTCTGTTTTTCCAGTAACAAGAGCAGTGGGAATTTTCCCCTGTTTAGTGGCCAGGCAGCCATGATAATCATTCTGTGCCACTCTTGACCTGGTATTGATCTGAGAGTCTTGGAAGAAAAGAAGTCTAATAAATAAATATAAATCAATAAATTCAATCAAAATATAAAGGACAGTCTTCCAAGAGGCACAAGTGGGAATTGCAGGAATTGAAAGGTAGCCCATGTAATTTGAATGACTCGGTCGGTTTTGCGTGAGAAGTCAAGTGCAGCTCTCAAATATCTCGTTTTACTTCGGGGACGCAGAGATTCATTTCACCAATTTTAATAATCTAAATTTTAGGCTGTGGCCTCCTCACAGTCAGCTGAGGGATGGGATGAGTCATGTTCTGGGGGAGGGTGTTCATTAGCTGCACTACCTCATCGCACGGGACGTCAGTGCCCAATTTTTAGCTGGCCCAAGTTTATCTCATCCCCAATTCCTTCCTGCACCAGCGCAGCCTCTCCCAGAGGGGTAACAAAGAATCCTCTCTGCCCCAGAAATTATTTATATTGCGAAGATTTCCCACTGCCCCAAAGCCATTAATCTTCTTTTTTAAATTATGGCTCTTCAGTCAGCAAAACCAGGGATCTCTATCTCATCTAAAGATGTCGTGGCAGTGTTGCTGAGAAATAATCTAAAAATTTTTTGAAAGAGCCAAAACAAATTTGGCTACAGTTACTCTTTGCTCCACTGCAGTGGAATAAATCAGGAATAGCTCCTGAAGCCCCAACTCTTGAACTCCTTTGACTCCTGCAGGATCAATGCACTGATGAAACCAGGATATGTCAGATAGATGCAACCTCTATGCAATAATTACCAGTTGTTTGTTTATATTAACCCCAACTGGGGGCACGAACTGCATGATTTTAAGGTCCCTTCCAAGCCAAACTATTCTGGGATTATAAAGGAAGAAAGTAGTTATGCTTAAAATGAAACTGTAGGATTTGGGTGATTTGGGGTCTTGAGAATGTTCATGTGGTCAGATTTGTGGATGTGCAAAAAGAGGTAATAAGTATAAGCCAGAAAGAAGGATGCTAACAGTGCTGTAGGGATGGAAAGCAATTTTAATTTTTTTGAAATTTTTATTTTTAGTTACAGAAATTGAGGGCCAGATCTAATAAAAGGTTTAGTATCTAATGTGGGGTTAGTATCTAAGCTGGGCTGTCCCACCTGGTGGTGACGTTTGCATTCAGGCCACACAAGGACAGTGCTGGGTCTCAGCATGGCAGGGGGACCCTTGTGGTTCCTCAGACCCATTGGGGCCAAAATAAGCCCCTGATTCCAACGGGAACAGAACCCCTGGGATTTGAGGAAGGTGGCCTGAGTTCAGCTGTCTCTGGCAGTGTTTTGTGGCTGCTGTGGGTGCTGGCTCAGATTTTCTGCTGATTATGCTGGAGCAATATTGCAAGGAATTTATGCATAATGGACATAAATCTCGCTCTACGAGCCACCTGAGAGGCAAGAAAAATGATCTCTGTCAAGGATCTACACACAGAAATACATTAACCAGGAGCTCTCCTCAGAGCAGGAGCTTCGCCTTCCAATGTAGGTTTGGGGGAATAATGAAGAATAAAATTAGTGCTTTGGTAATGCATTAAGCCTTTTGGGGGGGTTTCACTGGCAGCTTTTTATAGCCTGAAAGGATAAATGGTGATGATAATAAATTTTGCTAACTTTTAAAGCCATCTTCCAAAGGAAGGCTCAGAAAGCTTTTCCTGTGTGGTGGTGGAGTGGGAAGAGCTGTTCAGCTGGGACTGCAGACCCCTCTTGGAACTTCCAATTAGCAAAACACAGAATGAAGACACTGCCTGCCAGGATGGGAGGGTTTGTGCTGGCTGGGATGGAGGGTTGGGCACCCCATGCTCCCAATCCTGCACAGGGAATGAGTGGAGCTCATTGTCAGTTGTCCACACAAACTTGGCCAAGCTCTGGTTCCCATCGGAGCGGGGATGCTGTGGCTGCTCATCGTCCCCTCAGCCAGGATGTTCTGTCAGAGGCTGGGAGCTGGAAATTGGTGGTGATAAAAGGAGTTTAAAACCAAACCCACAAACCCAGTGGGCACTGGCTTCTTTCCTCATGTTGGTTACGACCAAGGGAAGCGGGGTGTGGGAAGGGGAATGTTATTAAAGCCTCTCCCCTCACATCTCCGGGGCTCTGGCTTTCTTATCCATATTCCCAGGAATTATTTTGTTGCTATAGCAATACTTTTCAGTGGGCCTAATCCTTTCTCATTTACAGGGAAGCCCTCTGCTTTGCTCTGTCAGTGTAATGGGGCCTTTACTTGGGCAAATTACCTCTCAAATTACAGCTCGAGGTTGCGTTTGCTTTTCAGAGCTAATCTGGATTAGGGAATTCTTAATTTGGGCTAAAGTGGATTTGGAAACTCTTAGCAAAATAAGTGCCAAAGGATCACATCTGTAAAACTATAATATACATATGCATTGTGTCTGTCTGTATCTTTGCAATCAGGGTGGATCTTCTCACCCTGTTTAATCTCCTGTAAGGAGAGGAAAGTGGTGGTGGAAAGAGAAAAATAAGAAACTATGTATGCTCCACATTTACAGATTTCTGAATTCCATTCTCACTATGGCCTTTCTTAGAATTTAAAAAATATCTCTCAGTCAAAATTTTTATTCCAAACCATGTGGCAGGAGGAGAGCAGGGACACTGAGGGATGGCACAAGGCAGAGGCAGTGAGCTCTGATGGGTCCCAGCACTGATGGTTTTGTTTCTATCTTTTTTTTTCTTCTTTCCCATGTTTTTTCCCCTCCAGTTTTCCTATTTTTGTGTGTGTACATATCTATATATGTGTTTTTTGCAGTGTTCTTGGGTCTAGTATCTGCTGTCCCTCACTCTGGGTCATTGCAGCTCTCAGCAACCCTTTGCTGTGTGGTTTGTGGATCAGGAACAGGGTTTAAAGGTTTAAATGACATGATTTAAATGAAAAAGTAGTTCTTTTGGAATATATACATGTATGAAAGTTAGGTGCAAGGATTAACTTGTTTGCTTTGTATTAGTAATACATATGAATTATTATTATGTTATATTAATTTTTAATTGACATATTTAGGAATTAGACCACATTTTGGATAATCTTTCCTTAATACCCCACAAGAGTAATTACAACCTCAGTTGTCTTGCCATAAACTTGCAAAATTAGTAATCAGAAAATGTTGATAAATACAACTGGGGTTGCTGAGCTGCTGTTGGAGGGCAACAGCGGGGTTAGATTTTGATGCTGTTACTTCAAACTTTCAAGGTCCATTCAAAGTCCAGCAATGAATTCATTGCAAAGGACAGAAATTCAGCCAGGGGAGTCTGGGCTGGTGGCAAAGGGTGACTATTGACTGCAGTCACCTCATCAGGCTCACAGACATTGACACACCTTTGAATTCAGCCCAAATTATTCATGGCTGTTCCTACAGGCAAATCCATTCAGATTCATCATCTTTTTCAGCTATTCCCATTTGGGAACAGCTTCCAGCTCCTCCAGCCTTCCCAGCAGACAGGGACAGGTCTTCCACTGCCTCAACACCCTCATGTCCTTTTTTCCTTGTGAGTCAGTTCCTTCCTCCCCTGTTGGAGTGCTCCCAGTGGTAGGACGGACAAGGTGGGTGCAGTGTGGATGAGGGATCCATAGGCATGAAGAAGAATAATTAATTAATCCGTTTAAGAAAGAGAAAATACAGAGGGGGTTCAGGATTTACAGGGGCTTCTCCCCTGAAATCTGTTTTTGCTAACTTCCTTGGACTTTTAAGAATAAGCATCCCACAGCATCTATGGATAGGGAAATAATTCCCATGGTGGCTGCTGAGTCCACACCAGTCTGTCCCAGTAGAGCTGAGTCTCAGAGATTCAGTGTGATTTATGTCTTTTCTGTCTTTAATTGCAATTACTCGTGTGCCGGAGCATTTCATAGAATTTATTTTTTCCAGAATCTAGTGTTTCTTTTTCTTGCCCTTTCAAGAGACCCAGCTGGGATTAGCCTGTCCTTATTTTCTGTGCCTTTGTTTTTGCTCACATTCCATAACAAGTGCTGCTGGATTATAAAATCTACTTCAGGCTAATACACAATTGTCCATCATTTTCCTCTGAGATGGTTTTTAGTCAGTCCCTTCCCTGTGCTGCTCTTCCAAAACTGAGCTCTTCTTGTGGTAGTCCCACATGGAATTTCCTTGAGTCCTTCTGCAAGGCATGAACTCCTCTGGAGCCACCACAGCTTTCTCTGGAGATCTTAAATTTTCTTGACTTCAAAGTCTATTTGTTATTTAAGGACATAGGATGTTCCCCCTATGTTTACAGAACACATTGTAGCACTCTCTTAAGTGTAATTGGAGGGAAATATCTTTGATGTCTATTGTAATAATTTCCCCTAAGGGCTGCAGGATTGGTCAAAGTCTACAGCAGTCTCTGGATAGTTGAGAGTTTTCTTACCCCTCAAACAATGTCTGGTTTTTAGTTCATAAAATAAAAAAAATGTGGATTTTTTTTAATAATATTTAAATATTGGTTTAGTTTCAAATGCTTATGCAGGTATATTAATGTTCTGTTTTAATATTCCAGAGGAATTATTTAATTTGCCTTCATTTCCCTCATTTTATCGTGATGGTTTTTCTGGCTTTTTCTTCTGAATACTTTATATATATTTATATATATAGATATATATGTATAGATATATATATATAGATATATATATATATATATACACTGAGCGGAGGAGCTGCAGGGACCAAATTTCTTCTGAGGGTTGGGAACAGAAGGGAGGAGGAGTCTGTGCCACGTTCTGAAATATTCTAATGACCCAAAGCCCTTTCTGAGGTGGGAAAAAAACAGGTTAAGCAAAAAAAAAAAAAGCATATTCTGTTCATACCTGAAGTCCTTTTGTTAAATCCCTGTCCTGTCCAATGCTCGTGATTCCTGAGCTCCCATCCATCTCCATCACCCCAATGACAACTTGGAGAACTTGAATTGCATTTCTAGAATAAAATTTCCAAATCTACATTTTTGGTAGCTGTTTTAGGAGTCTTTTCTTTTTCATCCTGAGTATTCTGTGTTTTGAATACTAATTTTTGGTGACCAATTAATTTTTATCATGGCCATATAACTGAACTAAGATAAGCATCATTTTTTGTTGTTTATTTCCCAACGCAACAAATCAATTTTACATTTTGAGTAGGAGGAAAACTAACTGAAACTGGGAGAAAATATAGATAACTCTGTGTCTTTGTTAGGTCCCAAAAATAAAGATATCTCACAGCTTTTTAATCAATGGATTCTCAAGGTCTATATTTAATATCTGGGATTTAGCATAATTAATTTCATAGCAGAGTTTATCATCAAATTTATTAATTTTCATCAGAATGCAAGGGATAAATTGTTCTGGATAAATAATCATTCATCTGTGCCATTGTTGAGAATACAGTGCTAAGCCGGGGCTTTGAGGCATAGGGAACCTTGTTTCCAGAGAAGAGAATGGAGCTGGGGAAGGGTCTGGAACGTAAGTCCTGTGAGGAGCAGCTGGGGGAGTTGGGAGTGTTTGCTCTGGAGCAAAGGAGGCTCAGGGGGCTCTTCTGGCTCTGCACAACTCCTGACAGGAGGGGCAGCCAGGGGGGAACCAGCTCTGCTCCCAGGGAACAGGGACAGGACAAGGGAAAAGGGCCTCAGGTTGCACCAGAGGAGGTTCAGGTTGGATGTTGGAAAAATTTATTCACTGGAAGAATGGTCAGGCATTGGAACAGTCTGCCCAGGGCAGTGGTGGAGTCACCATTCCTGGAAGTGTTCAAACAAGAAGTGGACACTTCCTGTGGCACAACTTTGTGCTGTGGTTAGCGGCCAGGGTGGGATTCATGGAAGGTTGGACCTGAGGGCTTTGGAGGCCTTTTCAACCTTAATAATTTGAAGTTCTCCCTGGATGCAGATGTTGGTGGTGCCCAGCAGCCATCCCTGCTGCCACCTCACACCTCTGGCCGCTCCAGGCCGGTGGTCCCACGCCTGGCTGGACATTGGGATGTCTCCCAGCCAACCAGGGCAAAACCACCCGGAGCAGTCGAAGCCATCACGGAAGATCTCTCTTGATGTGATGTGCTGTTACCTCGGAGCAGGGAATACATATTTATGGTGCATTATTTACTCTCAATCAGCAGAATATAGGCCAGCTTTGAAATGCAAATGAGCTCCTTCATCTACAGCCCAAGCCTGCGAAGGCTGAACCCACCCAAGCGCACCATTTTTGCTGTTCCACAGGCCGAGCTCACCAAGGTACAGCACTTTTCTTCGGGAAGTTTTCCAGTGGAAAACAATCTCTGCTTTCCATTTGTTGTCCTGAAACCTGAGGTTTGTTCCAGGTAGCCTTTGGTGCTCTCCATTTACCGGGAAGCCAATCCACGTTTGGCGGGCGATCCCGGCCGTGCGGCGGCTGCTCCCTGGAGCCCCCTCCACGCCGAGCTCCCCGGCACTAACAACTTCCAGCTGCTGGGACAATGTGTGCTGCACATGGCCCAGGCTGGGGCTTTTCACACAGCCATCACATTTGCTTAGGAAGAAAGTTCCTTTCCCCAGCAGAAAAACACCCCAGCATCCTTTCCAGTGCCATCTGGGAAGAATAACTGGCGCAGCAGAGTAATTCTGTTGTCTCTATGCATCCAGGCAGAATTCCCAAGTTATTCCACCTGAAAACGTGTCTCCTGCGATGGCCATCAAATCCATTTCCAACACGTGCAGACAAGGCTGTAAGTGCTGTTTTGATTCCATGGTAACTTGAGCGAAGAGTGAGGGAATCCGGCAGAGAGGGAAGCTTGCCTTGCTAACAGGAGTGTTGGAAAAGAGGGAAAATACATCCAGGAGAGCAGAAGAAGATGCATTATGAATATACTAGACTTGCATCTCCTCCTGGCTCAGTGGTATAAGAAAAAGTTGGCTCCTCCCACAAGTCTTTTTACTCCCTAAATAAAATTATTACTCAGTATTATAGTTTCAAAAATAGTACTGTAATAAATCCAGCTTGAAATGTTTTACATTCCAGTCCCAATTTTTGTGCTTTTAAATAATAGTTGAAGGAAAAAAATGTAAAATATTAATATTTAATATATATTTTATATGTTTATATATCAAAATAGTACATACATACTGCTTTCTAAAATAAATTATAGGCAGCCTTTTCAACAAAAACAATTTTTATAGCACTCTTTCCTTACCATCCTTCCTACCATCCTGGGTGGCATTCTTGGATGAAACTCCCAAAGAATATAGCAATTTAATTGTATTTACATTTGTCAATCCCAAACTTCCATCCATAAGAGTCCAGCCATGATGCTGGGTCCCCCAAAGGTGTGTCCTGCTGGCTCTGCCCAACACCTGCACAACTCCAACAAGCAACACATCCTTTTCTCACAGATGACATCCCAAAAACAGGATGAGAAGAAGAGCACTGGGTAACGCTGCACCACAGCACTTTCCTACTAGAAATGAAAATTCTTGGCAGTTAAAGCTAGAGAATGAATTAAAGAATGCAGATTTATTAATCCCAGTTGTTCAAATTCCAGCTCACATAACATCTCTTTTCCCATGAGCAAAGTTTTTTATGCTAAAACTCCTCTTTTGGAAGCGTCTGGAATATTTTTCTATTACTTAGTTGTTCATGCTGAGTAATTGATTTTTTTCTTGGCTCTAATCAGATGCTATTGCTTTCTCTTAATTTATTTTTATAGCTGTTTAATGAAGGCTGCTCCTAAATGGTAGAAAAGAATCCAGAGGATTTAAGGAGCTAGAAAAGCCCTTGGAATGTGATTTGTGGTGCATTTCAGGTAGGAGGGGGAAACTCCTGCTCTCCATCCTCCACCAGGCTGCCCAGCACTGCAGATGAGATCATTTAGTCAGTTAAAAGTCATCCTGAAGCAAAAACAACTTCCAGATGTTTCTCTAATTTTGCAGGACACTGAACTGTGAACAGTCATTAAACTTTATCCCTTTTGCTTCCTGAGTTTTCCAAGACAGATAAAAGAATGGGAAAAAAATCCCAAACTGCTGCTGGGGGATAGGATAATTGTGCAAGGAAGACCCTGGAGTAAATCTGTTTGTTGTGGGTTTGGAAAAGAGAAAAGGAGCAAAGTGCAAGAGCGAGGCCTGGTAGTTCGGTCTCTGCCCTGGAGATCGGGATCAATCCCACATCTTGGCAATGTTGGCAAAGTCAAGTGCTGGAAACCTCCCTGCAGAGAGGGATTTGTTTGACAGTTATCACTTCCCCTAAAACTGGCTCTGATTGAGACTGAGAGCTCGAGATCTGTCAGGAAAAAGGGGTTGCTGTTAAAATTAATTTTTACTTGCTGAAGACGAGCCCCTGACTCGTCATCCTCCCTAACCCTGCCTAGCTACAGTGAGAATCAAGGATATTTTCTCCTAAAATCTAGGACTATGAATTAAATCCTCCATAAAATTTTGATAAAGATCTTGCAGCTTCAACTTTAGAAAGCATGTACTTAATAAAGCTCCTCTGACTCGATGTTTAATACAATATTGACATCCAGTAATTAGTTTATCCATGATATCCTTCAATTCTTTTCTGCCAATTAGTGCTGCAGTTTTCACTTTTGCCTGTCACAGAAATAAACAGAGAAGATACCATTCGATTTTATTGTTACTTTTTTTTTTTTTTTTTATGGTGGTTTCCCCATTTCTTTTTCATTCACTTCATGCTGGAAGATGTGGAAATTTGCCAATTGCCCCGACATCTACCCTGCAACGCCTCTTTTTTTGGGAGGAACAATTGAGCTCTAATCTCCCCAGACGATGCTGTCCATAAATTAGCGCAGGCTCAGTGGGAGTGATTTGCTCTTGTTGCTGCTTTCATTTCTCACGTGACACTTGAATGGAAAACCAAGTGGATTTTAAACAGCTCTAATTTGTATTTACCAGTTAAGAACCAGTAAGATCAGTTCATGTGGTTGCAACATTATTTGGAAAAGACCCAATACAGCCTTTTTCTATATTTTCCCTGTAAATGGTGTCATTTTACATTAATATCGTCTCTGGTTTTGTGGAAGCAGCTCCTGTGTTTTTTTGTTGGTTCTGTGGATTAGACTGGCTGTTATGAATTTGACAACAGTTATCAAATCTCCCCTGCAGCGGACTGACTGTCAAGGATATGATGGTCAAATGTTTCACATATTGCAATCAAACCATTTGTGTTTGGTTTGAGGAATTCCAAAAGAAAGCTGTCAGCTAAGAAATGAAGTTGAAGTAGCCTGAAGCTTTTGGAGCATGTTGATCCAATTATGATGATCCACTCATATCCTTCAGCTTTTTTTTTTTCAAAATCAATTTTCATTTTAGCTCAGGGGACTTTTTTTTTTTGGTAATGCAGAGAAACATCTGTAAGGGTATTTCAGATGTGTTGTTTCAGGAAATTTCTTTTTTTGTGTGCAAGCAACCATTGAACTCCTCGTTGATTTTGCAAGTGGCTTTTGTCTCCAGTGCCCACAAATTTATATTATTCATTGTACATATATGTACACACAGCAAGCAACACATACTAACCTGAAAAGGAATTTTGAATTATTTTACATTATTTTAATCTGCTTGCTTGAACCTGAGGAGAAAAAAACTACAGCAAACCCCTGAGGGGTTAAGTTGCCAGCACATAAGGATGGATGTAAAGAAATCTAAACTGTGAGCATTGTGGAGCAGATTCTCAGCTGGTTTTTAACAGGGGGGTGTTTGTCACCTGCAGGGCTCTGTCCTGGGCAGACACTGTTTGTTATGTTGACATAAGTCGGTGGTCAGCTGTCTCCTTTCAATCCTTTAGCTGAAAAATACCAGTTGAAACTGTTAAATATGTTATTCCTCTGTCAGGTGTTGCTGCTGGTGAGTTGATCCCTGTCCCTTGTGCACCCTGGGGGTGACACTGTGGTGTGGGGGGTGTGATGGAGAGGACAAAGCCATGCCCACCCACACTGACCCCTGCCATGGGTACACAATATTTACTGGTGGGACATCAGAGCTGCTCCAAGATTGCTGGGCTGTCTTCATCCCAGACAATGTTGTCAGTGTTGCTTTCATGTTCCATGGAAAACACTTAACAAATGCCATTAAATAAGGAGATACCCCATGGTAATGAGAACTAGGGCTGAGTGCTACCACAGGGATGATGGACATTGTATTTGGGGGATGGACTCCAGTGTCCAACAGAGAGACACAAAATCCCTGATGCTGGGAGTGGAGCGAGAGCCAAACCAGGACCTCATCACTTTGGTCAGCATTCCTGGTAGATCCAGCTCTGTCAGGGTTCCCTACAGCCATGAATAACCATCATCACCCACAGCCTGGTTCTCTTCTTGGGCAGGAGCTCTGTAAGTTCTTCAAACTGGCAATTAATTCACAATCCATAGACCTGAGAGTCCAATGACCTATTGGAATCCATAAATGCTGCTCAGGAACCACCTGGATAAAATCTCCACCATTTAACCCAACAGTAAGAAATGGGTAAGTCCTCCAAATCTCCAGGAAGTGAAATTTGACCTTTTCCTCATGGTTCATCTCTGAACTTCATTTAATGATGATTCTGCTAGGAGAATGCACTGCCCTGAGTTAAGGAGGTGAAGCCTGGCTATGACAGCAAAAAATATTTCCAAGTTCTGATAGAGAAAAACTGTTTTAATTTTAGTAAAAACCTAGTAGGACCAAAGGTTTTTGATGGGAACAGGTGCCCAGCAACCAGAAACATGCTGTGTTCAGCAAAATCCATAAAACATATACTCCTGAGACAACAGATTTGGGGGGAAACAGCAGATATGGCCATTCTTATCTGGTACCTGATCCCTTGAGTCATCTCACTGTGGTGGCAGAAAGTTTTTTGCACTGTTTGTCACAGATGCCAGGGGACATCCTGTTCATTCACTCGGCACAGTGAGCTTGGGGCATGTTGTATTGTCTCTTTTGTCTCATGATCTACTGGAAGCCACCAAAAACTACTCAGTATTTTCAGGTTTATTAAGGGGTTTAAGACCTTAAATGAGATGTTTATAGAGAAGTTAATCTTCTTGATTTTTATGCCAACTTACCTAGAGCTGAAGGGCAAATTTAACTACTCTTCCAACAGTATATTTTGTTAAACTGAGATATTAATATCAATTGGGTGGCTGATATTTTCCATGGTATAATATAAGTCAAGGCATAATTGATGGTGCTTCAATACCTCTGCACCTTGCAATACAGGATTTGAAGAATTTTTTTGGCAAATGCTGGTTTTCAGCAGAAATGAGGTTTATTTTCTTTTAGTTCTGAAGCCCCGGCATTTCTCAAGGAAATGAAGAGTTTATTTGATAAATCCCAAATAGCCATGAACTGACTAATGCTGACTTTGACAGAATGGTGCTGATTTGCACCAGTTGAAACTTTCAGCCCTTTCTCTCTCAAAATTTGCAGTGAAGGCGGTGCCCAATTCCCTTATGATTTTACAAGGAACTGGATCAGCTCCATAAAGTTACCTGAAAGGAACAGACCCACAGATACTGAACACCTTGCCAAGTATTTTTATGAACTGATGATGGAGAACTGCACTAAGATCAGAGATCACCTTTCAAACCTTCTGGCCTAAATGTACTTTATCTTGGATTTAGAGTACATCCATCAAACTTTGAAGTTAAAAAATGAAACAACTGGGGTTTTTTGAGTCCTTTCACGCTGTACAGTACCACTGCTGTTCGAAAGAATTATTCAAAAATCATTCAAGGTTTCATTTAACTGTAAATATTTATTTTTCATCAAAGGAAGGGATTCCCAAAGGTGGGGTTGGCATCCAGCTGGCGGCTTTTCAACAATATATTAATTTTTTGTACACCCTTTTCCAAGCTGTGCAGTCAGCAGGAGTCAGGAGCTGTTGAAGACAAGGTCTCCTGCAAAGGGCAAGTTTCTCATGGATAAACACGATGGGGCATATTCTGCTCTAGAAAGGATTTATCCTGATTTTCTTTTCCACCAGACCAGAGGTTTGATTTCATTATAAGGCAAAGCAAAACATTTGTTTCCAGTAAAAGCAAAGCGTTTTGTAGGCTTCTGAATATTTCATTAGACAATCTTTCCCTAATTTAGGTAAATTTTCCAAATAGCTTATTTTTTACTGTAGGATAGGAATGGAAGCTTGAGTTTGAGGCTCCTCCAGGAGAAACTAAACCTCTGTGTTTGCAAACATGAGAACAACACTGCACAGATGTTCCAGACAAGGGTGGACCTGCATAAACACAGAAAAAAACCCTGTCCAATCTCTTCAGATACTGAATTGTACAAGGAGGAGAGCACACAAAATTAATACAGCTCACGATACTGAAATAAGGAAAATGCCAATCAGAGTCTCCAGCTGCTGATATGGAGTGTCCCAGAAACCCAGGATTTGGACTAAAACCTGCGTCAGCAGTTAATGACTCATTGCAAAATGGAGTGATTAATTATTTTTCTGTAGGGCCACCCGTGGATGCTTTAGCTGTGGTCTGGGATGGATCTGTGTTAGTGCTGCATGACAGCAAACTCCAATCCAGGATGAAAGGCTGGGATGTAATTAGCGTTGTACAAGAAAATACCAAACAAAATATTAATTGCCACACATCATAAATTTGACCCACCTCAAACCATTCTGTAGCCGTCTCAAGGAGGGAAAAATTTGCAGATGGATTTGAAGAAGAATCCAGTCACTCTTCCCACACATGTAGGGTTATTTGGATGAATGGAGAAAAAAATTTTTTTTTAAAATATTGGCATCCCAACATTGAACTGAGTGAGGTAAAAAAGTTCAGAGCTTGACTGGGCAGTTCCTCAGAAACCTGCTCTAGCTGTGAGCATCTGATGGACTGGGTGGCTTCTGGGTGTCCAGAGGGGTCCTCTGGGAGCACAAAATGCTGATGTTTTCCTGGTGAATCAACAGAGAAGGACACATTTTAGTTGTATCACAGGGGGAAAAGAAAATCTAAGACTTCAGCCTGGAGGCATAAACACAGGAAGATCTGCAAGTGGGTATAAAGTCAGCATTGCTTAAATGAATGAAAGGCTAAAGAATGAAAAGACAGATAGTGTGATGGTGTTTTCCACGATGTTTAGGTACTCACAGGTCTAGTCAGGCTGGGAAAGAAAGATTAATAATTCCATTTAAATCATATTGAACCAGAATAGGTGGCTCAAGAGTTACATGAGAATTAGAAAGATTAGGAGAGAAGCAAGATGAGCAGAAGGACTGTGTGAGGTTCAGGAAAACCCACCTGATCCCCACTGCCTGAAGGTCCTTAACCCTTTGTGTTTTCTGCTTTAAGCATAAACCCTTAATCAATCCCATGCAAAGCATTGTACTACTTTCAGACTGTGTTTAGTGCTTAAATTTCCAACTTGAGCAAACAGAATAATGTTATTTATTTATTTACTTATTTACTTATTTATTTATTTTCTCCCTGTGCCACTGCTTGGGGGCAAATACATAAAGATGGAGCATTTCCCACTGGAAGCTTTTGACTCCAAGTTTAGAGGAGTCATTAGTCATGTCACACATGCCAAGCCTGGTGGAATTCGGCAGAGATGCTTAATCTTTAACGAGGGTAAAGAAATGAACTTTTACCTAAGCTGTACTGCCCGGGACGGATCCCGATGGCTACAATACGGTGTTAATTCATCAGGAATTTAGTCCTCAGCTTCCTATTAAAATACCCCAGTCAGCCAGGATCAATCCCTACA
Source organism: Climacteris rufus (assembly GCA_013398175.1). Classification (NCBI taxonomy): domain Eukaryota; kingdom Metazoa; phylum Chordata; class Aves; order Passeriformes; family Climacteridae; genus Climacteris; species Climacteris rufus. The sequence goes on along the minus strand of VZRZ01003762.1, from coordinate 124,624 downwards.
AATCTGCCAAGAAAGATACAACTTGGATCAAACAATAACATTTTTACTCAGGCTGCACAGACACAGTTTGGCTCTGATGTGTTTTCCCGGGTGAATTACAAAAGCAGGATTTGGAGGATTCTTCCGTCTCGGGAATTAAATGCTCAGAACTATTGGCTGTCAACTTGAAGAATGTTAGATCTGCATCTCTCCACAATTGTCTTAAGTTTCTTGGAACTGAGCCCAGTTATTAGCAGGGGGTAAATAAGACAAAAATTGACAACAATGTGCATTATAGGGTGAAGCGTGGAAGGCTGAGGTTTAGATGTGAATGGTTAATGGATTTCTTAGAACTGTGGTATTTGATTTGAAGCTTACCATGTTTTTCAAGCAGGTTCACCTCAGTTGCTCCCTGAAAGCTAAAAAAAAAAAAAAAAAAAATGTATTATTCCATTTTAAATACTGCAAAAAATATGGGGAAGTGTTTATTAATGTGGTGTGGTTTTGGGGATTGTGCAGAGCCAGGAGATGGATCCGATGATCCTTGTGGGTTCCTTACAGCCCAGGATAGTCTGGGATTCTGTGATTGTTGAAAATACATTTAAATGTGCATTGTTATAAGTTTGAGTCAGCTGGATTCACTTTGGCTGTTGCTGTGGCACAACTCAGTAAAATGAAAATTGTTTGGTGAAATAGGGGTTAAGTCTCTGTTATTTCCAAGTGTTTTGTGTTATTTCCAAACTCCTCCCTTTGATTTTACAACATAGAGTGGGTACAAGGTTGTAGGGTCAGACTGGGGGTGATTCTGCCTTTTCACAGAAATGATTTTTGCTGTATTTTTTCTGCTGACATACGTGTTTGGACAATAAGAATGTTTTTTTCTCTTCTGTGCTATGAGCTGTGCTTTCTATCCTACAGCACCTTTACTAGGGGTGAAAGGTCCAAGAAATGAATGCCAATTTTACCACAGAGCCAATGAGCGAACAGCACAATCAAAATATGGCAAATTTTAAAATATCCCATTTCAACAAGTTTATAATGACCCCAAATACAAATACCTTGACACAAGCCTCAAGCAACATGAACAAATCTAAATACACATTGAAGTTCAGCCCAGCCTCAGGTTATTGAAATGTGCTGTAGCCCTTCTGAATCCATAGGTTTATTTACATCCCTGTACAGCTATGGATGTACAAACCCCTTGTCTTGGTGAGCAAAGCTAAGCCTTTATTCCCTTCTCTTTATTTTCCTGCTGAAGCAAATGAGTGATTTTTCTGCCTCTCTCTGGACTTCCTTTCTTAGGAAAATACATTCAGTTGCATTTTTCTGTAGGTTCTGGATGTGTTTCTAGATTTTCAGTGAGTTCCCCCACTCACTGGTTTTTGTTTTTATTTATACAAACAACTCGTGATTTTCTATTTTCTCAGGAAGGAAAGGAAGAATTTTTAAACATTGCGTTCCCATGATTGCAGGTGTGTATTATGGCACCTGAAAGGAAATTACTGCCACACATATATGGCTGATAGAGACCACTCAGGGGTCATGATGAAACTAAGTTTCAGTAAGAAACTCCCAAAAAATTTGTCAAGGCACAACTTTAATAAGAAACATAAACATGAGCCTGAAAATAAGAATCTGGGTTGTTCCATTTGGTGAGACCACACAGTCAGCAAGAGTGGGGCTGGATGGGATGGACTTCGTATCTTGTTTTTACCAAAATATCACTCACTTGGGCCTGAGACCCTGTACCAACACAAACTAATAGTTTAGATTCTGTAGTTGCACCATTATTAGGTCACTGGGTAGAGAAAATATTAAATAGAAGTCATTTGGAGTACACCAGAAAGTCCCAAGAAAGTGGAAAAGTTCAGCGCAGCTTCACCAGGATTCCTGTAAACTAGGAGCTTCCAAGTTCCCACTGATCATTCCTCTTTGCACCATGTGTATAAAATAGCAATTTGAGGTTTCAGGAGTGTCATGTCTGCATGATGAGTCCATCAATTTTCTTTGGCTGCAGGTTTCCCTGCAGTGGCTGGAAAGTAAATTATGAGAAGCTGAAGGAGAAAGCTGTAAATTATTGGGCTCTGCCAACTTCAATATCCGCAGCCTGACGGAGCCTTGATTTGACAACAATCTGCTTGTCAGTCTCTCTTGCAAAATATTAACACGCTCAATTATCAAATGTGTTATCCAACTGTTAAATCTCACGGATAGAGCAGTCCAAAGTCCAGGGTCAGGCTCGGTTTCTCTTCCTGCGGCAAAGCATCTGCTCAGGATCAGGAGCTGCTCGTTCTTGGCCCGTGACAGAAGGGTTTCTTTAGGGTTAATGGTATTTTTTTTAGAAAATTCAGGCTCTTTCTGTGAGAAAAATGGAAAGAAAAGCACAAATGTTGTTGTTTGATTGTCCTGGGTGCAGTCAGAGTTTCTGGGAATAGGGAGTGCCCAGTGCTCCCCAAATCAGCCTCCTTGAAGATGCAGAAAACAAATTAAGTGCTTTAAAAAAGGCCCAGATTTGGGAGGAAATGCCAGGTTGCCTTCACTGAGGAGAATTTTATAGCTACCAAATCAGGTGACTCCTAATCAGCAGTACAAAAAGTTCATCTTCCTCTGAAAGACCCTTTGGGAAAACCATCCCACTTCAGTGGGATTTTATCTGTCTCCCTGTACTTTTCCCATCTGGTGCTGTGACTGGGACCTGAACCAGCCTGGAGATGGCAGAGGGCTTGAGGAACTGAGCAGCAAGTTCCCCCAAAGTTTATATGAGCGGAGCTGAAAGCTTTTATCTCTTTAGAAAAGCAGGAGCCAATGGTGTGTCCAGGAGAGCTGTGGGAGTGCAGGTTTGCAGGAGGAAAAGGAGACAGGACCACTGGGAAGTGGCCACTGGTCCTGGTTTCAACCCTTGGAGGCAGGGAACAGTCTCTAAAATTGGAGAGAAATCCACAGTGCAGTAAAGGTGGGTTTCCCATTCTCCCTCCCCACCCAAAAATACGAATTTTAGGGTGATTTTACTGGCAATAATGGATTGAATCCATTTAATTTAAGCTACAAGGCCTCTCTCAAAAATTCCTATGAATTCCTGTGACTGCATATAAGTGCTATAACATCCCTGGTTAAATAAGCATTGACCATTGGTTTAGAAAGCTCTGAGACACCTCCCACCAATTCACGTTGGTGAGGTATTTTTATAGAAGAGGCACTGATCAATCATTGCATTTAATTGCTTGTGTGGAATTTAAAAAGAAAGTTGTATCTTTAAGCACACTTGTTTGCCTCAGGCAGTGGTGATGAACATTAGTTTGTCTCCTCATGCTGTAAATTATGATGGGCCACTGTAGATAAGGGTTTGTGCTAAACATTAAAAACAGTCACCTGGAAACAAATAAGAGTGATAACCACATGCAAATTCATCCCCTGTTTATAACGTGCTAGTAAATGCTGACAGAGACAGGGAATGTGGTGCAGAAGGAGGATGTTGGGTTTTGCAATTACAGTCCCAATCCATTCTCAAAAGATTAAAGTTTTACACAGTGGTTGTTCTCGGGAAATTTGCTGAATCCTAATATTTAAGATGAAAGCATAATGAAGGATGATTTTTTTTTAATAGAATTGTCTGATAGGCTTGATTTGCCAGTTCCCACTGAAGCAAAACTTTCCTCTGACTTCAATTATCAGTAAATTGTGTTGACCTCAATAAGGGTTTTTGCAGAACTGGACCCGTAGCATGAATAGGCTGTTCTGTGCAGAAAAGTGACTGCATGAAAATGGCATCTTCTTACTCATCAGTTCTGCCTCCCGAGGGCACACGAGCTGCTGTGTCTGACTTTAATGACAGAAATGAGGTTTTGCTGCTCTTTCCTCCTGTGAGACCTTCGGAGCTGCTGGAACTGGACTGGGAGTTGGTGCAGCAGTGGCAGAACCTCCTTGCAGAGCAGTTGTGTCCCCCTGGTCCTCCACACCCAGATGGGTGTGAGCTCCCAGGTTGTCCCCCAAAAAGGTGTGAGCCCCAAGGCTGTCCCCAAAAGGGTGTGACAAAACCCAAATGCCCCCTCGCACATGACAATGAATAAACCATCATTTTCCCACTGGGCTACTCCAGACCAGGAGCTTTAAACACTCTCTGTTTGACATCCTCCTGATTTATTGCATTTGTAAAGGTGACCTTAAATATTTTAATGGTAATAATTCTTTCAAGGGCTTGAATCAGTAAATGTGCTGTGTTCATATTTTGGCATTATATACTGTAGGCAATTTAATCCATATAAGCAGTTTCAGTGATATTAACACTGTAGGCAAACTGATACTAAAGTTTAAATGTCAGAGAGAGTTTTCATATTACATCTAGTGCAAACAAAGCATTTTTTCTCCAAGTACTGAGGCATAAAATACCAGGAGATAGTAAAGACAGAGAGTGCCAATGAATTTGAAATAAACAGGAGGTGAAATTTATAGTATTTTCAAATATGTGCCCTATCCAAGGACTGCTGCAGCTGCACAGATCTATAAAATTAGAGATAAGAGAAAAACCTTGTAGTTCTCCACAATAAATGCACCTCCACCAGGGTTGCTATCTGGATTTCTGTAACTCCTTGGAGATTTACTATTTCACCTTGGATTTATTGCCCTCTGTGCAGAGCATGGATGGTATTTTATATTTCCTCCATTGCCCCACTCATTATTTAATGACAGGTCCCAGTTATAATCACTGTGCAGGGATGTGCCACCACGTGCCCACCCCTTGTAGGAGGGTGTGAGCAGAGACGTGCTGGGATGATCCCACCAATATTTACCCAGTGATGCTATGGGAGCTGTGGGATCAGGCAGCTTTCCAGGTTCTGGGTGCCTCCTTGCACTCAATGGGCAGCCAAGTCTTTACCTCATTGGGGAAAAAAGCAAGGATTGGGTAAAAAGAGGTGCCCTCCATGGTTTCCAGCTTGTGGTGAGGGTCTGGGTGCTGCCCAAGCTGGGATAAATGATGCCTGTGGCTCTCCAGAGCCTCTGGCCCTGGGAAGGTGCATCTGAACCGACCAAGCACCGGCTCATAAAACCTGTGACAAACGGTCAAAAGGTTTATTGGCCGTGTTCTGCTGCTCATGACCCCATAAACCACCAGGGATGTGTGGAAACACGGGCTGTTTGTTAGGATGCTTGCTTGTTAAATAACCTGACCTCCTCTGAAATCTCCTCTGGCATCACCAGGCTAAGAAAAAGGGGCAACTCACTAAAAATAAGTAAAGCAACCCAGGAATGATGTAAAGGAAGTCACAGGAGGGGGAAGCGCAAGTGATGTCAAAACAGCAGAAGGGAATGACCACCAAGAAATAAAATTTATGAGCTAATTATGCTCTTCTCCCTAAGGATTTTTCCCTCTGAAGGATTGAATCCCTCTGCAGTTGGCACAGCTGGGGTGACCATGGCTCCTGGAAATGCTCATTGCTATCACTCAGGTGACAGGACTCTGCTACTGGACTTGGCAGTGTTTCTTTATCCCATGGAATTTTGAAGGGGTCTCAGCAACTTTAGGCCACTGGGTATATAAGAGTGTAAATCGTGCTCCTGTTGGGATGGTGGAAAAGGTCCTCAACCTCCATCCTTCTCCGGCTTCCAGGGCTCCCAAGCCAAGCCCTGCTAGACCTCGATGAGATGTCCCAGACCAGAAATGAAAAGAGCTCAAGACCCCGTGGGAGGAAGGGGCATCCTCTACCATGAGAAATTTCTTTCACTATTCAGAAAACTCAAACACAAATAACATCTTCCCAGCACTGTCACTCTGTCGAGGTGAACTTTTTGTGCTCCAGGCTGCAGGACCCCTCTGGAGCGGCACTGGGAGCCCCAGGAGCAGATCCAACTGTTTCTTTTTCTGGCCACAGCACCTAGATGAACAAGCGACCCCTGCACAACTTGCAAACTCCAAAACCTCTCAAACTGAGGAGGAAATGAAGATGCTCGAGATCTCATTGCAAATTTCAACCTTCTGCTGAAACAGAGCCAAGATCTTTAATTCATATTCAGATCCCTAATCAATATTTCAAGAAAATCAAAATGTAAAGCTCAACCTGTATAATCGTGGCTTTGCCTTCATCCTGATTGCACTTAATTTCATCAGGGTCACACTGAAGAGCTCAGGCTTGTTTAATTCTAAACTCAGCTGACAGTGAGAGGAACACAGTTTTAGTTGTGGCTCTGCAATTTTTTTTAGTCAAAAACAATTAAAGGGTTTTTTGGCTCCTTAAATTGACAAGCTGTAAATAAGGCTTTATTGTGGCTTATTACTCCATAGGAGATGCTATCACCATATTTAAAAACATATAGAATGACTTGTGATAACTGCTACTACCTCAATAGATGATAAACCAATAAATTAAAGTAAGGGCACATAAAATGATGAATTCTGGTAGACTTAAGGTGATATAAAATAATTGGAGACTTTACTGCTATTCCCATTTTTAATGGGGTACTGTGGCATTATGTTCTGGCAGTAGGGCTGGAAAGGTAAATTAATCTTTATGCATCATCATCAAGCAGTGTAAACATGGCCAAACTTAATTAGAACATAATAGATTGTTAAGTGTCTGCCCCTCAGAGGTGAGATTGCTCTGGCAAGTGATCACAGACTATATTTAAAAGACTGGTGGTAGCTTTCCCATGCCTCTGACAGCAAATCTGATGGAAAAGTCATGCCAGAGAGGCAGCTTCTCACTGTCCCAGGGCCAAACACAAATTTGCAGTGAAATATCAATGAAATGTGGCCTGAGATTGTGCTACTTTGGCAGCAAAAACTCATTTTGCTGAAAAAACCCCAACATGAGTCATTGAAATCTCTGCCTGGGAGTGGAATGGAGGTGTTGAGCCTTCCCACATCCAAGGGCACCTCATCCTGCTGGGCTGGAAACCCATGGGGAGGGGGAACTGGGCTAAAGGAGTTGTATAAAACAAGAAAAAAATCTTACTTGACATATTGTCTTTTAGAAGGTATTGCATATTAAGGAGAGAAATGCAAATACAATCTCTTCTCCACTTCTATTTCTGATACTGGATTTGTCATTAGCAGCTTCATTGCTGGGTGATTTTATGAGCTCACTGTACCGTGACCTCTCTCTCCATGGCAGCAGGTGAACTTATACTTACATATAGAAGTATGTATTTGTACTTGCTACACATGATCCTGCTTCTTTAATGGACTGACTTCACTAATTGAACATGAGGTAAGAATTTCTGGTTTAAAAGTAGCTGCAAAATGTAGTTCAGCAATCTCACGCTACAGGATTTTTATGACAAATTTTGGTGGACTAATTTTGAGAAGATAATGTGTTTTATTGAATGGTTTCAATCAGTCTGGATTCAATGTCTGTACATTGTGGACAGCAGAAAATTCAGGCCAGAAAATATATTTTAATCTCAGGGGAATTTTAGTTCTGTCTGCTTTAAAACTGATATTGTAGCATATTTTTGGTGTGTCAAGGTCACAGTGCTGACGGTGGCATGAACTGGTCACATGTGGAGTGGCAGATCTTTTTCACACTGTCAAATACCAAAAGGGGTCTTAATAACTGGAAATCAAACAGCAGCAGCATCTTGAATCCCTTGATTGCTCCCAGGCACTTTTTGGAGTTCAACATTCTTGTGTTTATTTCCTGGTAATTGTGCTAAGAGTTTGCTGCTGCTCAATTGCCTCAGGAATCAGGATATGCGTTTGAGAGCAGGGGAAGGACTCCCCTGCTAGCACAGCTCTCCAGAGCAGAAAATATCTCTCATTACGTAAATTATAATAGGTGTTGTATGAAAAGGGGGAAAAATAACTTCAGAGCTATGGGAAAGGCCTGATGCAGACCACCGTCTTGGACCCATCTTCACAATCAGGATTAAACAGCAGAGAAGACACAAAATGTTAAGTTCTCAGCTTTATTTGGTCACTACCGTCCTTGCAGAGGTGTTCTGTTTACTTTAATTTCTATTTTAATGCTTTAAATCACTTTTTAATTCCCTCTTTGCTCGTTTATTGTGTTTTGCTCTTTGTTTGCACCACCTAAAAATAACCAGTTTAATCCACATATATCTCAAAGTCAGACTTCATCCCTGCATTTGCTTTTGCATTTCCAGTCTTTGGTAATAGCTTTTACAAGCAGACCAGTTTAAATTCTTAATTTTGTCTAATTCCTCTAAAAGCACAATGATTCTTCAACTGGAAAGGAAAGAGAGTAGCTCGGAATGATCCATATGTTGAAGTACTGTATTTTCATCATTTAAATGATAAACTTCCCATCAAATATCCACAAATGTACATTCATGACTCCCATCCAATGATCTATTGGCCAGAGGCACATACATTGTTTTAATTTATTTTGGAGTAAAGGTGCTTTCCTGCCGAGTCTGGATAAGCTTGCTATGTTCCAAACAGATGTTCAATAAAAGAGACTTTACTGAATATGACAGAGAAACACAGGGAAAGAGGATGAAGGAAGGAAAATTACAGGATGTGTGGATTCCTGGTTCATCAAACAACAGGCCACACTTTTAATCGGGGCCCTTTTATGGATGGAGCAGTAATGAAACAGAAGGACTGGGGATGTCTTGGAAGAAGGTAACGCCAACACGTTGCTTGTGGTGGAATTAACTTTGGCAAACCCACTGTGAGAGCACACAAAGACTCCCCATCCTCTGATGGGTGCAAGCAGTTCCTCCCATCACGGAAAAAACACCTACAAAATTCAGTTTCATGATCTGTGAGAATTACAAGGTCTGGAGGTGACCGTGTGAGGGTTCCTTCCCACCACATAAAACACCCAATTTTGCTCTTGCAAGGGGAAGTGTTTCTAAACCACCCAAACCTTACATCTATTCTGGCTTTTCCTATTTGGAGAGAGGTGCCATTTCAGGAGGCGTTGAGGAGCGCAAAGCCAGCCTGATTCAGGAGATCAAAGAGGGAATGCTGCCTTTGAGATAAAGATGGCTTTGCCTTGAAAGGTTTCTCCTTTTTTCAGGGATGTCCATCCACCACGTGGGACACCTCCTCCTCAGGGACACACAAGAGGAGCAAAGCACCTCCTCTGCCTGCTCCTGGGGAGCTGAACCTCCAGTGTTTGGAATTTTCCATCAAAGAGAGACTTTGTGGCTGACCTTCTCCAGCCCCACCCCGCCTTCGAGCAGGGCAGTGTGGCGGTGGCACGATGGGCCTCCACCTCGTGACAGAGAATTGACTCAACACTGCATCTTTTAAACCTGGAAAAATTTAAAACCCCACTGGAAACTTTCTTTTTTGCAAGATGTGAATGCCAATTTTTGCTGAGGAAGATGAATGGACATTTTCCACCCAGGAATTTGCCAGGGACAGTTCCTAACCAGTTTTTCTCACTCCGCCTTCCAGTATGGATGTGCCAACCTGGTGAAAACTTGAAGTATTTAAATACTTTTTGGGGATTTTGGTAAAATCTGGTGGTATAGAAGGTGAACTGGCTCCTGAAGGTGCAGCTCTTCCATCAGTGCTCTCCATCCACATTACTTGATGCTTTCAATCTTAATAATAGTGGAAATGCCCTGGAATGTAGTGTAGGACAAGCAACACAGACCTCATTTGGCTGCTGAGGCTTTCTCTTGGTGTAATGGAGTGGAGAGAAAAGGTAGTAAGAAGGGGTTTCTGGAAAAGGGACCTTTATAATTGAATTTTACAAACTTTCAGGAAATTCTCAGCTTGGCTTAACTCACACATTCACTTCTTTAGGAGGAACTTCCTTTCTACAACCTATAAAATGTGCATTTTCACTTAGACATGAGACAATAAAAGTGAGTAGGATATATGAGGAAAGATGTCAAAAATTCATGGCGAAAGAAAAGCTGAAGAAAATAAAAAGTGTAAGTGGTAACTGGCATCAGACCTAACCACTTTTTTTTTTTTTTTAAGGAGTTGCTGAGATGCTGACCTGGATATTTACCAAGCTCTTTCTGGGCACAACTTGCTGGTTACCTTCCAACAGAGAAAGTGACTCAAATGTGGAACTGTGAGTGGCTTCTCCAAAATGCACGTTGAGATTTGTTCATTTGCAACGGGGAAGCAACACTGTCCCTTTAATAATAAATTATTTTATATCCAGGTCCTCAGCACGAGCCACCAGCTCTTCCAAGTGAGAATAAACAGGAGTTTGCAACAAGAAGCAGGATGTTTTGTAGACTTAGTAAATCATTACTGTGTGTGAGTATTTACAACCAGGAGCACTGAGTCTCCACCGCTGGCTGATGGATTCAAACGATGCTGAACTTTCAAAACACTGAAGCCTGGGCAGTATTTTTAACACGATGGATTGGCAGTTTTAATAATTCCCAGATCCCAAACACAAATGAAACGAGCCCTTGATGAGAAAGGTCTGATTACAAATAACCTGCAGAGAGATGAAAGTTCGTTTTTAATATCTGTTTTTTTAATTCTGCCTTAGACTTTCAAGAGCCTTCAAAAGAAGGCAAAGACTAGAAAACAGTTTGATTTAATACTGTTAGATGTGTGAAATAAAATGCTGGACAATAAGGGATGTAAAACAAGCAACAAGTGCAAATGACTTAAATCCAATTAAAGAGCTAATTGAAAATAATGGTATTAAACCCTTTTTTGGTTGTTTTTATTCATCTAGTTTTCAGCACTGTTTGCAACAGCATTTTTTTTTTATCTTCTTTACTTTGAAGAACAAACTTTCTCTGCCATGAAAGACAATGATTTTAATCAGGCTCTGAAATGTCATTCTCTGGGGATGTGGATGTTAAATGCCAGTGAGGAGGAGAAGCACCATCAACCCAAACCAGCGGGGCAGCCACGGAGCAAAACGTCCTCGGTGTGCAGAGCTCTGATACAACATCCCGATACCGAGATCCTTCAGCTCCCATCACAGCCACCCTCACCAACACGACCTTGCTTTCATTCTCTCTATATCTAAGGGAATTTTTTTTTTTTTGTAACACGCTCACAGCTTCAGCAGAGCAAATCTCGGATGCCAGTGAGGAACCCGAGGTAGCCACGGGTGTTCCTCTGTTTTGAGAAGTTTTTGCCCAGATCACCCAATATGGGGTGAGCTTTTGTTGGTTTTGTTTAAGCAGCCAAAGGGAAATGGGGCTTACATGAGGCTATTTAGGTGTTCTTCTTTTCATTAAAGCAAAGGAGTGACCCCTCTGCAGCAGGACTGGTGTGACTGCAAACCTGCCTGTGCTGCAGGGAGCTGCCCCTGGGTGTTCCCGGTGTGTGGGAGAGGAGGTGTCCCAGCAGGATCACGAATGTCCTTATGGCTCCTCATTGTTCCACTCTTCTCACCCTGCCCAGTGCTGTTGCAGTGCCAGTTTGAGTTCTGCTGGCCTTCCTCTGTCCATTCCCTCATCCTCTGTCTGGGTTTGAGCTCCAGGGCAGGGATGGCTCAGCAAAGGTGCATTTTCCCAAAGGGTCTTTGAAGGCCTGAAGCCTTCAATGCTTAGAAAAATACAATTGAGTAGAATCACTGATTTTGAGGGTCTTTTCCAAAATAAATGATTCTGTGATTGCAGAGCACATCTGCAGGGGGATGTCACCCACAGACCTTGCATGAGGCTTGGCTTTGCAGAGCAGAATCCAACCTGAGCCCACCAGCCTGGTAAATTCATTTTGTACAGAAAATTCCACCATAAATCCCTGTCTTTGGTGTTCAGAAAGTTTCTCCTTTATTTTACTGGGAGTTCAGTGAAATAAGTTCCCTGTGGAGTTCAGAGCTGGGCAGCACAGCGGGTTCAGCTGCTCCTTGGCTTTAGGGGTTATTTTTGCTTTACTCCATCCTGCACATGAGCAAACCAGGCTTGGAGCAACCTGGTCCAGTGGAAGGTGTCCCTGTCCATAGCAGGGGGAGGAACTGGATGATATTTAAGTCCCTTCCAACCCAAACCGCTTTAGGATTCTGTGATTAATTGTGCTGCCTTTCTCCTGGGCAGCTTAATTTTAAGTCTTGCAGAAGAACAAGTGGAAAACCAACAGAGACAACATGAGAACAATTCCCCTGCTTGTAGAAATGGTATTTTTTTAATGAAATTATTTCCCCTGTGTGCTGCTATGCTGCCTCTTCATTAGAGGGACAGGAGAAATGTGTGCTTGCTCAGTGCTGAGCTCTCATGGTATGCAAGGGCTGCATAAAGAAATCATTCCTGGTGCTAAAACCAACCTGACACTGCTCCTTAAGTTTGGTGAAATATCCAATCAGTCTCAGTGGGGTTTTGTGGGAAAAGGAATAAATAAAATAACCGGGAAAAGAAAAAAAGGGGGCGGGGGGGTGAAAAAAGAAGAGAGAAAACCCACCAACCCTGGTGTGTTCCCATAATGAAGGGTCTAAAAATGCCCCACTCATTGATGCAAAATTACAGTTATTGTTTATCCTCCTTCTACTTCACACAGCTTTACACAATACACACCACGAAAAATACAAGCAAACAACCGACACATTAGTTAAGAGACCTTCCATTTTACTTTGGCAGTTCATGATAATGGAATTTAATTGTGGAAAAAGCTGAATAATTTTAGCTGAATGTCATTTGGTTCATTCAAACTGGGAATCAGGGACATTTTTAACAAAGGTTTTCAAACTTCTTTTGAAATCAGGAAGCTGCTGTGCACAGATAAGGGGAGAGGTTTGAGGATTCTCTATCAGAAATTTCAAGGTTTTTTCCATCTGCTTTTTCACATTAACTGGTAATTATCCAGAAAGGCACATAATAGTGCAGAAATGACAGAAGCTGACAAAGGTTTTCCTAAGATATGTAAATTGTCAGTGATAGGCAAGGTGCAACAGAAAGGCTTTCTACAGCACAATTATTTATGCCAGTTTCATTTGCTTTTAGGTAGCACTGATGGTTCTACCCCACTGCCGCCTTTATCACAGGCACTGCACATTCCCTCACCACCAGCACACAGGGAAGATGGAAAAACTGAGCTTGGAGCTTGGTGGTCTCCTCCATTGCCTTTATTTTCTATTAAATACATGCAGAGGGGGCTGTGTGTGGAGATATTTCTGAGGAGTTTGTTATAACCTTTCCTTCGTTCCTCACACTGCAGAAATAAATAAAAAAGCATGACCCTTCCTATTGAAACAGCTCCCACATGTTGGTTATGGGTGGTCTCAGAGCCCACCTTCCTCACAGCAGCACTATCTGAGGGAGGAGGTGTTAGAAGGGACACTCAGCTGTTTGCATTGAGGTTCATTAGCTCTCTCTGCTAATTGCCTAATTCCATGAAACAGATGAACTCATTAGAGATGCTCAGATAAAGCCCCTTCTTCCAGCTCTTCCTGTCCAGGGCTCCTCCTCTTAGGGTTGGAGAGGGGGGTGGTGGGACAGCTCTTCCATCTGCCTTTAAAAATCCACTCTGGGAATGTAGAATCATGGAATACTTTGAGTTGGAAGGGACCTTTTAAAGGTCACCCAGTCAAACCCCTCTCAGTGAGCAGGGCTGGCCAGATTTGGGGATTCTTGGTTATATTCCTTAAGGGAGGAAAGGTCCTCTCAACCAAAATTGTCCCCTCAGTCTCAGGAATTATGACCATGGCAGTGCAAAGGTGCCACCCCCACGCCTGTCCCAGCAGGTCACCAGGCTGGGCTCCAGCTCCTGAACAGGGTTTTACATGGATATTTCCAAGTCTCTGCTGCACAGGCAGAAGGATTGGTTGGGTTGTACTTCTGAGTTCTTCTGGGAAGTTAATTCTTATTTAAGTAAAGAGTGAGGGGCTGTGCATGGGAGAAATTCCTGCCTGACCTCTCCCACATTCAGCTCATACTGGAGTTACAGGTTTTAATTAATCTTTTCTGAGAGTAGGACTTCCCATGTAACCACATGATAATGAGAGGTTAGAGGATCTTTAATGGATGGAAGGACTTCACCCGCTGCAGTGGCACCAGAGGTGTTGTGGTGGGATAACAACTCCCCATCAGCGCAGAAGTGATGCTGAGTTACCCTGATGGGAGGAGTTTCCATGTGTTTGTGGCGGTGGAATTCATTTCCTTTATGGTAATATTCCCTTAAGCTAATGGGTGCTGAGAGAAAGGAAACAAGATGCAGCACAAGAGATTTATTTAGAAAAAACTCAGCAAGATTGCATTTGAAAGTCAATGGGCTTTGTTATTAACTGTAAGGATCTTCTCTCCTATATTGAGCTTTGTTTTCCCAAATCAGGGAGGTCAAACCTGTGTGAAAGGCTTTGGGATGGATGGAGGGGAAGAGCTTCACCCACCAGAGCTACTGGTGCCTGAGGAGGGTCTGTCCCTGCAGGAACCAGCCTAGGGGTTACTTGTTTTCTTTATTTTATTTTATCTCATTATTTAATTTTATTATTTTTCAAAGACATTTTTCTTTCAGGGTCTTTTATGCCATCAAGATTCAACAAAAACATTCAAGAGCTTCTTTACTTGGTCAGTGCTGAGTCCCTCCTAGGAGATGCAGGCTCGGGGGCTTTGCATGGAATGTCTGAGCAGCTGATTTTTGGAGGCTGCAGCCCAAAACTGCTCCAAAACTGCTCCTGTGAAATCCCAGGACTCTTTCCTTTCTCTGTGCAGCCCCTGGTAGATCTGGAGAGACAAAACCAGCACCTCCAGTTGCTGACAATGGGCTGTAGCTCCACTGGATACTGGCAAAGCCAAAACAGAAAATAACCATGTCTGGGTTTAAGTAGAAGTTGATAAATTATTAATTGCAAGAGGAAACCCCAACTCATCCCCAGGGGAGACACCAGGACAGGATGAGGTGGGGGACCAGAGCCCAAGCCCAGCTGGAAATGGCTTTTGGGAGTAGGCAGGTTAGTTAAATGAGGTCTCTGGGCCAGCAGCATCCTGCTGGTATTCACACAGAGCATTTAGGATATTAAAATATTGCCTGAGTGGTAATTATGTCCTTAAATTTCTTGGATTTGCTTTGGGTTTACTTTTTTTTAGGTTGCTTTTTACTTTTTTTTTTTTTTTTTTTTTTTTTTAGATAAAGCTTAAATTAGATCAAAACCCAGCAGGGCTGTGAAGATGGTCCCGGGTGGTCTGTGCACAGCAGAGCTGAGGACTTTGGAATTGGCATGCACAGGCATCAGGTGAGAGCTGGCAAAAAGACTTTGAAAAGGCACAAAGGCACTTAAGGACAGAAACTCTGAGGATGCTCAATAAACAATCCCAGGAACGGTGCTGTGAATGTGACTTTGCCATTGTTACACATTTCTGCTCCAGCTTGTGGTGACATTTTGGCCACCGTGTGCCTGTTTAATGTCCTGAGTGCATCATCTGGATTATCTGTTGTTAGTCTGAGTTTTGGGGTTTCTTTTTTCTGCAGCCTCTTGTTAGACTTTGAAGAAAAGTTAAAAAAACTAAACATATTTCAGAGTAATTGAACTGTGTTCACATTAACTTACACTAACATTATTTTTAATTAAATGAACTTCCCCTGTTTGTAGCTGGAAGGTACTTGTGTGAGATAAAAACTCCATTCTAATAACGCTGAGACTCACCAGCACTTAATTAGCACCACAACTCAAGGCAGAGGGAGCAGGGAGGTGAGCAGGGAGGTGGGGCTGTGCTGCTGGGTGGGATTTTGGGGAGGGATGCTCAGCCCCCAACCCAGAGCCCACCCAGCACCGCCAGGAACGCCGGGAGGGGAAATCACGCCTAGGATTTGACACAGTTTGTGGTAAAAGCAATTATAATTAACATTATATTAAATATTAAGTCAAGATCATAAAATGTTGATTGGTACTGATTAGCTGCATAATCCATAATTAGAAATCACTGCACCCTTCAGCAGGTACTGTAGTGCCTCGCCTGTGATTTCACCGCTAAATTAAGCGAGAGTGATTCAGCTTTTGCCCTGAGTTTTACTTCTGCATTTCATTTAGGGCAGAAGCACGTTCAGGCAAAGAAAGGCACGTGATCTGTTTCCACTCAGGCTGTTCCCAAAATCCCCGTCCCAAGGGCAGCTCCCCATCCCTTCTGTGCCCGTGGAGAGGCAATGGCCAAATTGCCCTTGACCATCCCCAGCTTTGCTTTGGTTGTGTCTAAAGGACACAGGGATGAGCACTGGAGCTGCCTGGGGAAGTGCTCCCATCCCTGGAGAGGTTCAAAATCCCTGTGGATGTGGTTCTTAGGGACATGGGTCAGTGGTGGCCTTACCAGTGCCGGGGAATGTTTGGCCTCAATGATCTTAGAGGGTTTTCCCAACCTATATGATTCCATGGCTGTATGGAATTCTGTATTCTATGAAAATTCCTTGTGTATTTCCTCACCCCAAAACTTCAGAAGGTCGAGCTGAGGCCATAAAGTGCCCTCCTGGCTCAAGCCAAGAGATAGCCAGCACAAGGCAGCTCCAAGAAAATATTTTATTTCTGGCACAAACTCGGAATACAAGGACACCTCAGCAAGGAGTGAGCAAAAGAAGATTCTTTATTCTGATTCTGTTTTAGAAGCCCAAACCCATCTGTGCTTCACTCATTAATGGGGTGGAAACACGGACCCTTTGGGGACCCTTTGGGGACCCTTTGGCTCTGGGCTGGGCAGCTGCTGCAGGAGGAGGGTGAATTATTTGGGGTGTTATCAAGGCTTGCTGCTGCAGCCCTGCTTTCCCCACATTTTATGGGTCCATTTATCCCAGATATCCATTTGTAATGGATAATGTCATCACCACACGCTAGGAAATGCTCAAGTGTTGTTAAAGTAAAGAACAAAATCCCCTAACCATGAGGTTTTATGTCTTTGCTGCTAATTTCAGTCACTGCCTTGGCTGGAGACCCAGCTGTGATTTTCCACAGTAGAGCTGGATAAAAATAATAAAATTTGGTGGATAAAATCCCAAACCCGTGGCAAACTCCAGCAGCTTCCTTGCAGCCCAGCTGATCCAGAGGGACCTCCGCTGGCAAACCCAGGGCTGCAGGGAGAACACACATTGTCATAATTTCCTCTTTTCCAAAGGCACTTTGGAGTCCTAGGGAAGAAATCTTTTCATTCCTTCTGCTGTTATCTTTTGCTCTGATTAACAGTGCCTGGGAGTGGAGCTGAGGTTCTGGGCAGAGCCCAGCGCTCCCAATCAATTAAATCAATGCTGCCGTGAGGCTCCAGTGATTTTCCCTAACCAAGGGCTGGGCCTAAAAGGAGGGCACATGGACTCACAGAGAACCTGGCTGCTGGGCAGGTGGAGAAAAACAGGGATGCTGGGCTGGGAGCCTGCGTTTCCCTGCAATGGGTACCGTGGAATGCAGCCCTGCGCTGGGACAGGGAGGCACTGAGCCCCATGGTGCTCACACACTCATGCCCACAACCTTTCAATTATTCTTCTCATTACATTCATGACTATATTTTTATTTGAATAAATAGATTTTTCCATTTTATATATCATTATTTATGTTAAATATATATCGTTAATACATTTTTTATTTTAAATTCATAATGGCATAGACCATCTCTATCTTTTAAGAGCTACTTTGGCTAGTCCAGGGAATTCTCTGCCCTGTCTGAGCTCCTCAAGCAGCTGTGTATCCTAAGGAGATCTTTATTGTCCCACTAAAAAACATCCAAACCTCACTCACATTCTTCCCCTGAACATCCAACGACCTGAAACCACAAGCAAGCACCAGAGGAAGCTCCCAAACCTCGTGTGTTCTTTGCTGAAGTATTGATAGCGGAGGGGCTTCCTCCAAGTGAGCAGCTAAATAAATACATTTAAAAACTTAAGAAGATTCCCATGCCATGACTATCAAACCCAGGGTATTTCTACTCTTTCAGCATGTTCATTTGAAAAAGAAATTGTAAAAAAATAAAAGCAGAATGCCCTCGCTGTATGTCACCCTTCCCTGGGCAGCAGTGCAGGAGGCTCTGGGCACAGGGTGCTGCATCCCAATATAAAACTGCATTTGCATCTCCTGCCTGGCATGTACAGCAATCCCTCCATCCAGCAGACAGCCTTTTGGCTTCTGGAATACTAAAAATGTCTCTTTTTTTGCCTGCAGAACCAATGCATTAACTGAGAGAAGGGGCAGCAGAATGAAAGCCTGGAGCTGCTGCTCGCCCTGGAGCTGCAAAATCCTTTGAGTAACAGCAAAGCAAGAGAAAGAAAAACACCCCTCTAAGATGGCTGCAAAGAGAAGGTCTCTGCAGTCACCCCTTAAACACTGAGAATATTTTCATGTAAAAATATCTACTTAAAGGCAGGTTTAATCTCAAAACAGCATTTTCCACTTTAAAAATAAAAAATCACACACACACAGAGAAAAACCCACCTTCAAAAATGTCTTGAGTTATTTCTCCTTCAATCTTTTTTTTTCCAATTAAATTAATTTAAACTGAGTGAAAAATGCTTTATGCCCTCAGAGCCTGAAACCTCTGGTGTCAGCTGAAACAGGCACTTGTGCTCTCAGCTTCAGCCCTCGCTGCAGGCACCTCTGCTTTGAAGCCTTTGAAGTGTTTGTGGCACAGGAAGAGTCTCTCCTCAGAGAACACCACTCATTTTACAGATATTTAATGTGCAAAGTGTGTGTGCCTGTGTTTGGGTTGGGATAACGGGGGTTTCACGAGGCAGGCGGGAAAGCAGGGCCGCGATCTTGATTTGCAGGACAACATTGAAGGGAAAACCACCTTGAGATTCTTTCTAAGATGCTTCCAGCCTTCATCAGCAGCATCCTGAAGATGCAAATGAAACAATCTGCTGGCCTTCAGAGGGGCCAAAACATTCTTTTAGTGCCTGTAAGACTCGTTCAGTCTCATCTCCCAGCACCAGGATTCCCTTTTAAAGTTTATAGGAAATAATGCCACCAAAAAAGCCTGGGAACACCAGGAGCAAAGGGGCTGAGGATGCCCATCCCAGCAGGGCAGCTGGTGCATCCTCCCAAGCTTATTTTGGGGGTGTGATGCAAGAGCCATGCAATAAACTTGATGAATAGCTGGATTTTGGAGTTAATTATTTGACTCCTGTAACAACCTTGCCTGTGATTTGAGAGGCAGCACCTCTGCCTCCATTTCAGGTGGGCTGATGCAAAGTCTCCACCTCAACATCCCTTAGGACCAATTTTGAGGCTGATTTGCCTAAATTGTTAATTTTTCCTTCTTTTTTTTTGGGCAGGGAAATACTTAAAATTGATGCTTCTGTTTCAGAACGAGCCACAATTATTCGCCATGCACTGCAATTGTTCCAGCTTGTAACCAATGAGGTTTAATTAGTATTAAAATCCTAAATCAGCCGGTTCAGCCAATGTTGTTTGAGCATCGATGGTTTGTTGAACATCTTCTCCCACAGACTGGGTTTTAAATAGAAGAAAATAGAAAAAAAATTCTTACAGCGTCTGAAATGGAAAAACAATTATGTTCTGTGACTTTACAAAATTATTTTTGAGGATATATAATATATTTTAGCAGAGTCCCTGTCCTAGGAGAGGATCTTCCTGCTCAGCATTTGTTGCTTCTCTTAATGTAAAACCAGGAAAATACTGGGTAACGGATAGGAAAATAAATAAACAAGGAATATAGAATAAACCCTGTGTTTTTCACACAGTTGCCTTTCATGCTGCTTTATTTTGAATTTTTCTACATTTTCTGAAGCCATCATTGAGTGAGCCAAGGTGAGACTTCTTCCTTGTTTGCAGATCCTGAGGCTTATAAAGCTTCAATCTCCTCTTCCATAACCAAAAGTTTAGCACCTACCTGCTGGGTTGATTAAAGTGCATTATTTACAGCTCTGATAATAATCACCACTGTAGACTATTTCTTCATTTGATATTTCTTTTTAACAGCAATTCCACTGTTTAACCCACTGATTATTTTGGGTTGAGCCAAAGGTTCATCTTATCCTGCCTGGAAATATCAAGTTCCAGGAGATAAGAGCATCACCTGCTCTCATGACAATTCCCAAACTAAATGCAGCACAGAATCTTGGATATACCTCAAAAATAGGTGATTTTTATATTTTTTTTAATTTAAAGATGAGGAAAGAATATTTGTAGGAAAAAAAAGAAAAAAAAAAAAAAAAGATGAGAAGAAAGAGAGATCAGTGAATGTCCAGCATTGATTTAGAAACAGGCTCTGCCAAGCAGGGGGAAAAGAGCCTTTCCCAATCCATTCAGTTTATGGTTATTAGTATTGATATAGTATTTCTCCTGGCTCCCAAAAGGAAAAGTGGGGAATGAATTAGGAAAAGAATACATTCCTGTAAAAATAATTTTTTTCCAATTCAGATGTTTTTTAGGAAACGAGGAGGAAAAGAAAAATCTGCTTCTCAAATGTCAAGGACTTGAAAGACTAAAAATACATCACCGGAATAAATAAATTAACCCAGAAGACAGGACTGATGCTCTGCAGGCATCAGGGATTAAATAAATTCACTAAATTCAAAGTGGTATTGCAGATAAGAGCTCTTTGTGCTGCAGCATGTACAGCTTATTGATTCTGGGATTGAGGTGCTGTGCACTCTTGTAAAAGGGACTCTGCCTGATATGGCTTAATCCTGCCCTAATGCACAGCCCCGTGCTCCAAGCATGGAGCCAGCTCCCATTTCCCTATTTATTTTAATTTGGTTTGTGCCTTCATTTGCTGCACCACATCTGTGCCCTCTCCCCCCAGCCTGTCCCCAGGACAAGGCACGAGGGGCACTGCAGAAGGTGCTGGGTCAGCTGGATGGGGCCATGGGAATCTTCCCTGGGAATCTTCCATGGGGATGTAAAGCCTCAGCATTTCCCTTTCCTGTTGTGTTTCGGAGGCACTGCAGGGACAAGGGGTCCCTGGCAATGCCCAGGTGATGCAGGGATTTTTGGGAAGAGCTCAGGTGGAGATCCCAATTCTCACATTTTGTTACAGAAGCCAATGTCTCTGACCAAGGGCAAAAGACTGCCTGCCCACATAAGATGGATTTTTCTGGACAAAAAGGTAGAAAGATTTATAAATCCTGCTGAGACCAAGCAATCCCAGAGGGACTGTTCTATACCTGGCTGGAATGAAGTTTGGAAAGTTCCAATTAACCTGTTTTCCATAGCAGAGGGTGTTCCCATCCCCTGGGCAGATGCTGAACTGCCAAAGTCCCTTCACACTACAGAAGGACATTTAATTCCTCCTTTGGAAGCTCTCCTGGTGCTCAGCTCAGGTTTCCTCCTCAGTTTGGCCTGAAGGGCCAGCAGAGCTCTCCAAACACAGAATTTCATCATTTCCCAAGAAAGAGAAAAACCTCCAGGTCCCTGGGGGTGACAGAAAGCAGCTGGGCACAGCAGCGATGCTCTCAGGGTGTGCTGCTCTCCTGGGCCATCTCTCCTTGGATGAGGTGGACCCAAGCAGCAGCACCTTCCCAGCCTCAGGGCATCCTTGTGAGCTGGTTTTCAGAATCACTGGGAAAAGAGCTGATCTGACCAAGGGGAAAAACTTTTGTTATTAATTGTTGTCTCCCAGGTGTGAGGGAAGAGCTCAGGGAAGAGCTCCGTGGTCTGAAAGAAGTTGCTACAGGGACTTGACTTTTGGGTAACCTCCCCAAATCTCTGTATCTCCTTCAGGTTTGGCAAATCTCCCAATATCTCTCACCAAAATCAAGCTCTTAATCTCAAGACACCTCTCCTCTCCTACGTAAGGCTGCCTCCTGAGCACGATCCACAGGGCCCGTGTTTCAACACCCAGGATTCATTAATATTTCCTGCAGAGTGCTCAGTAAGTAGCAAATAAAGCAGGAAGTGTCCCAGATGTTGGAAAGAAAAAATGGAATTATTCATTGCTTACTAACATCAAATGCTAATGTGAGAAAAGCATCCTTGAAGAAATCCTTGACTAAAATTCATCAGAGTGATGTGAAATCACTGTTTTAATTATGCATCTTTGAATGTATTTATTAGTCCCGGTTCTGATCTGACTTACAGATGTTTAGCAGTGATAAGGGTCTGCTGCAGCCTTCGGAATTACTCATGATTTATAATGACAAAACTTGGATCAGAATTAGGTCCTTGTCACTACTCTATAACATCCTTTCATCAAACTTCACATTCAACAGATGAAAGCGACCCTGGTTTCTGCAATTTCCAACTCTACCACTGAGCCCACGAGCTTCTTTTTTGAAATTTCTCCTCCAGAAATGATGATTCTCACAGCAAATTTTGTCTGCTTGAGTAATACTTGCCACAAAAAAACTTGAGAGCAAAGGAATTGGACTCCTTAATCCCCCAAAATTATTTGGTTAAGCCTTATGCTGGCTATAAGCATTGAATTTTAATAGAGGAGTTAATTGATTTAGTTCTGCAACTCTATAATCTCTTTCTTTCTTATTGTTGTGACTATTAGATACATATCTAATACTGAGAGATTTTCCAAACCTATGGGAGATCCAGGGAGTTGACAAGGTTACCCAAAAACTCAATACCAGAAAACAACTGGAGTGTGCTCAACACCAAAGATATTTAAAATAAAACACCCTCTGTTCAAGAATGATTCAAAGCCATGTGGGTTTTTTTTCCCAAAGAATGATGGAATTTTAAACTATTGCTTGTTCTAGAGCTGATCCAGAAAGAGCAAGTCTCCAGGGATGCTTTACTCCCTAAGGCATGAATGCATGATTAAGCTAAATGTATTCCATAAATGCCTTGATGACATTAAACTAAATTTTTTAAAGAACAGATGGAGAAAGTTAATAAATATTTCATTCTATAATATAAAACTCACTTCTATATTCACAACTTCAGGGATCCTCAGCTTCACAGATATCAATAAGTCTGATGGATTTCTTGCTGCATTCTCATTCTTCTGCCCTGGTGTCTCTTATGGGATCATCATTTCTGCATGCTTGGATTGTTTTATGGGATCAGTGAAAGGCAAGTGACTGTAAATCTTGACCTCTTCTGCTCCTGGATTATATACTTTTATTCTTTGTGACCATAAGTGTTCATCTCCACGTTGAATAGATAATTAAATGACAAAAAAATATTCAAAGGGAATTTATAGTGAGAAATTATCCCTTGAAGAACTGATGGGGAACAGGCATAACCCAAGGAAATATCAGGAAAAAATAAATTTAGAATGGCCAAATAAACCACTAAAATCTCTGTGTATTTGTGAATGTCATGAAACATCCATTCCCTGGGAAAAAAACCCATGATTTTCACCTGCACATCCCAATTCTATTCAAACAAAATTTCTATTAAGTGAAAACAGTGTGGATATTGCTTAAGAACTGTAGCCCAAGCCTGTTATTCATATGAAAGAACTAATCTTTACATGGGGGAATTACAATTTCTCAGTCTGTGTATGCCATGAATCTTGTAAAAGAATAATTAGAACTTTCTCCGAAAGGAAAGAAATGCCAGACTTGAATAATATTTTAGGGAGAGCATTAACAAACATTTTTACACTGCCAACAATCTTCAGTGCTTCCTAGCAGAGATTTACATTCCATTATTAATTAACTGCACTGAGTCAATAGTGTGACATAAAGCTGGGGAGATGTAAGTTGAGCACAAACTCTGACATCCACGAGAACGGTGCATTTTGAGAAGTTTGATTTAAAATTTATGCAAATGAGCTCAGCAAACAAGGACCCAACCAACTACTTCAAAGCACCACGATCCAGCCCGAAAAACATGACAAGATCAAATCTTTGTCATTTCTCAAGCATCTTTACAAACCTCTGCATATTCAGGGTAGATCATTGCACCCCCAGAACCTGGAGGGTTTGGTGGAGAATTAGGATGTGGTTGCTCTTGGTAGGGCTACTGCCACGTCAGAAATCACCTGAGTCACTGCCAGAATTTAAATATATTTAAATGTTACATAATTTGTCTTTTTGGAGCAGAGAATTGTGCAGTGTCCATAGAATACCAGGTCCCACCTGAGCTGGCTGACACGGTTGACCAAAACAAAGCCAAAATAAATCCCAGTGCTATGATCCCCACTCCAGTTCCCTTAGCTCTGATCATCATTCAGTTTTTGGGGCAAGAAATCTCCCAAAACTGTGTCCAGGGAAAATACTGAATTCAGATTAAACCCAAAAATTATTCAAAACAAATTTATAGTGAGAAATTACCACTTGAAGAACCGGTGGGGCACAGGAATAACCCAAGGTGATTTCATTATATTGTGCTATTGCCCCCCTCCTTTTCCCTCAACCCTGATCATCTTGCAGATTTTGGGTTCAGCATTCCCACAATCCAGGGAAAATATTAAATTCAGAGTAAAGCACTGCTGTAAAGAAATACTAATTAATTCACGTGATGTTTCATGCCACAGAAATTGGTTTATTCCCTTATAGAAAGTTAGGTTAGGTCCAGGTACATTTGTATCTTCAGAATCAGGGCTTTTAAGGAAAAAAATAAAAGTTTCTCCTGTTTCCCGACATCCCATTAAAATCGTTGTCCTTTGATGTCAATTAGAGCCAGCTAAGAAAAAAAAATCATCCTTAATTGCTTTTTAGAAATAGACATTATTGCTTGCACCGTGGCAGCCAGATTCGATTACCTTTTACAAGAAACCAGGATGCTGGGAATGCTGTAAAACTCCAGCTCTGCTGAATATGGATGCAGGGCTCTGCTGACAGAGAGCTGGGGGAGCTGTTTTATCTTGGGATGCAGAGAAAACTGATGCAAACCCCTCAAACCTGCTGAAATTTCTCCAGAGCGGAAAAAGGCTGGAGCTGGACGTTCAGCTGGGGTTGGTTTGGGATGGGCAGTGGTTGGACACCTCTGCTCTGGAGCCAGGCTGGGGGAGCTGGGGGTGTTCACCTGGAGAAAGGAAAGCTCCAGGGAGACCTCAGAGACCCTTCCAGTGCCTAAAGGGGCTCCAGGAGAGCTGGAGAGGGGGCTCCAAGAGATTTTGGACAAGGGGTGGAGGGACAGGACAAGAGGGAATGGCTTCCCACTGCCTGAGGGCAGGGTTACATGGGATATTGGGAAGGAATTGTTCCCTGGGAGGGTGGGGAAGCCCTGGCACAGGGTGCCCAGAGAAGCTGTGGGTGCCCCTGGATGTGTCCAAGGCCAGGTTGGACAGGGCTTGGAGCACCCTGGGACAGTGGAAGGTGTCCCTGCCCGTGGAATGAGATGGTCTGTAAGGTCCTTCCAACCCAAACCATCCTGGGATTCTAAGGATGCTCAGTTCTCCATCCCTGCCTCCTGCTAAGAGCGAGTGTAATCTACCCTGACATTTACAGCTACAAAAGTGATCTAGTCCTCAAAATCTGCGTGTGTTTCTTTACAAGGAGCATCACCAATTTTCTCAAAGCCTCTTCCAAATTTCTCTTACTCCAGGGAATCCATAATGTCTCTGCCCACCAGGAAGAAGAGGAGTCCAGAGAGTAAAACCAGGGGCACCCCGGCGGCGGCGAACATGAAGGACCACCCGTAGTAGACGTGCACGGGGACATCATCCAGGCACTCCTCACTCCTCTCCAGAAGGATGTACTTCTGGAAGTCAGCTGCAAACTCCTTCCACATCACAAAGAGGAACACCAGCAGGAGAAACAACCCCCCTGCAAAGAGAGATGAAATTGAGTTTTTGTCTATGCAGGAAACACAGGAATAAAAGTGAGGGGAGAATCACAACAGCTTTTCATCCATCCCCTGCATCAAAGCTTTGTGTCGCAGAATTGCTGGTCCTGATGTTGTTCTGCAGTGTCCTTGGAAGCCAAGACCACTCACCATGGGAGAGCCCCACACCACTGTGACCAGTTCCTGCCCTCTGACACCTTGTGCTTTGACCACTGGCACTTCCAAAGGCTCTGCTACCCTGGATATGGCCATGGAGAAACCGCTGGAGCAGGACTGATGTTCCCAGCAGGGACCCGAATTCCTCTCTCAAAGCTGGGTTGTTTTGCCTTTTTCTTGTTTAGTTTCTCAGAGATGAATGAGGAGACACCAAGATTACTTTTTCCTTTTTTTTTTATATCTACCCTTCCAAGCAGTGTCATATCCAATTTCCATGAGAAATGCAAAGATGCCAGGATAAATCCTGCTGATGGCAAAATTCTGGCACTGAAGCTGCCACCAAACAGGGGCAGTTCCCCTTCACCTCTTGTGTTCCCCTCCCTTAAACCCAGCTTTGCAGCCAAATATTAACACACATGGCAAGGACTAGGAAAGATCCTATTTTGCAAGGAAATAACACATTATGGAGTGGGAAAGGCAGGTAGCCATGAGATATTAATCTTAGATGGCTACTAAATACCAGAATAATAAAAGGAATAATAAGCAGCTTATACCATGAGGCTGAAGGCAGATGACAAAAACGAGTGTGGCCCAAATATTATTTACTGTGTATCATTAAATATATATATAT
>VZRZ01003762.1:9936-98357 GCA_013398175.1 Climacteris rufus | reverse complement strand
TATATATATATATAGTGCATTTTAAATTCAATGTCTATTAAACCTAAAAAGTGACTGTGTGATGACAGGTCTGAAAGCAGCTCAGAAATATCTGATCTTGGTACTTCACAGGTAGAACTGCTATTTTTAAATGCTGCTGTATAACATATAGATATACACACACATATATATGAGAGAAATACATCACAGCTTCTATTGTTTTTATGGTAGAAGCCAACAGCTTGAAATTAATTTAGTTGACAAGTTACCACACAGTTCTGCGGATGTGTTGTGGCTTCTGCAGGATTTAATTTCTCCCCTTGCCATTTTTAAATCAAAGGTAGTTGTGGTGTATTTAATTATTCTTCCTGGCAGCTTATACATTCCAAAATCCAACTCCTGTGCTAAGTAAAGGAAAGGGGTAAAGCTTGACAC
The DNA here is from genome assembly GCA_013398175.1 of Climacteris rufus. Classification (NCBI taxonomy): domain Eukaryota; kingdom Metazoa; phylum Chordata; class Aves; order Passeriformes; family Climacteridae; genus Climacteris; species Climacteris rufus. The sequence continues at coordinate 97,943 of VZRZ01003762.1, read as the reverse complement.
TGATTTATCTTAGGGAGGTTATTGAATCTTCACTCAGAGAAAACAGGTCCATGTTTTACTGTGATTCTCCTTATAATGGTTATAAAAACATCTCAGAGCCAAAAATAAGACTTACATGAAGGTAAGAGGCTTCAAAGTCCTCACTGGGAGTCGGAGAGAAGTTGGAGCTCCCCACCCTATGCTGTCACATCTACTAAACTGCCTCCTATACCCTAAAAAAATGAGACCTTATCCATCAAAAATTGGTGTAGCCATAAGAACATCCTTTCCATCACCCCACGCTGATATTCCAGCCGGTCTCCCCGACGTGGAGGAGTCCCTGTTTTTCCTGGAGAGGCAGGCGAGGAGTTAAACAGCAGCTGCTGGAACATTTGCATGTTCATTGAGGTTTTGATACCACTTGAAATTAAGTGCACAAATAAATATTTTACACTTACTATGATAGTTGTATGCTTAAAATACCAATTATTCTACTATACGAAAACGATGGCGCGTTTAAATAGTCGCATGTCCTTTACAAAATACAATGTATTGATAAGAAGGCAATTAAGTCTTTATTACCGATGTAATTTAAAATTAAATTAATTAGATAGCTACTGAACCTTGAAAAGTGCTCCTTTAAAGATCAATTTCTATTTCATTAACTTATAATACCTACCGTAAGAGACGCAAATGAAAACGCAGCCCCAGCGGGACAGAGAACGTGGGGATGGAAAAGTACTTTGGAATTCTCCTATTTTTCTTTAAATAACCAGGAATTCTGCCTTGATTTCTCCCAGGACAATTTAGATTGCCCAAGTCTCATTTTTTTTAAGTAATCAGATCAAAACCTTCCAGGTTGTACAGAAGAGGGTGTGGGAAGTCTCATGAGTGGGTGGCACCATCCCCAACCTCGCTGGGAGATAAGGAATGGGAACCGGCCTCAGGAGAAGCTCCAGGTCTCACTATGGAAGGATTTATTATTAAACAGGTACTGGAGGTGATGGCACGGCCATGGCATCTAAATTAAGGATGTTTTCACACTCTGGGCAAATGACAAGAAAATGTAAAGCAAGCAGCCTTCTTCCTTGGAATAATTACAGCTGAGTGATGAAGAATCCCTGGGATTTACACCATGCCCTAGGTGGGAAGAGAAAATCAGAAGGGCAGGTGCAGCCAAAGGATGGTGGGAACACAGGAAGGACAGCTCACCAAAATCTGCTCAGTCAAAAATGCTTCTTTGGAGCTAACACAACTATTCCTGAACCTGCCTAAAATTAATCACACGGCCATCAGCAGACTCTTCACAATGAGAAAACCAGGATGTTTCACCTCCATATTACCAAAGTGTTGGGCATTTTTGTTTTAAAATGCTGTTGTATTTTTGATTTTTCATTTTTTGAACAGATCTCATTTTACTCCCTCCTTTCTGGGGCTTTAAGTGTTGGACACGGTGAAAAATCATCTTTCTTTCCTGACAGCTTTGGGTGCAGAGTCACAGATTCCTTCCTGCTTTGGGCAGCAAAATGGAAAACTAAAAAAAATGTCATTTTCTGCCCTAAAAATGAGAGTGACATGGGCACCCACACCTGAGGCACAGGATGTGTGTTGGGTTTGGGTTTGGGTAAGTGAAGACCTCAACAAACCAAAGCATCCCCACACTCCTCTCAGCATCCCTGTGGTTTCTACTGCTGGAAAAATCACCCAAGGATCCCTTTCCTTGTCTTCCTCTCCCTCTTTGCTGCTGCTCAGTAGGATGGTACAGGAAAAATTAACTGTGAAACTCCATCTCCAGGCTGATGAGGTCAACGGCGTCTTCTGGGGAGGGGCTAATTGCCAGAAAATTGCAGTGGGGCATTAAATCTGTCTCCTTTGTGCGCTGCAGATCCAGGAGCCCCCAGCTCCATCCCCCTCTCCCAGCGGAGCTGCATCTTCCGCATGGGTAAATCCAAGTGGGGCTTTTCCTTTCTCTCACTTTATTTCCTTGTGACACCTTTCTAGCTGCTAATTGTGGGGACAGGTGAGTGAACCCAATCTTTAACTCTTATTCTGGGGAAGCTACTGAACTTTTGTGTAATCTGCTAATTAGGAGAATAATGAACTTTGACTCGTTCTCCTCTCTCCCTTGTTGCCTCTTACGGATGTTAATAACGAGGAAATGGAGGGGTGACCTTCAGCTGCCCTTCCATCACTGTCAGCCTTCACTGCACGTGGGGAGCCTGAGATTGCCAGGGTGGAGCTGCTCGATTTGAGAAGCAGAATCTGAGCAAAAGATTCAGCACTTCCACTCAGGACTGGGAAATCTGCTTTTTCCATGCTGTTGGGTTACACTGAAGAACAGGTTGGTCCCACCTTCCACTACCCCAGGTTGCTCCAAGCCTGTCCAACCTGGCCTGGAACACTTCCAGGGATGGGGCATCCACAGCTTCTCTGGGCAACCTATGCCAGTGCTGCACTTCTCAGTTCGGTCTGTAAAATGCCCAAAGGGAAAGAAAACTGAGGAGCACAAGGCAGGAAAAACTAAGGAGCACAAGAAAAGTTGTGTCAGCAACTCAGAGCTTCCAGAAGTTGCAGCACAGCCCTCTTGGTGACATTGTAGTGACAACTAATCATGTAGTCATCTGACTACTGAAAAAAGGGGACAATCAGGCACCAGGCAGGATCTGCCACCCCTCGGAAGCGCTGAAGCTCATTCTGAGATGGCAAATGCTGGGAGGAAAGCAGCACCTCCTGTATTCCAGGTGCTTTTGGGAGCATGCTGGCAGAGAAAACTGCTCAGCTGGGACAGTGGATGTGCGAAGGCAGCACCAGCAAGTGTCAGATGGGCTCCATCTCTTTCCTGAATCACCCAACAGAGGAAATTGAGGGAGATTACTCTGGACTTTTGGAAAGGCTCTCAGAAACACCTCCCATGGAGCAGTCCATTGGTTATGGGAGATGGCACAGTCAGATTTGCCCTCTGTAATGTACAGGGGAAAAAAAACACCACAGAGAGAAACCCAGAGGGATCCAGCTGAGCCATAACAATCCTCACCCTTCAGCACTGGATTCCCCCAGAGACAGAGGGACTCACAATCCTCCTCAAGACCACGCCAGGCTGGTCAGCCACAAATGCCTGGGAATGCATATGCACCAAGAGAGTCTTTAGAGCCTTTTGGTGGAAAAAGTGACATCATTTTGCAATGATTAACCACGGCCTCTCCCAAAAGTAGGGAGTTCATGGGCAGAATGAAGGGATCCCTGGGAGGCCGGGACATCCCGCAGTCCTGGTGCTCCATCTCCCCATCTGACTGCCAGACCACATTCCCACTCCACAGATTGCCAGCTTTTTCACACTTCCTCAAGGAGAGATCATTTCTGCAAGGGAGGTTAATTAACACTGACCCTCAGGCCATGATTAGAAGACAAGAGGCGCTTTCTCCTGCATCATCCCCGCACATCCTGCTCTCCGAAGAAGGGGATGGCTGGGGACTTGAGGCTGGGTTAAATCTATTGTTCCTACTGCTTAGTGCAATTATGCAAAATATTTTTAGAAGGGATAACGAGAAAATAACCATGGAGGGATGCAACCCAAATCCAGCAGGAAGCCAGGGCCAGGCAGGATCCAGAGGTCTGAGATCAGGATAAGCCCCCCGGAAATAAAAGGATCAGCTGAAACACTAAGGAAACTTTGCTGAAAGACACACTGAATCCTTCTGCTATCATCTGAATGGAAAATACAGTAGGAAGTGTCTTCCAGCTGAACTTGTTCCCCTGAATGACTGTTAATAACAATGATTGCTGTTCAGATTGAAGCTGCATTAATACAAACTTCAATTTTAACAGCAGCATCTTTGTCTAATGCCAAGAGGTTTATGTGATGCATAATCAGCTCTTCTAAAGTGTCACATTCTATACCCCAGCCTTTTAATCAAGGAGTAGTCAAATAAAGTGGAAAAACAATGAAAAAAAAATTTAAAAGGAAGACAGTTGAGTATTACTCGACATCCTTTTCTGTGATGTTTCAGCCCAATGTGCAGACTGGACACACTCCTCATGGACATCTGCTGCCTCTTGGGAGCCTGGGCCACAGATGGGAAGGAAAAGCTTCCTGTCCTGGTACAGCCCTTGGATTATTACCCACTCTGGGATCACAACAACCCCATGGAAAACTACAGGCTTGGGGCAGAGGAGCTGCAAATCAGTTTGTGGAAAAGGCCCTGGGGGTGCTGGTGGCAGTGGTTGGACACCAGCCCAGGTGTGCCCAGGTGGGCAAGAGGCCGATGGCACCGGGGCAGTGCCAGCCATGCTGTGGCCACGGGCCCAGGGCAGTGATTGTCCCCCTGTGCTGGCCCTGCTGGGACACCCCCAGTCCTGGGGACAGCTCTGGGACCCTCCTGGCCAGAGAGACCTTGAGGGACTGGAGGTGTCCAGGGCAGGGAACGGGGCTGGGAAGGGGCTGGAGAACCAGGAGGGGCTGAGGGAGCTGGGAAAGGGGCTCAGCCTGGAGCAAAGGAGGCTCAGGGGGCCCTGCTGGCTCTGCACAGCTCCTGCCAGGAGGGGCAGCCAGGGGGGTCGGGCTCTGCTCCCAGGGAACAGGGACAGGAGCAGAGGGAACGGCCTCAGGTTGCACCAGGGGAGGTTTGGTTGGACAGCAGCAGGAATTTCTTCAGGAAAGAGTTGTCCAGCCCTGGCTCAGGCTGCCCAGGCAAGTGGTAAAACAACCATCCCTGGAGGGATTTAAAAGCCGTGTAAATGTGGCACTTGGGGACATGGGTCAATGTCAGGACCTTTCTTGTTAAATATTTTCTTTAATATTTGAGATTGAGCAGATTTGAGCACACTCAAAGCCCAAACTGAGAGCAAAGACAGTGTCTCATGTTTGATTTATGCCAGATATGAGGAAGCAGGAGCTGCTGAAGGATCTGTAATTAAGCAGTGGTTTGTTAGAGAAAGGCCTGACTTCATTACAAAGTTCTTCAGTTGGCACAGCTCAGCTGAGCTCCAGCTTGTGGCTGCTTGAGTCACAAAAGAGCTTTTTTCTGAGTTTGAGTCACTGGTACAAATCAAGTATTTCTCCTAGTGAAGCCAGTTATTCCTCTCAAATACAGAAAAGGAGAAAGCCCAAGTGATAATTCAGTGGGATAATTTGTAACAGCAGTGGGAATAATGAATAAATGCCTATTTTTAATTCATTTTCCTGCTGTGCCATCGTTTCATCTTTTCAGGTCTCCTTAAGCCAGCCCTCCCATTTTGGATCACTGGGTTTGCCTTTCATCACTCTGTGGGTTTCCAGCTCTACCAAACGTTAACAGCAGAGGCAGGAGCAGCCCAGATGCAAAGCCTGACTTGGGGAACTGAGCAGAGCTGATGCTACCCAGGCTTAACTCACCTACAGCCTTTTCTGAAATAAAAGGCTTGCATAGAAGAGTAGTAAAAAAAATAGTATTTTTCATAAGTCTCGGCCTTTCTAGGACTAAGGACTATCTTGCTAAAGCCTGACTGAGCACAGAATCATAGAATGGCTTGGGTTTGAAGGGACCTTAAAGACCATAAAGATCATGGACAGGGACACCTCCCACTAGACCAAGCTGGTGAGAAATCACAGGGGGTTTAATTCCAGTGGGGGAAGAGGGAAATCATTTTGCTGCTCCCACCAGAGCCCCATTTCCCACGGCAGCACCTCATCCCCACCTGCCTCCCACTGCAAAGCCACCCTGCCCCGGCCGTACCCCCTCACCTGAGAGCAGCAGGAATCCCCCCCCGACCTTGTAGGAGCGGGGGCTGGAGAAGGGAACACCACAGACCAGCAGGAGCCCCCCCACGAGCCCGGCAGCCACGGCCAGCAGGATGAACGCCGTCCAGAAGCCTCTGTACACTGCAACGGGAGCAAAGCCAGTGAAAGGAGAGGGAAAGAGGCTTTCTTCTGCCTTGGAAGTCTTTTCCTTAATGATTCCATGTTTAAGTCCTGCTTTAGCAACAGTACAAACAACAACCTGTGACGCTGCTGTGCCAGGCAGAGCTGAGGCTCCGGCTTTGCCACGGCACCTGGAGCAGGAGCGGGTTCAGGGGGAATGTCATGCCCTACATAATGGCACTGGAATGAGGCCAAAGGCTTGGGAGGGTTTGCCAGGGAAGCATGCCACAGAAGGGGGTGAGAGGAAAGGACACCGTGCTTAGCTGTGCCTGGAGGGGGAAAAAAAGCTGGGCAAGAAAGGAAAGAAAATAGCAAAATTTGGAGAGGTGGAATCAGACCACAGCTTTGTTCCACTTTAATTAACACTTAGGGAAGGTGCCAGGTTCCTGGTTTAAAATAAAGGCAGTGTTTGTTGGCAGGGCTGCAGGGAAAACAGGAGCTCATGAGTTCCCCCATGAATGGCTTTGTTTGACTCCCGGAAAGAGAACGGGGCAGGGGATCAGCCACCTCTTCATCAGAGGAATTTGGGGGTTTTGCTGTGACTTCACACAACCACCCCAGGCAGAGCCAAGCAACCTTGGTCCATCACATCCCACAAGATGGGACGGGACAGCGGGGTAGCCCACTAATCCCAGTCTCCCAGTAGCCAAGTGTCTTCCAGACACTGCCATAAACCTTACCCAAAGGTGGTGGTCTTCCAGCAGAGACCCTCAGATACCCTGCTCCCCATTCCCCTGATTCATCTGATCCCCTTGGACCACCACATCTCCCCCTGCCTGTTGTTTTCCAGAAGCTCCAGTTCGATTTAAGCCAAGCACTAGCAAGTGGGTAATGCTGAAATGATTCACACTTGAAAGAAAAATGATACAGAGAAGATGCGTTTTCCTCATTTGAAACCATTTTGTCAGGAGAGCCACTTAGGGAGAGATAAGTATCTTGAACTCTCCAAAACCACAGAATTCATTTTCATGTTTAACCTCCCGTCACCCGTTTCTCACAGGGAGCCTAAGAGGATGCAGATAAGGTAGAATTATCTTTGGAGCAGGTAATAGCTGGAGGACCCCTCTCCTTGGACAGCCTCCTGTTTTGTCAGCAAATGAGGATGGGCTGGTTGGAAATAAAAGGATGTCACCGACAGGAGTGGCTGTGCAGGGGCTTGGGGCAGGGAGGGGCCCGATGCTCCCCCGGCCCTAAAGGGGAGGCTGAGCCCCCTCATGTCCCCCATGTCACCGGGACAGGCTGAGCCCCCCATGTCCCGGGCGTGACGGGACGGGCTGAGCCCCCCATGTCCCGGGGATGAAGGGACAGGCTGAGCCCCCCATGTCCCGGGGATGAAGGGACAGGCTGAGCCCCCCATGTCCCGGGGATGAAGGGACAGGCTGAGCCCCCCATGTCCCGGGGATGAAGGGACAGGCTGAGCCCCCCATGTCCCGGGGATGAAGGGACAGGCTGAGCCCCCCATGTCCCGGGGATGAAGGGACAGGCTGAGCCCCCCATGTCCCGGGGATGAAGGGACAGGCTGAGCCCCCCATGTCCCGGGGATGAAGGGACAGGCTGAGCCCCCCATGTCCCGGGGATGAAGGGACAGGCTGAGCCCCCCATGTCCCGGGGATGAAGGGACAGGCTNTGAGCCCCCCAGGGTGACGGGACAGGATGAGCCCCCCATGTCCCGGGGATGAGGGGACAGAATGAGCCCCCCAAGTTCCGGGGGGGGCGGGACAGGATGAGCCCCCCATGTCCCCGGAGTGATGGGACAGGCTGAGCCCCCCAGGTCACCAGGACAGTCTGAGCCCCCCATGTCCCGGGGGTGACGGGACGGGCTGAGCCCCCCATGTCCCGGGGATGAAGGGACAGGATGAGCCCCCCATGTCTCCCATGTCACCAGGACAGGATGAGCCCCCTGTGTCCCGGGGGTGACGGGACAGGATGAGCCCCCCATATCCTCGGGGTGCAGCCCCGCTGCCCAGCCCCTCCGCAGAGCCTCTCAGGTCGGAAAATCCCCCTGGGAACATCGAGATCCCGCCGGGACCGCCCAGGGCACGGCCGGGAGGCAGCTGGGGAGGTTTCACGGCAGGGCTGACAGGCAGGGACAGATGCCTCCAGCGCCCTTTATTTAGGACGGACAAACTCGGTGTGTTCGTCAGCAGGATCACTCAGAACCTGGACGCTGTGCCCATCTCTCCTAAACAGAGACAATCCCACTGCTCATCCCGTGTGTTTGCTGCACCTCCTGCACCAGCGCCTCCTCCTCCTCCCTCCACAGGTCCCTCGCATTCCCATTTTACACCACGGTGTCTTCCCCGGGGCAGGAATCCTGCACAGCACAGCCACAGAAACGAGCTGCTCTCCCTCACATGCTCCTACTGACAGTATTTTTTTTTTAATTAATTTCTCGTAGAAAAAAAAATAAAATAAAACTAAAAAAAGGTACTGCTAAAGGCTAAGGAAAAGGTCAAGATGTTTGTTTGTGCAGAACGTCTGCCCTGCATCCCCGGAGGCAACGCAGACTGATGCACACTATTTAAAGAAATCAATTCATTTCAAAAAAGATCATTGAATTAATTCTAACTGCTGCCACCAATTTAGCAAATTAAAATTCCTAACAGCAGCTGATTCATTAAAGAACTCGAAAAATATAGAGAAACATAAATAAAAAGGGACCCAGTTGAAAGGGAGCTCTCCAACTGCGTTGTGCTCAGTGCATTAAAAATAAGCCAGTCACTTACATGGATTTTCTAACAATTTGGTCTTTAACTGATTTTCCAGAGGTTGTTTATTTTGTCTTGCAACAAATGAACACCTGAGCTATTCCAGGAAACCAGACCGAGTCAGCGCTGGGCTGGGTTTGGCTCTTCTGGCTCCAGCTTTTCCCAGTGAGTGGGGAGGTGGGAGAAGTGGGTTTATCCTGCTGCCCAGCTCCCACAGGAGCCCACAGCACCCAGGGGAGGGAGCCCAGCCCATCCCAGCACGGCTGGGCTGCAGCAGAGGAAACGTGGGAGAACATCTCAGTGAGTGTTTGGGGCAGCCAGCTCAGCAGGACTGGTTTGTAAAGGAGCTTTCCAAAGGCCTTGGCCACATGCACTGACACACATCCCAAACATCTGCCCAATCCCTTGGGAAAGAAGCTGCTGGGGGAGGAGGGAAGAAACTCACCTGCAGTTGTGTCATAGGAGGGATGGGGGAAAGGTCCGAGAGCAATGGGCATGGGGAAGAGGTAGCCATGCATGCAGAACTTGGGGTGTGCTTGGCTGGCTGGAAAAGATGGGGAAAAAGAAGAATTAAATCCCTGTTTGCTTTTATTTTCTGCAGAATCACAAGTACAGTACTGAGATGGTGATGTGCTGTTGTGCAAAGTCCTCAGAAATGAGAAGGCTGGGGAGTAGAGGGTTAGTAAGTCTTGGTTAAAGAGAAAAAATTTAAAAAATAAGAAGAAGAATGATGAGAGAGGGGAGATATCAGAGGATCTGAGACTGCTACTCCCACATCTTCTCATCTTAATAACCCAAGTCTGAGATGGATGTAAATCATGAAAGATGGAACAACTGAAATCAGTGTAAATATTCCCATTGCTGTTTTCCTCCAGAGAAGGTGCCTGACCACCTGGAAGGGTCAAAATATTTGGGTACCAGAACAAGGTACTTCCAAGACCTCCAGCTGGTGAGAAGGAAAAGCACAATTAGAATGGAAGTGCCCCATCAATATTAATACCACTGAGGCTTATCATGATTAACAGTAATAGAATGAATGTTAAATGAATTAATTAATGGTTGGCCACTTATTTAAATATGTTCCCCAGCTCAAAGGAGCACTTTATAATAGGTGGACATTAGTTCATACTAAATTGACTATGGAATACCTATTGAATTAATTATTACATCCACAAGAGCAGCAAATTAATTTGCCACGATCAATCCTATTACAATAAATACCTAAAGAAGTAGGAAAAAATTTGCCAGTTATCAGAGTGACTCATTTTACTTCAGGTAAAATTGCATTCTGTATTTCCATATAATGTAATTCGGTAGCAAACTCCCTTTCTCAAGCCTGTCCTTTTTTATCACAAACTTTCCGTGTGAAAAACCTCTCATTGTTCAGTTGAACTGGTGGTAACTATTCCTGCAAGATTTTACAGGAAACAGGTTGGGGACTGGGGGACAGCAAAGTCATTTGAAATTTTAATCACTGCTGAGTGAATTTAGTGTGGGAACCTGCATTATTTGCTGGCAGGTGCCCTCTGAGGCGACTGTGCTGCTCCACAACCACAGGAGCATCTTCCATCGAAGCCTCACTGGGCACAGGGTCAAGGGTTTTGTGGTGTTTAAAGCCTTTGCAGAACTTCTTTAAAATCTGGTGTGAATTCTTTAAATTCTGTGAATTCTTTAAAATCTACTGTAGAACTGTGGCTGCTGGCAGGGCTGGTGCCAGATGTATCCTGGGTGGTCTCACTCCTTTCCTATTCCTGGTGGGAGCACCCGGTTCTCTAGGAGGGAGGGAGGGAGAGGAAGGGAAGTTTCTCCTTGCTGGTGGAAGCCACCACTTCATAAGACTTTGTAGGTGATAAATTAAATGGCATCAAAAGGTTCCTACCTTTCTGTGAACAACCCTGGGAGAACAAAATCCAGGTCAAAAGAAAGAGCACAGAAAGGGCACAAAAAGGGTGAACCAGGTTTGCTTTGGGCAGATGAGGAGAATGACAAAAATTAAATAAAACTGTCTCCTCATCCCTGGGAGCCCCTCCTGTGTTTGCTTCCCATTAACCTGTGAGGGAATGCTGTGGATAGAGTGGTGGCATCGTACTCACTGTACCAGAAGGTCCAGATGGTCTCAGAGTGGCCGTGGCCAAAGAACCAGCACCTCCAGAAGAAACCCTCGTGGTGGAAGGTGAGGAGCTCCTTCCCAGCCTCTGTCGGCGTCTCAGCCTGGGGAGGAATGAAAGTCCAAGCTGAAGCAGGGAAGATCATGGTGCAAAGGGTGTGGTTTTTGCTTAGACAGATGTTGATTTAATTTTTTGTTTTGGTTTTTGTTTCCATTTGTTTTTTGAGTTGGCTTTGGAGGGGCTGGGGAACACAGAGGAGCTGCTGTCCTTGGCTTTCTGTTGTGCCACAGCTATGAAATGTACAAATCATCCTGCAGACCTGCACAAACCAGTTTCCTCTTCCTCTGCTATCCTGAAACCTCTGATGGCCAGAGCTGGATGGGCATTTCAGGGAGCTGAGCATTGCAGGTCAGTTCTACTTCTCAAACACCTTCCTCCAACCACCCAGACCACACCTGAGAGCACAGGGATTTGGTGTTTCCAGGAAGGAGGATATTGCAAATTTAGTCATGGGAGATTTACTAAAAGAACTTATTAAAACTATTGCCAAAACCAGTTTTATCTTCCTCACATACAGTCTGGTAAAGGAGACATGACTGGAACAGTATTATGTTTAGTGGAGGATGGGGAATGTCCACAGAGGAGTGGACCCTGTGGACCAGGGAAAGGAGATGGGATTCAGCAGGGAGGTTCCAGAGGTACTTACCCTGTCACAGAATGGTTTGGGTGGGAAAGGACCTTAAAGCCCATCCAGTGCCAACCCTGCCATAGGCAGGGACACCTCCCACTGTCCCAGGCTGCTCCAAGCCCCATCCAACCTGGTCTTGGGCACTCCCAGGGATGGGGCAGCCACAGCTTCTCTGGGCACCCTGTGCCAGGGCCTCCCCACCCTCACAGGGAACAATTCCTTCCAATATCCCATCCAACCCTGCCCTCTGGCAGTGGGAAGCCATTCCCCTTTGTCCTGTCCCTCCATCCCTTGTCCCAAGTCCCTGTCCAGCTCTCCTGGACCTCTAAAGGCCCTGGAAGGGTCTCTAAGCTCTCCCCAGAGATCTCACACTTCCCTTGCCTCAATGTTTTTATGCATCACATTATGGCAGCTTCCAGAGCTCTGACCTGATTCTCCTTTTACTTTCAGGATAAAATCCTGCCTGTGACAAGGGGAACATTCAGCCCTGAAACTTCCTCAGCTGCTGGCTCTGACTTGGTGCATCCACAGCACATTTCACTGAGTTTGCCAGATACGTAGCCCATCCTTATCAGTAACGGACAGGATTTGACAGTTTAAAAAGGGACAGAGAAGGTAAAAACAGAGCCTGTTATCCACAACCGGTAACAGAAATAGAAATAATAGAAACAGCGTCTGAAATAGAAATAAAATAGCTCAGAGGGAAGAGTAAGAGCAGTTCCTACTTCTGCCTGGTGCGTTTGAAGTTGCTCTGCCTCAGCTCCCCAGCACTTGGCCAAGAGCGTCTCTGAAATGTTTGAGATGTTTATTCACGTCGTGCAGCGCATCATCTCTGCTCTCTCCACTTTAAAAAACAACTAAAATGTTGAAACAATTAACACTGTCACTTCCCAAGTGCACAGAAACCAAGTGGCACTTCTCTGTCTGCGACTCTGCCATCTCCAGGCTTTACTGAGCTTCTTGAAACAGTAAAGACCCTGTTTTCTATTTCACCTCTTCAGGCATTTTTTCCATCATAATTTTTTTTTTCAACAGAAAAGTCATTTGGAACCATGACTCAAGCGAACAGTGCCCTACATTTGATTATGGGATTCTGAAATGAAAGGAAAATATTTCTTGCTGGCATCATGATGCTTACCCAGGGTGACTCACCGCACCAGGAAAAAAATCAAACCTAATTGGATTGAACTTTGAAGTAACAAAAAGTCTGCACACAACAAGGATCTTCCTGTCATTTTGTAATGGAAACCACACATTGATTGGCACAAAAACATCTCGGGGGAGTGGGTGGCTCGAGGAACCGATCTGGTTGTTATTTCATTGAAGAGTTAGACAACAGCAAGTGCAGCGAAAATCAAACTTCAGGGATCCATAACTGAGTGACACCAGCCCTCAGCACTAAAATACCAAACTCTCCCTCGAAAATTGCATTTCCTGCTAACTAAAATCCTATACAAATCTTAATTTGAGGATATCCAGGCCTCTGGTTGGATGGGCAGGAACTCGTCTGTTCTCCTCTGTGTCTGATGTTCACTTTTGTTTTGTGCCTGTGCTGCAGCTGTATCACTTCAGACGTGATTGCCACACCCCACACTTTTAAATATGAACTAGTTTTAAATGAAGAAGTGACAGAGGGAGAAATCTTTTAATGGCAAATATCAGGAGATATCTTTTGTCTTTACAGAGAAATGCTGTCAACAACTAAAGCTCTTACATTTTTGCCTTTCATTCTCTAATGTTCATATCTGCCAGATTATAGAGGTGCCATCTCAATGTTTCCTAGACACAGTCAAAATGCTCAATGCTATGGAAAAGCTGGTTTGGATTTTAAAGAATGTAAAGTTTTAGCTCAGGCTGACGTTTTACATTAACAGGCCACTTTCACTGAGCATAAATATCACAGATTTCAAAATCTTAGATTTGCAATTATCTAGATAAGGTAATTCTTTCAAAGTTAAAATGAGCTCACCCCCCTGGTGCTCAGAGTGCTGTTCCCATGCTGGAGAACCCCGCAGGTGTCCGTGGCCAGGAGCCAATAATCCGTCCCAAAGGCGATGAGGAAGAGCAGCACCCCGGTGCCCCCGAGGATCCCGGCGGCCAGGGCAGCTGCTCCGGCCTTCATGGGGCAGCAGGGGGGAGACCAGCAGCACTGGAAATCAGAAAAGGAGGAAAACCCCGAAGTTTCCCGGGTTGCTGGAAGAGCGGGGCCAGAGGAATGCTATTTTTGGATGTGGATAGTGATCTCCTGGCTGGTGTGAGTTTCAGTGGGTGGTGAACAGGACTAATAAAAGCAGATGACCTGGCGTAAGCGAGCAGCTGTGGCATTAAGGATCAGGACAAACAGCCATTGAGGCAGAGAGGGAGCTTTCCAAGGGAACACATGGCTGCTCCTGGCAGAGGAGTGGAGCCAGGAGCCCTCAGGACACAGCTCTGGGTCAGGAGTGGTCGCAGTGCAGAATTCCCAGGACACAGAGAGTTTTTCCACAGATGAGCAGAGGAGGACTGGAAGGTCTTCCCCACACCATGGAGCCCGTGGTGTCCCCAGCCACTGCTGTGACCCCTCTTGCTGTGTCCCACAAGTGGCACTTCTGGAATTGGCATCTCCTTCTTCCTCTGACCAAAACTCTGACGCAGCTTTCACACAAAGTAACCCCGGAGAGCCAAGAAGAACACTAAAACACTGGGATATCTTAAATATCCCTGTGTTCTTGGCAGTGATGCAATCAGCACCTGTACACCAGGCAGGTCCACATGGAGCATCCAACCAGGAGAACCCATGGACACACCAGGGTGTCCTGCAGTTGTAAAGGATGTTCTCCCTCCTGCCATGGGAGAGTGGACTATATGGATCCATACCCTCCACCAACCCTTCCCTCTCCTGGTGCCAGCAGGGACCCACCTTCAGCATCCTCTTATCCACAGAATTCAAAGGATAGTGCCACCCTGGGCAGCTCCAGGACTTTGGTGGAAGGAAGGGAAAGCTGTATCCTGAGCATTTTATTAATTCTTAATTACCCTGAGGATTTTTTCCCCTTAAACTTTTAAACTAAAACTGTGACTCTCCACAACATACATATTCTAGCAAGCAGCTGGGGCAAGCCAGCTCAGATTTTTCACAGAATTGGTGTTTTACCTTTGGATTGATCAAAGGCTCCATCAGCACAGTCTTTGTTGTTATTTCCTGTGGTTTGATCCGTGCTTGCAGAAAAATTTACATTTTATGTAGATAGATCAACATGTTTTCACTCTCTCGTGCTGAAAAGCAGAGGATTTCTTGGAACTGGATAAAGAAATGAGATTTCAGAGCTGCCTGTGCTGAGCCCCTTTGGAGATCTGCAGAATGGAGCTTGGCCTGATGATCCTGGGTGGTGAAATCCTGGAAAAGGCTGTTCAGGGCCGTGGTGGAGTCCCCGTACCTGGAGGGATTTAAAAGCCCTGTGGATGTGGCACTTGGGCACACGGGTCAGTGGTGGCCTTGGCAGTGCTGGGGGAATGGCTGGGCTCCGTGATTATAAAGGGCTTTTCCAAACTACATGATTCCATGGTTCTATGATCCAAAAGATGTTCCACGTGGTGTTTCCTTAGGTAGGTGGGTGCATCCCTCTAGTGAATCTCTTCCTTCACTGTTTTCTCCCCAAACCTCAGACCAAAAAGACGCCAAGGAGAACAAAGCCAGCCAGACCATGACAAGAGCACTGCCAACTTTAGCTTGGAAAAGCCACCAATGTCCCTGGATGGTTTCACAAAAAGCAATCCCCCAGAACTGTGCTGGAAGGGAGAGGAATAGATTCCCATGTTGACATTTGGCCCTTTAATTCTACATTAAAATCATAATCTCCAGTTCATCTCCATCCCATGCTCCCCTTTCATCTCCCCCGTCTCCACGTCTCTTGGAAGAAGCACATAAGCCTGGATGTTGAAAGGTCCTTAATGTTTCTTCTCAGGTTGAATCCCCTCCAGGACTTGATGTCAGGAGAGAAAAAAGCTCCAATTTGCCTCACCTGCTTCTCAAGCCCTGCCAGTCCTTTCCAGGATTAAGTCACTATAATCTCCTTAAGCAGTCATGAAATAAAATAAACACAAGCGTGGTTTTCTGCTCAAAATAAAAATATTACAGTTCACATGACAAAATTCTTTTGGAGATGGGAGTACAAGGGAGATTTTGCCTGATTTTCAAGTGCAGCTGCTTGGTGTCTGTGCACAGAGTTTTTTCTGACATGGTTTCTGGGCTCTCACTTTGCCATCGAGCTACTCCCCCTCATTAACAACTTTTGCCCATTTTAACCTGAACTTTCCAGAGACTCCTGTAAACTTCCAGAGTAAGCACAGAGCAAAAACTCTCTGAACTCCTAAAGGAATCAAACCGATGCAATTTATTTCCACAGAACCATGCAATATTCAATGATACACTGAATCCGTGTTTTTAACACTTTTTAAAGGACTAAAACCCTGGAAAGAATTAATTAGGCATGCTCTGAAGCCTGAGCATTTAACAGTTTTCCACTCGGTTGTAGAATTTTAAGACCACCAACACTGGATACTGGCAAAGATTATCAAAGGTATTCTGGGCTGAAATACAAACTAGTCAGAGGGCTTGGCCACTAAGTGACTGGAAAATACTTGATAAAAGCTTTAGCTGGGCTATTGTATTGTGTAAAGAAATTTTAAGAAAAAACCCACAGTATCCAGAAGGTGAAATTTGGGGCAGAGTGACTCATTGGGAAAATATGTCCTGCAGGGAATGTTGTCTTCTCTGCAGATCAAGCAAATTGTTCATGCAGCAGAGAGGTATTTATGGCCCCAGCACTGCAAAGTGGGGCTGGAAGGATGGGCTGGGATCCCTGAAGGATCCAGCCAGTGCCTGTGCACGGGAATGTGGGGCTGGCTGGAGCAGCCTCCACTGCCAGCAGCTACTAAGCCACACACCTGGAGCCAGCAACCTCTGGAACTGCCAGAAGCTGGGAGATCCTGGAATGGAAATGTCCCTCGTGCTGAAGTGAGAGAAAAAGGTACAATTTCAAAAAAATGCAAGGAAATTTTTTTTCCATATCAGATAAAATTTCTATTCTGTTTTCTGGCAGCATCCTCATTTCTCCAACCACTTCTGTTGCCTACAACACTATTAAAAAAAATCTATCCCTGCCTAAGCAGCCACCACTTGGTAAGGTCCTTGATAGCCCATAATGATATTGCAGAAAATTGATGTTACATGATGTAACATCTCGGAGAAAAGCTCCTTATTTAAGTGCCTGATGCCCAGAAGAATGATGGGTGCTGTACAAGACAAAGGTGGTACAGACATCCAGGTATTTTGGGCAAAAACAACACAGTTCAGATGTAAATGTATAAAAAACAAGATAAAACAGCCAAAAAACCACCAAACAAAACTCAAGCAAGAATTAGCCAATCACAGTTTCTATCCTTGATTAAAAACTCCTTGACAAGCAACTTGATTTAATTTCCTTTTCCTCTCCCACTACAGAATAAAAGCAACCCAACTAGGTAAATTGTTCTGTAACTATTTACTGTGCAGAATTTAAGGAGAAATTTAAAGCACTGAGGGCATTAAACTGCAGGTGAACAGGGACATTCCAACCCCAGAGAGCTGAGGACCTTCACATTCAGAATTTTTTTTTCTCCCTTTGTATGCAATGACTTTCACCAATGAAGAGCCCATTTTCCTCCCTGGTTACAATCTTGGGATCACTTGAGAGGGCTGAAGGAGCTGCTGTTCCAAGTGGATCTGCCTGGAAGAGACAGCCCTGAGTGTCCCCAGCTTTCCATGATGTCATCAGGAGCATCTTGGGGATGCAAAGAGGGAATAACTCATAGATGACCTCATAACACAGCATGTTTAATTGAAATAGAAACGTGGAACACTTCAGCATATTCATAAATGCTACAGATTATGTCATTCATGTCATATATCACAACATACTCAAAAATGGGCAGTTTTCTAAACCAGGTGCAGCCAAATCCACATGGCTCCCATGCACGATGGATTAAACTAGGAAACAAACCAAAAGTGCAATAAATTAACTGGAAATGACAGTGAGCCTATATTAAAATCAATATATGTACATATATGTAAATACACACATAAAACACACATCTATTGCTAAAAGATCCAATTTTCCTCCAAAATGAGGTGAATTTTCAGTGATGGGGCAGTGAGGAGCAGCCTTCAAGTCAACATGAACCACATCACCTTTTGCCAGGGCACTGCAAAGGACTTTGTTCAGAAGAAAATGAGACCTTGGGTCATTGCAAAGCAAATGCACACAAACTTGTGCCTTTAATTTAAAATGAAAGCCCCAATGTAGCATGCAGGGGTCTCCTAAGGGAGTATTTCTGCACGCAGAATTTGGGCTCTGCAAGCCCAAAAATATCATGGAGGGGAGTCTGTGCATTCCTACAGTTTCTTTTAATGTTGCTTCAAAAAGAGCCACTCATTCAGATTAAAAACTGTTGGATCAGAGGAAGGGGAAGAGAAAGAAAAATGTCAATGCAAAACTAAAACTTCTTCTGTCAGGTTCAGTAAGGACAAGAATTCAAAGCCTTGAACTTACCTGGAGTTTCAAAGAAAATTACCCAGATGTGGGGATATCTGTCTTGCTCAGGCTCTGTCCCTGTGCATCTGCTGTGCAAAGGGCTCTCACCTTTCCTGGGAGAAGCTCTCCAAGGCAGCCAGGGTTTGGGTCACTCTCTTGGCTGCACCTTCCAAGAAAACCCCTTCACATTCCTCTGATCCCACAGCTCCCAGCTATGGCAGCAAAGATCATCTTGGAGTATCCTTACAGAATTGATGCAACCAATCAACCATGCCAGAAAACCTGCCCATCTATTTAAGGGCTGTCACCCACACCTCCTGGGTCACCACTGGATTTGCAGCTTCCTCATTTTAACTTTAAGGTGAACCATTCCTTACATAAATTTTTAAAAATCAGGAAGAACATATTTCTCCTTTTAACTCAGCAGCAATAATTTTTCATTAGCAGAACTGTGTCTGGGTGTGGGATAGGTAAGACAAAACCCCTTATTTAACCGTGTAATTTAACTTTGGGCCTCATGGGATTAATGTTTGTAGCCAGGGGCCATCACTTCCTGGGGAGCAGGAGAGATCTTTGGCTGTTTCTGCTCTTTCCTCCATCCCCTAATAAACTTCCTTCAAGATTATCAAATTTTTCCCAACCTATGATCCAAATGCTCCCTGCTGTTTGGTTTATCCTTGCCAACCAATGAGAAGATCTGATATCTCACCTTATTAAAACAACTTTCCTTGCAGTTGTAGCCAGTTTCAGGAATTTTCCCAGACTGAACAGGCTAATTTTTCCTAGAAATTCCTTAGAAATTCTGTCTCAGCCACTCCCTGGCATTGCCAGTGCTCAGCTGGGCATCTTTTCCCTCAGCTCCCACTCAAAACCCAGCGCTGAGCAATCAGAGCAACTTCCCATGCAAACCACTCCGGATATTCCGCCCTGTCCATGCTGTCCTGCCCAATGTGCTTCTTATTTACAATATCTACACGTCCAGCAGACACCCATGGAGGAGTCAGACCCCTCCTGGGAAGGCAGAGCATCCCTTGTGTTTGTACATCTCCAGGGTCAGCTCCTTCCTCCCGTCCTTGCTCCCGCCGCCGGTCACTCCGCTGGGCTGGGGCAGGGGGATGGCACACACGGACTTGGACCGGCTCTCCTTCACTTCCCGAACCTTCTCCGTGTTCCCCACTGCGGGAAGAGAAAAAAAACAGGAGAAAGAGCTTTCTCTGTGGGGCAACAGGAAGGGAGAAACACCAAGGTGTCCATGTGCTCACTGGGGATGAGCTGTTCCACTCCAAGGATCACTTCCCAGTTATAAAACAGGAAACAGAGATAACTGTTTCCACAGAAGAAAAAGTCCCAAAAAGGGGTAATTTAAATCCTGTTTTATACTTTGAAATATATGGAGTATTTTGACCAATATAATAATTTCTTTGTCAGTCTCCACCTGCAACTTTGCAGAACAAAAATTCACATCAATGACTACCTTAAATCAGCTCTGTATGATCAACATGTCCTGCTGGAGCACCTGGAATGTCACATTGCCTCATAAAGGGATTTTCTGGGGGGATGAACATGAAACCACGATGGAAGGGTTAAAATCTCCTTCCACCTTCCCTGAGGTGAAAAAAACCCCTACCCAAACCCAATGGTTTTTATCATTGTTTTTGCTCCGCTTACACTTGCGGTTTTCTTCAGGAAGAACATCATTTAAGTATCCTACTGAACTGTGGCTTAAAACAGCTACATCCCAGGTTGGATGAGACAACCTGACCTAGCTGGAGATGCCCCTCTTTGTGGCAGAGGGGTTGGAGAAGACAGCCTTGAAAGGGCCCTTCCTTCCCACCCAAACCATCCACGCCGGCCTCGGGCTGGGCTGAGAGGGCACCGAGGCTGGGAAGGCTCTTGGCTCCCCTTGCTCACTCAACTGAGGAGTTCCACTTGTCCCACATCCCCCCTGTCACCTGCTGGGCCATCTCACAGGGCTGAGGGTGAGCAGGGGAGGGCAGGGAATCCCTCCCAGCTCCCCAACTTACCCGTGAAGGAGCGGCAGAGCTTGGGCTGCGGGGTGGCCTCGTCCTGCGCCGAGCACGAGTCCTCCTTCTGGGACTGAGGGAGAGAAGGGCTTTAGTGCCTTGTGAAGGTGGCTCCGAGTCTGTGAATGACATTCCTGCCTCACAAACAAACCCTTTGCGACCCCCAAGGATTCTGCTCCCATTTGTTTAACTTTTGCCACAAAAAAAAAACCCCAAACAAACTGAAAAAAAAAAAAGAAGTATTGCTAAAAATAGACTGAATAGATGGCAGGAAATATTTACAGACCTGATTTTGTTACAACATAATATCACAGAATGGCCTGGATTGGAAGGGATCTTACAGATGATCTCATTCCAATCCCTCTGCTGTGGGTGGGAACACCTTCCCTAGGCCAGGCTGCTCAGATCTCCACCCAAACTGGCCTAAAACACTTCCAGGGATGGGGCATCCACAGCTTCTCCGAACAACCCTGGAAGTTCTTTATGGACTGCTGAGAATTTAGAAATAAACCTCAGCTGGTGTCAGAGGCTTACAGAATTAAAACTGCACAATACAGCAATTATGTTTTGAGATGGTGGAAGGGGTCTGAGCTCCCTGGGAATGGCTGGGCAGCGAGGACGGGAGCTGGGAGAAGGGGGCAGGGAGTGTGGAAGGCAAAGCTGTCCCCGGGATATGGATGTTTCTCACCTTGGCTGTTCCCCACGCTGGCTGCAGGCCAAGGAGGCAGGTAACGAGCTGGCACTAACGAGCTCCCTGTCCTTTCACTCCAGCACTAATCTCCACCCTCCAGGACAAAAAAATAGGAATGAAAAAAAAAAATAAAAATCAGGTAGCACAATGCTGCCTGGATTGTTCGGTGCCTCTGTAAACTGGGAATAAGTCTCTCACGCAGCTGTGATTTGGCACCTCGGTCCAGAAACCCAGACTGCCAAAATAACTCTGGACACCTCCCAGCCTGGTTTTCTGTTTTGTTTCGGTCGGTTCTCCTCCCTCCCCTAACGAGGACCGCTGCCCTCCATCCCTTGTTCTCACTTTTATTGACCATTTTCATAACAAAGCCTGCCCGGCTCGGGCAGCAGCGCCTGGCTCCCTGGAAAGCCATTCCCAGGGGCATGGAGCGAGGCTCAGAGCATGCTCCATGAAAGGGCTCGGGCATAATTACCACAGGCACTGTGTCATTTACGCACATGGCTCACAGGCAGCTCCAAACAAGCTCCTTCTGGGGGACTGCACTCGTGTTTTGGCAGGAGAAGAGAGGGCCAAGTTGCCTGGCTACAGGTGCAAGGGTTTTCTGGGTGCTGCCTGGTGAATAAAAGCAGTCCTGGGTCTCAGCATCCGCCTGCCAGCGCAGCCTGGCCTGGATCCCTGCCTAAAATAAGGCGAGCCCCAAATGCGGCCGGCGCTGGGAGCCCCGGGGATGCACAGCTCCAGGAAGCCGCAGCCTTCGGCAGGAATTTTGTCCTGAGGCAGAGGAAGGCGAACTTTCTGCTGGAAATAGATAGTCTTGGAGCTAATCCTCTAGGCTACGGTTCAGAGCTGAAGTCACCTCGTTCTCCTGCCAAGGTCTTTCTGCCTGGTGTAAATCATTTAACCTGCTCCAGAGGGATGAGGATTGTTCTTTTCTTGCTGCTTTTCCCCTGTTTTTGTCTCCAAACTCTCCTTGGTGGAGGCTCCTAATGCAGCCCAAGAGTCACCTCTCAGTGCTGGAGAAGAACCTGAAGTGCAGGAGACCCCTAAAGCCACCCAGGAGAGGTGACTCAAAGTCCCTTCCACCCCAGACCGTTCTGTGGCTCTAAAGATCTCCCAGCTCCAATCCCAGCCCATCCTGGCTGAATCCTGGTGCTGGCCACAGACCCAGGTCCATCCTGGCCAGGGCACTGGTTTCTCCTGGGGATGGGGAGGGATTGTCCATCAGCCAAAATGAACTCAGCTCCTCCCCAGCCTGGTGATGCCACACAAGAATGTTCTCCCACACATCCCTGGTTCTGGGGGGGGGGCGGGGGGAGAAAAAGACCAACCAGAACCTAATAAAACATGAGTTAAAGTGAGATAAAATCATATCTAATAGCCAAGCTCTCACCAGCTCCACTAAAAAAAGAAAAATAGAAACTCAGCAAGCAAAAAAAAATGGAGTTATACTCACCCAAAGGATTTTTTAATTATTCCCTGAGCTCCTAACACTCAGTGTACCACCAAAGCTGTTCTCACCAGGCTGGCAAGAGAACTGCAGGAGTTTCACCAGCACAGGGGGTTCCAGTGGCCCTTTGCTGGAAGTTTGTTTCCCATCCCTGCAGTTCCAGTTGGGTTTGCAAACACAGTTGTAATGCTTCCATCTCGTGGTGAGATGCAGAATAGAAAAAGCTGTCCAGTGACAGCAGCCAAGTTGTTCGTGCTGACTCAAAACCTGGGAGGCCAAACCCTTCCCTTTGGGACTACAAAAGACAGAATATCTGACAATCAGAAGAATCTCAAACACTAGCCACATAAATTTTATATTCACCTCTTTTTGTTTAATCAGGAAAATACCATTTTCTTGTCAACTTGGCATGAAACTAAATACGAGTAGCTGCTTTTTCCCCAAAAAAGTTTAAGTATTGAGCTGCTTATAATAGGCTAAAAATCTACTTTTTAGCAGTGTTCCTTCTTTCTGCTGACAAATTCTGCAATCTGTCCTCCTACAGCGTGAAGTAACAGCGTTCACCCACCCTCCTTAATATTATATAATATTATATATATAAAACTAATATGGTGTTAATATTTCAGGGCTCTGTTAGAGCATTATCCCATCACTTTGGGACATCATCTTATTTCTATTCACAGTCAATGAGGCAGTTATTCTTAAAAATCAACAGATAAGCTGCTGATGACACAAAACAGGCCTGGCTTCTCCTTTTGGGCACCAATGGATGGTTCTTGGGTTGGAGTCAGCCCTACAGGTGTTCCTGGGACCAGCTCCCAGTATTTATTATCTCCTGGGCTGGACAGGGCTTGGAGCAACCTGATCTAGTGGAAGGTGTCCCTGCCCATGGCAGGGGGTGGGACTGGATGGACTTTGAGCTCCCTTCCAACCCAACCCATTCTGGGATTTACAGCTGCTTCCCTGAGCCTGGAACAAAGCCAAGGTGGCTGCAGAGAAGGGGTGTGATCAGCACCAACAAGTGACTCTGATGACCCCACAGTCAGCATTCACCATCAAATTGGTATTTTTCATAATGCACAGGGCATTTCCCACCCTCAGAGTGCATTAGCCACCATCCACCGAGTCCACCATTCACAGAGTGAATCCTACTGCTTTTGCAATTCTCCCCAAATATCCTGCTCCCTGAAAGCCCAGCTGCAAGCACTCAGATGGAAGAAACAGCCTTCCCAAAGCTCCTGAATTCCCCACCAAATGCAGCAGTGAAGGGAAGAGCAGGAGCACAAGGGTTAACAATCAAATATCCTTAAAGTAGGGAACGTCGTGCTCAAAATCAGCCCGAGTTTGATGTTGCTCTTTTGAAGTTTAATTATACCAAATGTTCTACAGGAACATGCCATGTTCTTGCCTATCTATTCTGAATTGTAAGTACCAATCAGCATGTAAATGATCAAATTAAATCTTTTAAGTTGTTTGCAAGAGCCAGAACACCTTTCTGGGAAGCAAGGGCTGAGCAGCAGCGTTTGGTGCGATGCTGCTGCTCTCGGTGGGCTCCTCCATGACTGGCATTTCCACGAGGAAATTTCAGTGGAAGAAAGCCCTCAGTACGCCTGAGTTCTTGTGCTGTCATGGAAAATTACTATCTAAATTAGGAAAGGTGGTTTATTTCTTTTTAAAAGGTCATTCTGTTCTCCTTAGTGATGGCATCTGGCTGCCCAGATTAGAGATCGCAGCTCACACTTGGGCAGCGCTCCAGCTCAAGACAGCAAAACCTAAAATTCAGAGAAGGGGGTGAAATTTAGGGATGGCTCAGCAATTACTGAGAGCACCAAGCCTGCCAGAGCTCAGAGGGTGTTTGAACAATGCTCTCAGGCACAGGGTGGGATTCTCAGGGTTGTCCTGGGGAGGGCCAGGAGTTGGATTGATGATCCTCTTGGATCCCTTCTGACTCAGGATATTCTGTGATTCTGTAATGCTGCTGACCTGAGGATTTGGGAGCAAAATAGGACAAGGGTTAAATGTTTCTCCTCTAAAGCAAAAATTATAGAGGATGGGAGGAACTGAAAAGACCAAGCCTGCTCCTTGTGCACCATTCCTGGAAATTTTTTCTTTCCATAGGGAAATGTTGGCCCAGCTTCTCTCACTGAATTCCAAAGAGCAAAAATCTTCACTAGGCACAGACATTGTATTTACCCTGTTTCTGCTCTGATTCAGAACATGAACCAACACAGAGCTGTGCCAGTCGCAAACTGGAAAAATTTTTGGTTCTCCCAGGAATCCAGTGAGCAAAACTTCCCTCTATTTTACTTCCTTCAGGCCTGTCCAAAACTGTAACCGTATTTAAAAATAAAAAAATCACCTCCAGAATAAATAAAAAAAATCATAAAAATACTTCTGTCCTTTCAAAAGAGTTGGTGGGGAAAAAACCACTGAACAGTTTCAAATATTTACAGTCCCTTTGGACCACTGACAATGGGGGAGACAAATTCCTGTCTTTGATGAAATCTCCCAGAAAAGAAGACACGGGAAAACCAGACCTCAGATAGTACAGAGTGAAGCACAATTAATAACATTTTCTCAGTAAAGAACTTTCCTAGCATGGGTGGAAGTCTGTGTTCACAAATCACTGAGTGGGGCTGTGCTCAGGATGGCTCCTTGGTTTGCCAGGGCTTGGGTTGGGGAATTTTTCCCTTGGTATTTTCTATTCATTGAAATGCAATTTGGGACTGAGACCCTTTTTTTTCGTTTTAATTTAAAATAATATTTGTCTTTAAAAGGAAACACCACCAGCAGCAGCCAGGCTGTTGTTGGGAAAGCAGCCTGTGCATGGCTTTGCTTACCTGTGCTGCCTCTTACCTCCTTCCTGGAGCTGCAGGTGTCACTGCCACTCGCTTCCACCAGCCGGTTCGTGTGCCGCAGGATCAGGATCTCCTTGGCGCGCTCCGAGGGCTCGCTGTCCCCAGGGAGGGTGTGCCTGTTGTATGCTGGGCCCTGCACGGGGCACCACGGGCACCGTGGGACACAGGGCCACCCATCCTGCCCTCCCCTCAGTGGCTGTGTCCCCCAGGATCCTTCCCCCAGGATCCTTCCCCCAGGATGCTCCCCCCTCTGCAGCCACCCCTCCCAGCTATGGGGGTGCGCTGATCTGTGAGAGGTGGGGATGGAAAGAGCCACAGAAGGGAGATGGGGCTCTAAACCCTGCTTTTTTAGGTGAAATCACCCAAGAAACCACTGAATTACAAGACTGAGATGCATCTCTGATAGTCCAGGTGACTCTGCTTGAGGTGCCTTCAGCCTCAGCCCCTCCAAGGCTTTACATGAGCCCCACCTTCCCATATAAATCATGCAAACAATGGGAACCATAAATCCTGCTCCAAAAGCCACCCCCCAAGCAAGCTGCAATCTCCCACCAACATCAGTGGGAGCTGGGATAACTCTGTCACTACAATTGTTAGACTCAATTTATGTAGGACTGAGTGCAAACAGGAGCTGTGCCTTCATCTCCATCCCCTTCACCATGTCCATGGGTTTCTTCCCAGCCTTATCCTGTTGCTTCCCTCAGGTCAGCAAAGGGACAGGAGGAGGAGGCTGATCATTCTGTGCTGAGCTGCCCACAACAGCCCCATCCCCAAGGATTCTGTATTTCATGGGTAATCCATAAAACAAGGGCTTAGGTGGATTTTAAGGATAAATCTCCCCATGAACAGCAATTCCAATGTGCAGCTCCAGGAGCCGTGTAAAACCCTAGGCATGATCCATGACTCTGTAAACAGAAAGTGGGGTTCATGCCCTTCAACCAGATGTACCAGTTCCATGGCCAAACTGGCGCGTGGTTTTAAAACCTCTGCAGTTCAATTCCCACTCACAGCTCTCTTCCCTGGGGAAAAATGTACCATGAGGATAAGCCCATCCCTGCTCTGCCCCAGGAGCTGCTGCTGGATCTGCTAACCCAGTGCCTGAAGTTCCATGTGCTCCTCCTTTCTCCTTTTTGCTGCCGGGTACCGATGCTGAAAATATTCCATGAAATTATAGGCTGACTGGGTGAACCTTTCAAAAGCTGTCATGCAGCAAACAGAAATGTGCCACTGACTTGGAAACTGGATCTGGCTCCACACAGCCAACTATTCTCTGCTCACAAAGAGACATCCTGGGTAATTATGGAAATATTCATAACATCTGCTCGGGCTGCTCGGATAACCGAGGAAATTTGTGTTCTTGGACACTTCAAATATGGATTGGGAAAATATGGGGGAGAGTCGTACCGTCCTCCTGATGCGGTACAGGTGCCTCGCCAGGATTTCCTGCATGTTATCCAGGGCGTCAGGATTCGGAGCATCCTCCAGCTTTTGGTCTGCTAGGACAGTCCTGTCGCTGCTGCTGCAAAGAAAACCAGAACACCTGATTTTGGACAGCCAGGGCATCCCAAATCCCAGTGCCCACAGCAGCCTTTGGGATCCCACCACAGCCACCAGAGCCAACAGCTCATCCTTGCAGATGGAGCTCGCAGCAGAGGGGGAATGTGGCATCTGCATCAGAGCTGTGCTGTCCATGTGCTCCCTGGTGGATAACAGAGCTGTGAGGAGCTGTGACAGAGCAGAACCATCTGTGAGGGCTGAAGTGGCCACTCAGGACATTTAACAGTGCAAACCCATCCCAAACTGGGCAAGAGCCTGTTCCTCAGAGCACCATTTCCACGTGGGGATAGAGGTGACCCTCCTGTACCACCACCAGTGCTGGGAGCTGATTTTTAGCCCCCAGCTGCTGGGCTGGGAGGCTGTTTGCTCACAGGAAGGAGGGCTGGGCCGGGCTGTGGCCCAGCTGCCCAGCCTGGGCCAGCTCGATGGCGTGTTTGCGCTCCAGCTTCTCGTAGAGCAGCACGATGCTGGACTTGGGCTGGTCGTACTCCCGCAGCAGGATCTTCTGCAGGTATTTGCTGTTGAAATATTCCAGTCTGTTGGGGAACAAAACAAGACAGGCTCAGCCTCCCCCCTGACTCCCCAGCACCAACAGAGTTGAGCAAGGCAGCAGGGACACAGCCCACGACTGCCCCATATTCCATTAAATTCCATTATATCCCATTTCCTTCTCCTCAGAAATCAGTGGTCCAAGAGGTCAGTCCTAAATTATTCCTGCACTATGGCACATGAGTCAAAATAGGAAAACTTTGCTAAATACAATAAAAACTCCCCCAAAGTACCAAATTTATCATGAACTCTTCCAAAAGTGCTACAAGCACATGCAACAGTCCCAGACTTAAATACATCCAGATTCTCTCTTGAGCCATTTCCCCTTTCTTTCTGCTCAAATCATAGAATAATTTAGGTTGGAAAAGACCTCTGAGATCAGTGATATCTCTCAGACCTGCTCACAAGGATGCTCCTCAGCAGCAGTGATTCCCATACCCTCTAGTGGCACTTCCAAGCATGGGCATTCCTAAAAAATTTCTACCAGCTGCATTTGTTTCTGCACCGCCAAGGAATTAGATGTGTTAGATTGATATCAGTATATTTTATGTTATTTCTATTTTTTTTTAACCTTGCTTCATTTTTTTTTTAGTTTTAAAATACACAAACTACCAGAATTTAATGAAAATTGAGCACTTTGCTACAGAAATCTGTAGGGATCTCTGTCATTTCAGTCCACAACAAGCACTGGCTGCAAACTCAGCTCTTTAATGCTAATTGTGCACAGCCTGGGACAGGCTCTGTGTCACAGCCAGGTCACTTCCAGAAGATTTCTTTGGACCAGAAGGAGCAAACACAACAAGAGAGGAGAAAGGATATTTTTAGGGTGATGCACAAGAGGTGTCTGCAAGCAGGGAAGTGCCCCAGGAACCTGGTGTCCCCTTGGACAAGGAAAAGCTGCCCCTCTGTCATCTCCCTGATGCCACAAGGGTAAACAAGGCTCAGCAGAAATCCAGGGAATAGAAACCAACCTCCCTTTCTCCTACACGTGTACACAGCTGTATTTTGGCAAATCCTTACTTGTCTTTCCAGTAATACTGTCCCCAGTGCCCAGATATATCTTCAATGCCAGCCAGCAAATGATCCAGGAACTAAAGGGAAGAGAGGATTTTGCTCTACACCGGTTGCATACGTGATGAACCCAGCCAGCAAACAGCACAAGCCACACACAGACCAGGGGCTGCTCCCAGCCCAGCATATGGAGCTGGCAGACAACAGAGGGATAATTCCCCATCCACTCATCCACGTGTATCCACCAGTTTTGAGTCTGGGAAAGCAGAGAGTAAATGCTGAGGGCCATGAATCTGCTCTCTGTGACATGTGCAGGGTGGCTGATGGCCCCACCTCCTGCCTACTTGGCCCTGAGAAGCAGGAAAGGCTCACATGGGGGTTTTAGAGGACAACTTGTCTCAGGAAATCAGTATCTTCAAGATATAAATGTAGGTAACACATAAATGATGCTTTGACTTGAATTATAAATATTGCCTTCCCCTAGACTAAATTAAATTATTGGCCATATCATGCCTTACATAAATAAATTATTATTGCTTAAAATTATATAAAAGCCCCAGGCAGGTTGGGTTTTCCACCTAACAGTTAAATTTCAGTAATTTCCCAAGCTGCTTTCCATCCTACTGCCATCTCTAAACTGGGAGAGGGCTCTGCTCCTCCACACTCAGGTACCAGTGACCCTGGAACTTCCTACAGCTCTAAGTTTTTTTAAAACTCTCTTTTCGGGGGATCAGAGACAAAAGTTTCAGAGCAGCTGGCTCAGCCCTGCAGCCTGGTGTGGGTTTAGTGTGCTCACACGGCTGTTGGCAGCGGTGTGTTCTGAACACCTCCAAAAACACAGCACTGGAGGGAACCAGCAGAGTGCCCCATCCCTGGAAGTGTCCAAGGCCAGGCTGGACAGGGCTTGGAGCTGGGACAGTGGAAGGTGTCCCCATCCCCATGGCAGGGGGTGGATTGAGATGAGTTCTGAGGTCCCTTCCAACACAAACTACTCTGTGCTTCCATGGAATTACACATCCTGTCATCACTCCTGCGACCAAGAATATCCCAACTATCCAGATGAAGAAATAAATTTGAGGAAGAAAGCTTCTTCTGGCCTCTGCATCCCTGATTTCCAACTGTTTGCACTGTTACCTTCTCAACTCAACTGGTGCAAGGCAATTCCCAGCTCACACCTCCTAATAAACACATTTCTGAGATGATTTGCTATTCACACCCTAACAAAAGAACAAGGTCTTCTCTGTTCATGACTGGAAAAAGCTCTTCAGTCTCCTGAGCTGTTGTGTTAACCTCAGACAAAGCCCTTCAGTACAACCCCATTGTGAGGGTGCCAAACAGGTTTTGTGAATGCCCTCAGCCTTAATGGTTTTATTTCTAAAGAAGACAACGACAGTAGTAATTCCTGAAGGAATGCCCACAGAAATGTGGCTGGGATTGAACAATTAGATTCAGAAATATGTTCATTTTACATTGAATGCAAATGCAAAGCCTCAGCTGAGAGGGAGAGTACCTGATCTCGTGGAGCTGAGCCTCTCCCTGAAGTCCTCCCTGATTACAAATGCCAGCATTTGGATGGGGAGAACAAGGGGAATGAAATCCCAGCTTTGGGTTATGGATTTAGAATCATGCAAAATGATTTTGGGGGAACTCACAGCTCATCTCATCCCACCCCCTGCCATGGGCAGGGACACCTTCCACTGGGCCAGGCTGCTCCAAGTCCCATCCAACCTGGCCTTGAATAATTCCAGGGATGGAGCATTTCAGAGGTTCCCTCCAATACAGCACCAACCTTATCCTCCCTTTCCTCATTTTTGTGCAAAAATATCCAAACTGATTGTGGTGATGGGACTGGAGAACACATGGAAGTTCCCAACCCTGAAAGCAAGAAAACCTCATCTTCTCTCTTTTTTTCTCTCTTTCCAGAGACCAGAAAAATTGGAGTTAGGTCAGAGCTTAAAGTTTTGGGTGAGAAATCATCTTTTTCTGTCACGTTTGTGCACTATCTGATACTACATCAGCCTGATTGGTGGCTGCTCTTCCAAAGCAAAAATAACCCATGGTTAGGAGGCTGAACAGGATTTCCAGCTTGGAGAGGGGCTGATCTGCAGAGGATTTGGGTAAAACTACAGATCTGCAGGGTCTCTGGAGACACAGCCATTTCAAAAGACATCAGAAAGCTCTGGCTGTGTGGGGCTGGATGCTTCACTTACCCGAATGTGGATCTGCTCTCCCACAGTGGGAGCACTCTCCCTTTTCCTCTTGACAGCCAACAGGTCAACGAGGGGCCGGATGGTCATTCCCTGCAGGAGAAGCAACACAAAAATCAGCCTTTCCTCGCATCCCATTTTCCTGCATTGGAACAAAAACACCAGCATCCCTCACCTGCTCTGCTTTCCTGCAAAGCAGGAAACCTGCATCAAAGCATCAAAGCATCAAAGAAACCAAAGCATCAAACCTGCAAAGCCTCAGCAGGACTTGAAACTGCTCTCCCAGGCATACCCCAAGCACTTTGTTTGCTCGTGGCAGGAACCTGTGAACGGGAGCTCCTGGAGAGGCTGCAGGACAGGGGGGGAAAGCCCTGCTGGCCTCACCCGGCCCCTCCGAGGCCACAAAAAGCCAACCAACAATTCCAAGGTCAAGCCTGTGGTTTGCTGCTTGAAACAATGCAAGTTCAAATGCCTGAAATGAGGATAATCCTTGGGATTTCTCAGCACGGAGCCTCCACCAGCAATTGTCTGCTCACTCCTTGAGCACCGAGTGTCACACACCATTACTCCAGTGATCTCTGATGGCCAGCCCGTGGCTCAGTTTCCTAATCAAAGCATCCACCTGGTGGGAAGGGTCAAGGAAAAAGTTTCAATATCCTTTAAGCCCCGTGAGAGAACTAAAAAGCTGCCGTGGTGCATTTCTTAGTGTGGCTTCGGTATGAAATGACTTTTCTAGGACATGTTTACAGCAAAAATGATGGAGTAGTTGATGTTTATGACTTCTGAATGTCACAAGTGCTGGCACAGAGGAGAGCTGAACATATTTTTAATTGCAGAAACAATTAATGTGTCATTTTAATAGCTAATAGCAATAAAGAACACGTTGCTATTCAGAGTCAGTAACACAGAACTCACAAACTCCGAAATAACAGATATTATAAAAATCAAGGAGAGACTGTACAATCTGGCCTCTTGCCTTCCTGGATAATCAGCTGCAGTTGTTTCCATGTTAAAGCAGCTTTTGGGACCATTTTGGGAATCCCATGTGTCAGTGCAGGCCACACATCATTTCCCAGCACACCTGCAGGGCCCCCGTGGTGCTTCCACACCCACCAGGGATAGCTCATCCCTCTGAGCTGCTGACAGCTCTGTCAGGGCAAACACCACCTTTTCCACCTCCAGCCAATGGGACAGTGCAGGCAGCAAACAAAACCATCCCCCTCTCCACAATTATTATATTTCCTAAGAATTTCATGGCAGAGGTCAGGGGTCAGTAAGGTGGGAGAGTGAACTTCCAACACTGTTTGATTTTAAAACCACACCGAGAGGCAGAACAATGAGGGGGGTTGTGACATTCCAGACAAGCCCAGAGCTCCCTGGAGGAGTTCCTGGTCTGCATAGCACTCACCCAGCCTGCTTGGAAGCACTGAGGGCTTGACAATTGCTCAGTCAACCTCCTCAAAATGATTAACCAGGCCTGCTGTGGGATGAGCCTTATGCAACTGGGTTAGGAAGGCCAAAAGAGAGGAGTTCCCTGGGTTGTGGAATGCACTGATAGAGCCACGGGTGGCCAAGCCCAGCTGCTCACAGGGTGGCCATTCCTCTGAGGCACGAGGGTTTCCAGCCAGCAAGGGTAGGATTTCCAAGGGAATCACAGAATGAAGTGGGTTTGAGCTCTGACAAGATGCTTTGCTTGCCCAAACCAGACTAAAAGGGTCCAAGTCATCTCTGCCTTAGTTTCTGTCCTATTTTAACACAGACACCCCCTGTCAGGTCTGTGTTGAGATCACTGTGAATATAAAGAAAACATTCTGCACAAAACAACAACAAAAATATCCACTATGCACAGAAATTGTCCCATAGACAATATTTCTCTTGCCCTTTCCACCCACAGTGACCCTAAAAGATGCTGGGATATCAAAAATATTCCCTCCTCAATCCTGCATCCATCGATGTGTCTGGCAGCAGCACCACAAACTTGATTTGCAAACCCAGGGTCCTGCAGGTTCATCTTGATCCCTGCTTCTGGTACATTTACCCACCTCTTCTGTGCTGAGCTCCAGCAATATCCTTCTGCCTCAGGTTTTAAGCAAGCTCCTGGTTTTGCCTCCCCCTGTTCTTGTGGTGGCCCGGGCACTGCAGGTCCCTGGAGCCCCAGCACAGGGGCAGACACAGCCCATGAGTGGCTGGAGGTCAGGGGGACCCTGCTTAACTCTCGCCCTTTTGCACGGGGGTGACATCACCAGCTGAGCTTTGAGGTTACACAAAAGCCCTTTTCCTGGCCCTGGGAAGCATTTCCCAAAGCCTCAGGAGAAAGGAGCTGCTGCCTTAGAAGGAGCTTTGTGTGAGCCTCAAGAGCGGCTCTGCGTGAGCGGACGTGCCTGGGGACCGCGGCTTTTCAATTTCTCACCCACATTTGCATCTTAAAACTTGTCAAGCTCCACCTAAGCTCACTCCCCCTGCCCTGGCCCCTGCTCTCTCCTCTCAGGCTGAGCTGTGCCTGGTCCTGCTGCCCCGTGGATCCCAGCCCCAGTCCCTTGGAACATCACACTCTGATCCCATCAGCATTTCATGCTTCTCCACCACTTTTCCAGCTCATGATAAGGATTAGGTGGATGTGGGGAAGCAGAGTCAACTCCTCCACATTGTCCACGTGTTCAGCACCCACCTGAAAGGTTCAGCAAGAAAAAGCAGAAGGAATTTGCTCTTGGGGTGATGCTCAGCCACAGGGCCACTCAGCAGCTGTCACCACAAGCCACCATCTCCCAAAGGCCCAGAAACTCCTCTGTTCCCTTCATCCAAAGCCAGGAGGCGGCCCCTGGTCAGCAGCTCCGCATAGACCTCATGTCCTTGACCAGGAGCTCCCAGAGAGGATTTCTACATGACATCTTTCCCAAACCTCCACATCCCGCTTGCTTCAGTCCTGTGGAAACCCACTCAGCTTTCTGGGATTTCAGGGGCACACTGGCCTTGCTCACCTCAGGACCAGACAATCCCAATTTTTCCACTACATCCTCCTTCAAACGTGGCCACATTTGCCAGGTGAACTAAAAGTTGTGTTTCAGAGAAGCCCTTAGAGACTGGCTGCTGGTCAGAGACAAGCAGGGGGACATCCAAGATCCTCATCCCCCAAAAAGCAGCAGGAATGCTTTCACCACTAGATGTCACAGCAATGCCGAGAGCTGCTGCTCCTCCCGAGCCCTGGAGCACCAGAATTCCTTAAAACTCCGTGCTGGAGCAGCAGAACTCCTGACAGCCTCAGCGTGAGGGAGAGGAACCTTCTCCATCAGCCTCTCGAATTCCGAATTTGTGCCAAATGCTGGTTTTACCTGTACAAACACGGTGAAGAGGATGACAACAGTTGTTGCTGCAATGAAGAGCTTTTTCCTGTGAAAGTCAGGCAGCAGGAAAACCAGAGAGAAGCAAATGGCCCCTCGGAGCCCCCCATAGGCAATGATGAACTGGTCCTTACTGGTGATGGTGTTCACGTGAAATCTGTTCACAAAGAAAGTCAGCACCAGAACCCCTGGAAAGCAGGAAAGAAGATTGAGGCACATCAATCAAACAGAACAATTAGATAAAACTCATAGTCTTATATTTTACAGTAAAACATCACAGAATTGGTAAACACCAACCACAGGGAACCAGACAGGGCCCCAGGGGGTGTATTCTCAATATGCCACTGGAGAATTTTAATTCCTGATCCAACAGCTTGAAATTTGCTTTGTCCAGATAAAACTTAATCCCCAACATATTTCTGATTGGGGGGATTACAAATATTGACTGAAATAGTAATTGATTTATTCTAATTGGTGATAACAAATGAATGAATTGCTGGGATTACAAATGAATGCTTTCGAGGCAAATCACCAGCTACAACTTAGGCACAAACTTCCCTCCTACTTCCCAAAGTTTCCAAGCAGTAGCCTGGATAAGTAGCCATATTCCACCTGTGCTAATGTTATTTCTTTCCCTCAGATTTATACTGTACAAATTGAAGGCCACGTGAGGTGACACAGCAATTACTGCGATTTACAGTCATTTGCAAATGCACAAACAGATGCAGAAAGGTACACAAAGTCAGGCCTTAAATCAGTAGCCGTGATTTTAATACCAATGGATGTCATAAACATCTTATTTGCCAAAGATTAATGGCCATTTGAGAACTGATGGCACAGCCTGTCACTGACTTTTGTTAGGAATTAGCTGGAGCCACAGCACTGCTGCTTTTCTAAAGGGTATTTGTAAAAGAAACAAAAACAGTGCATTTCTAATGTACATATCAACCATCTTCCCACACACCTCCAGCTAAAAATATCTGAACTTTGACTGTACATCAGAGTGTTTTGAGGAAAACAAAAAGCTGGGGATGTTTGGGAACAGGGAACTGAATTGACTGAACCTTGTGACACCTTCCCCATCTCCGGAGCTCTGCAGAGCTGCTGCCCAGGCCAGCAGATGGGAAGCACTTGGCTGTCAAGGTCCTTTGTAACTTACAAAATAACTAAAATAAAGCATCCCTCAGATCACATCCACACCTACCCTACAGCTCCGGTGGTGCCGATGATTTAAAGGAATAAAATTTACTTGAGCTGATATCCTGGCCTTTGTCTTAATTTAATCCTTCCTCATAAATTATTATTAGCATTCCCTAAACTAATTCAAGGCCAGTTCA
Organism: Climacteris rufus; assembly: GCA_013398175.1. Classification (NCBI taxonomy): domain Eukaryota; kingdom Metazoa; phylum Chordata; class Aves; order Passeriformes; family Climacteridae; genus Climacteris; species Climacteris rufus. Next base: position 62,994 of record VZRZ01003762.1, on the reverse strand, counting down.
CTCTGTGAGATGGCATACAATTAATCATTCTGAGTGGAATGTATTTTCTGCTGGAGATACCTTGGGAAAGACCAGGAGGAAATCTCCCCAGGGCTTGGATATCAGCAGAGTACCAGTGCTGCCATGCAAGGGCTGCATTTTCCTTTTGAGATGATCTTCCTCATACCAAAGGAATTCCCCAGATTTCAGCAGAATCATTTCTCAAATATTTAAGAGCACTGGGAGGGTGCTGTGAAGGACTGGGGTACATTTTACACACCAGTCCCAGCACTGCCCACCCAAAATCCCCAATCCTTGCAAGGAAACCCAGGGCACCTCCCATTCCTGGATCAGTGTCTCAAGCACCTCCAGAATCCTGGAATCCTGGAATTGTTAAGACTGGAAAAGCTCTCCAAGACCATCAAGTCCAACCATTCCCCCAGCACTGCCAAGGCCACCACTGACCCATGTCCCCAAGTGTCACATCCAAACATCTTTTGAACACTTCCAGGGACAGTGACTCCACCACTGCCCAGGGCAGCCTGTGCCAATGCTTGGCAGCCCTCTCCATGAAGAAGTTTCTCCTAATATCCCATTATTAATTAATTATTAATTAATCCAGAGGTGCTGGACACTTCTGAGCAGGTCAAGGTCTAACCTCAACCACATCTCCAAGGCAGCCTTGGTGCAGCCCCTTCCCAGTTCTCCCCCTCCCAGCTCCCTGACAGCTTCCCAGGAAGGTGCTGCAGGACAGGAACGCCCTTTTCAGAACCATTCAGACAATTTCCAGCCCTGGTTTGTGTGTTCTCATTTAATTCCAATGGGGGTTTGACTGGAAAGAGGGTTTTCTCTGCTGGCTGCAGCCTGAGCCCTTCCCTAACAATGTGCTGCATGATTTGAGCTGCTCGCAGAGGGCTGTGCTTAGGGAGGATTTTTGGGGTGCTTTTGTAGCATTGTTATGTTCTTATATCTTGCAATGAAGAAATTTTGAACTAAAAAAAGCCACTCACTCAGAACTCCTTTTATCTGAGCAAATAATTTAAGACAAACCACTTAATGGTAATAAAACACTTGAATGTACAAAAAAAACCTGACTAATGAGCACATTTCCAAGTATGGTGCACAGTTATTAAAACAAACTTTGGCATGTCCTAACAGCTAATAAACCCCATTCTGCTCTGCCTTGCTAATCATGGCCTAACCTATTTAAACAATTTCTTGAAGTGTCCGTCAAATTCGAGTTCAGTGCTGGACTCAGTGGTTTGTAAATATAAATCCTGTTGAATGCTTTTTAGCTCTCGAATTCCTTGCCAAAAATGTGAGCTGTTATACCCACCAATATAGTTAATATAGAAAAATACTCATAAATGAGGCACTCTGTGCTCATTAGGTGCCAAACAGTGTAAGAGGAATGGAGGTTCAGCCTCTCCCAACACAGAATCAGCACAAGATACAAGTGAGGAGAATGAAAACAAAGCACATCTATTTTTCTGGTCATTTACAATGCATGAAAATGGGATCCCAGGGAATTCTGGGACCAGGACTTGGGTTTTCATTGTAATTGGGGCTAAAGAAACTCCTGGGATCAGTTATCAGGAGAGTATTTTCCTGCCTTGCTCCTCATTATCACCAAGTTTTGGTGTCTTTATTGCTGTGAGGTTGGTCAAACACCCTGCTAGGTTTTCCAGGGATGCTGCAGAGTCTTCCTCCATGGAGATAATCAAAAGCCATCTGGACACAGTCCTGGCTGACCCTGCTTGGGCTGGAGGTTGGACCAGGTGATCTCCAGAGGTGCCTGCCAACCTCAGCAATTCCTCAATTCTGCCATTCTCAGCCCTGACCTGAAATTCTCACATTTTAGGTCTCAAATCTCATCTACCCAGGACAGCTGTTGGAATATTCCCCCAGTTTCCCCGTGAAGGATGCTGCTGTACACGAGTTTGTTATGAATTAAATCCCTTAAACTGCTACAACTCAGAGCATGTGGTCAGAGGCCCCGTGGATTTTCATGGATCTCTGATCCCAAGCTATGTACTTAAAATTTCCCTCCTGTTGGGAGAGTGTCAAGGGACCAAGATACACTGAAATGGAAGAGGAGATAGTGGTAATGGAAGAGGGGTCAAAGGCAGAGGCATCTGATGGAATAACATTCCTCATTCCCATAATTAATACATATATATAAAAAATTAAATATCATTTCCCCGTACCGAGTGCTCTCCAAATGAGACAGAAAATGACAGTGAAGCAAATGTAGGGCCAGTTCCACTCATGGTTTTCTCCAATGGTGGAAACTCCGAGGAAGATGAAGATGAGGGTGTCACTAACACTGCTCCACATCTTCATGAAGTACTTGACTGTGGTGTGGGACTTGAGGGAGATGTTGGCCTCCACGTAACGCTTCATGCCCATGGCACAGGAAATGATGCTGAGAAAGTGAAAAATAAACAACTAAAAATAATACAAGCACAGAAAATCAACACATCATTCATAAAAATATCGGTTTCATCAAGCCTTGGATGCTTGCAGGCATTTCATTGAGCAGCAATTCGCTTCCTCCATCAGGCCAACAGTATCAGGAGGACCACCAGGACAATAAAATACTTCATAGATTGCCCAAACTGTCCAAATCTGGTTTTTAACAGATAAACAACTCAACAGCTGTTACATTTTATCACAGCACAAAGCAACACCTCCAGCTAACACTCCACTCTTCCCATCACAACACAATTCCAGTTCTTCAACTTGGCCAAACCCTGACCTTGCAATTGCCTCACAATTTTTCATGGATAATTGGTTCTTCAAGTTCCAGGGAACGTGGGCTTAGCCTAATTCATCAGCTTTTCAAATCAATACATTTTCAGGCCAGCAATCCTAGAAGGTCAAAACAATCGAGCGCCCGAGGCGCCAGAGCTCCATTTTTTGTGTTTTCATCTGGACCAAAACATTTTGTTCTAAATATTGCAGCAGAAATAGGGAAATGGCTTTAAATTTCCAAGATCTGGTTTCCACTGCTATTTGGTAAAGCCATCCATATTTTTATTGCATTGAAAATCACTTTTGCAGGGAACATCACGATGACTCTGCTGGATCATGCAGAGAAGCCAATGGAGAAACAAATCCTTAGCTTGTCCCCGGCTCTGGCCGTGACCTGGTCACTCCTGCTGTGACCAGCACAGATAAGTGACCCAAACAAAGGTGTTGAGAGAGGTGGTGGCTCACCCAGAGCTATCAACTAAGAGCTGCTCATAGAGCTGCCAGGCAACTCCTGCTCTGCACTCAAAATACCCTGTTGAACCCCAGAATTTCACAAATACTTCACATGATTTTGAAGACACAAACACTTGGGTCTGTCTGAATTTAAAACTGGGCTTTAGGGAGAGGGTTTGTAGCAAAAGCAGAAGATAGGAAATGTGAAAGTCATTTCGCTTTTGCTGAGGAATGAGGTCCTGGGTTAACCAGCAGCAGGAGACCAAGATTCAAATCCCTTTTTCACCAAATGTTTGAGTTCACAACTTTCATGTCCTAAGACAAGGCACCAATACATTAAAATAGTCTAAAACTGGTCTGGTTTGATTTATCCTTTTTAGGTCTGACCTGCTTTGCCAGAAAGAGCAACCACAGGGATTGAACCACAGGCCAAAAAAAAGTAATAAATTCTTTGGTTTCTGTGTCTGCCTCAATAAATAGTGGGCAAAATAGTTCCATTTAGAACTAAGAAATACAACAAGTATTTATGGGCAAGTAACTTCCAGAGCTGTGGTTTGGGAATGCTTATTGGAGAATGGACAAGGGGTCATAGCAGGGGCACAGAGAGGGAATAAACTTGTCCTGTCATGGCTAAAGATGAACATTGCCACCAGGGCCAGGGGCAGAAAATAGAGAAAAAGAAACGAAAAAATCAAACTAAAACCCATTTGCAGAACACTTTTGCAGACTGAGCTCTATTCAGATTTTTAAATTTTTTTTTTTTTACTGTGTAGAATTGATTTTTTTTGGCAATCGTATTATTTTTCAAAGAAACAAACTGCCAAAAGCTGCTTCTTATAATACAGTATTCCCTGGCCACAACAGAATGAATTGTTTGAACTCCAGATCTATAAGAGAGGCATTTATAATTTGGCAATTAGAAGGGCACAGTGCAGGAATCAGCTGCCTTTGCCATTGTTTTGCTTTAGAAAAAAATGCATTATTCAAAAGAACAGCAAATGGGTTCCATAATGGGTACAGCAGATTGTGATTGATAGAAGGAGACACCATTAGGATTGAATGTTTTCTGCTCCACGATGATTATGCAGCATATTTACTTCACTGTTCTGTCTTGCACTCCTATAAATAGGCTTTTCCTACCTATTCCCAGAGCTGGAATTGTTTTCAGTAACACTCAAATATTGCTCCTATTAACCAGCTGAGGAAACAAAACCTGCAAGGTGCACAAATGGTTTATAGCCAAAGCAACATCATCAGGTTTAAAATAGATCTCCCAGATACTCCTGTGCTAAGCTGGGAACCCACTCATTTTTAAAATTTTCTTTTTATCTTCATTCTTTTCAGCTGCACAGTTGTTTGCACTGCAGCCACCAATGCAGGGTAGGGGCACTTGAATCTTTGGGGGAATATTAAGTGGTTGTGACCCTCAGCACCAGCTGACTCAGTTTGGGCAGGACCAAACTCAACAGATACCAGCCCACAGAACCCAGGAGGGCTGGGTTTTCCTCTCTCTGCTTTCCCATGTGAGATTTTGGTGAACATTGGGGTCATTCTGTCTAATTTTCTCTCAGCATCTGCTCTGCCAGTGAAATGTATGACAAGGTAAGCATGAAGCTTAATTAGTCTCTTAAAACTGAAGGATCTGGCCCAAAATTATTCATTTTATTGAAAGATCTGCCCAGTAAAAAGCAAAATAAATGAACTGAATGATCTCTGTCAGCTTCAGCTGAAATTGGCCAGTGGATTTCCAACACTACTGGAGACAAATGTTGGGTGACACCTGAGGGCAGACAGACCCATGAGCTGTGTCTGAGCTTCTGGAGCCAAGTCAGAATCTCTGAAGCAGAAGTTTCCATCAGAACCCTCTGCTCCCAAAGAGCAGGAACATTTCAGGCTTCAGCCACCATCCCAACACCCTGCTCTGTCACACCAGGGGCTGCCAGGCAGGACATGCAGATGGGGAAGGGGATGTGAGATCAGACGTGCTGCAAACCGAGACCAAACCTTTCCAAGGAACTGACTAAATCCTCCTTGTACCTCTTCCCATGTTGGTTTTGACTGGGCCATGTGGAAAATAACAAAATAAGCCAAGACAGCTTCTTCTGGCTCTGCCAAACCTGTCAGACATCTCACTGTGTGAGCATCCAGCCCTTCCAAACAAAAACCATGGAGCTCAAACAAACATTCCTCAATAACCTACATAAATCCACCAGCAGCCACTGGGATTGCTCATGACTTCCAGCTGTTGATGGGACATGGAATTCCATTTGGAGAGGGCCCTGCTGCTCGTCACACACAGATTTCCAAATTTTAAAACGTTTTGGGGTATTTTTCTGTAAATATGGGCAGGAAGCTTTCCTGGAGAGAGGAGCTGCTGGGCCACACTTACGCCACGATCCCGGAGAGGTGGAACATCTCTGCAGTGAGGTAGGACAGGTAGCTGTACAGGAACACGAAGAGGGGCTCGATGACGCGGATGTCCTTGGTGAAGCGCGTGGTGAAGGCGGCGGTGAACCCGAAACTCAGCCCCACTAAAACTCCTCCCAGCCCCACCACGAAGAATTTTCCAACTCCAGCAAAAACATCCACGCTTTTGATGGTGGGCATCTCGCAGAAAGATCGGAAGAGCTTGTAGAGCACCTTGTGGGGAAGGAAAGAGGGACACAGTCATTAACAAGATGTTCACCAGACATGGCCATGACACCAAATACACTGCTGGGATTTCTGCCAGTGCAGGGTCACCTCCTGCTCCGGAGGTCACACCAGGGGACTGCTGTGGACCTCATGGGCATTTCTGTCCCCAGACATGGAGTCCAAGAGATTTCACCTGAAAGCTTTTAAGTTCACCTGAAAGCTGCTCAGGACCTCAGGCCAGAGAATTGGACCAGGAATCCCCTGCCAGAAGGGGATGTCGATGCTTTTTCCCCCTCAACAAATCACAGAATTGCTGAGGTGGAAAAGCCCTCCAAGATCATCAAATCCAGCCATCACCCAGCACTGCTGCGTTCACCACTAAACCACGTCTCCAAGTGTCACATCCACATGGTTTTTGAATGCTTTTAGGGGTGGTGACTCCACCACTGCTCTGGGCAGCCTGTTCCAAAGCTTGACCACCCTTTCCATAAAGAATATTTCCCTAATATCCAATCTAAACCTCCTCTGGTGACACTTGAGCCCCTTTCCTTTCACTTGGGAGAAAAGACCAACCCCCACCTTGTCGCCCTGACTTCTGCAGTTCTGGATGTTATCATTCTTTTTTAACTAGTTTCTCAGATATTCTCTGTAAACACAGCCATGTTATTGTAACGGTATCTGTTTATTTACATTCCTTTCTCCTGGGCACAGAAGTTTGATGGACATTTCCTTTGCCCAGTGTGTTTGAGGGGAGGTTGTTGCTTCCTCCAATACACAGTGAATTATAAGGCACATATATAATAAAGATGGGCAAGGCCCGAGGCACTTGTGCCTTGAGCAACTTGTTCCTTGATCTCCAGAGATTCTGTCTCCTTCTTTTGTGTCGTTACTGTGACACCACCTGGCTCCCACCTCACTTCCAGGAGCTGTGGAGAGCAGCAAAGCCTTCCCTGGGCCTGCAGGCTGAGACCTCCCACCCCGGCGCTCAGCACCACGCTCGGCAGGCCCAGCGCTGCACCCAGGCCGGCGCTCACCACGGTGACGGCGTCGTTGAGGAGCGACTCCCCGAACACCAGGATGTGCAGCTTCTCGTTGACGTGGATCTCCTCGAAGACGGCCAGCACGGCCACGGGGTCCACGGCGGCGATGAGGCTGCCGAACAGCAGGTTGTGCAGCAGGGACACGTCCTGCAGCCGGAAGGCTTTCACCTGGCAGATCCCGTACAGGGAAAAGCCGATGCCAAACACATTCCAGATGGTGCCCACCACGGCGTAGAGCAGGATGGTGCCGATGTTCTCGAAGAAGGGGCGGCTGGGCATGAAGTAACCGGCGTCCAGCACGATGGGGGGCAGCAGGTAGAGGAAGAAGATGTCGCTGTCCATCACAGGCGGTGACCTGTCGTTTAACCCATAGATGATTCCCCCCATGATGAGCCCCACAAATATCAATAAGCAGCTTTCGGGAACAACGGAGGGCAGCTTGTTGTACAGATGGAACCCTGGAGGGGATGGGGAGATAAAAACTGGGTTATCTCACCAGCCCAAACCCTCAGGAGGGTGAGGAAGGTGCCCGTGCTCCCACCCTCAGCAGGTTACACCTCGGAGCATCAGAAATAAATTCACACAGTGAAGGTGAAGTCGCTCGGAAAATGGTTAGAAAATCTGAAAATTACTGAAAATACCAAACTCTCTCAAATTACTGTTGGCTCAGACCTCATTTCGTCATAGCGTAAGGCTGGAGAGATACATTGAGGTAATAAACAAAGAGAAAAACTAAATAATCTGTATAAATTGTTTATGTTGTAATCTAGACAGCAGCCCATCTCCAGCACTAACATAAACAGCAACTTCCAATTTTAAACACAATACATTAAAAAACCACAAAACATTAAAAAAAAATTACAAAAAGCCTTTAATTCATTATAAACAGGTCCACTTTTGATATTATTTAATCAGTAGCATTTAAAGCTAAGAAGCTAAAAATGATCCAGTCTTCTGCAATGCCCAATGTTTGAAAAAAAGGCTGACAACCACAAGTTCAAGGTGAGTTATTAAAAGAAAAAGTAATTGCAACAAATCAAATTGGAATAAGAATAATAATTTTAAAGAAATGTGTGATCATTATTTCTTCATTCATATGAATGTAACTGGAGCCTCATTATGTAACATGAAGATTAGTGAGACAAAAAGACCATTTCCATCTAAAAAATTCTGATCAAACTCAATATTAGAGACTTTCTCCTTCTGAGGAAAAGAAATAGATAAAAAGAAAAAGATTAAAAAAATGCTGTAAAATAACTTTTATAGCTGTAATTTAACAGAAGCATTCAGAAATCTGGGAGAAAAATATTTATATATAATTTTCACTTTCCTATGCCCAGTTTTGCAGGGAAAAACTAAAAGGATCAGATATTTTGCATAACTTGAACTTTTCTTAGATGTCATTGCACAGACAATCCATGCAGAGAGATTTTATTTCAGGCTGTATAACACCCTGAGCATGGATGGAATTATTCCTTGTAATGGCCAGATACAGAGCACTTTTAGAAGAAGAATAATCTTCATTTTAAGGTGAAGATGTCAGAGGACAACCTGCATAGAGTGCAGCTGGCAAGGAAATCAAGCTGATCACACCTTGGTGTGTCCTGCAGTTAAATCTAACTCCTCCTCCTCCTGGAAATCCGGTATTTTTCCTACTAACAGCACCAGCACTCACAGGTGCGAGCTTCTAGATGGAAACCCAGCATTTCCAACCCAAAACAGAGCTTGTTTGCCACCGTGCAAGGTGCCTGGCACACAGGGACTCCTGCGGGCTTGGCACATCACCTCAGGCTCCAAAACCGGAGATGAAGCAAAGGCCACCCCCTCCGAGACCCCTGTCCCTCCTCACCCTCTCAAGAGGCCTTACCTATCTTGGCCAAGGATGCCAGCATGATCCAGAGCGTGATTTCAAAGGGGACCTGGACGTGCTGATAATCCAGGGAGAAGAAGGCGTGCTCCGAGGAGTCATTGCCCGGGGCTTCCTCGGCCGCCCAGCTGGAGTTCTCCAGCATCGCCTCCTCCAGCCCCAGCTCCTGCAGGGCTCCCACCCGAGGGGCTTGCAGCAGAGAGGAGAGCCAGACCCCGGCCAGGACAGCTCGGTGTCCCTGGCTCTCCATGTCCCTGGAAGCCGCAGATGCTCTGGATGCAGCGGGCGAGCGGTTGGAAGCGCTGCTGGAGACACCGGCGCTCGTGGGGTGGCTGCAAAGGGAGGAGCAAATGCTCCACCTCACACTGATTTCCCTCCCTCGTCCACCAGTTTCCAGCCAGGAGATCCCACTGGAGATGCACATCCTTTGGAGCCAAGTGCCCAAATGGAGGCTCCTCCTTGTGGGTGCTTCCTTGAAGAAACGCCTCAGAAATACAGCAGCAAAAATCGCATTTTAATCCTAACTCTGGACGTATTTTGGCTCCCAGTCTCTCTTAAACCCTTAATGGAGGGGAAAAAATAACCTTTACTACTGTTAAAACACACAGACTTGACAGAACAGATCCCATAAAAAGCCCCATCCCAAAACAGCTCCATCCTACAGTGGGCTTCCCTGGATTTCTCAGTGCCCACACAGAGAACACGACACAAACATTACTGGTAATCAGTTCTCATTTGGTAAATCAAGCAAATCGCTCAGTTTGCTGTGCTAAATACAGAGCTGCAGGAGTGGAGGTCACCTATGCAGGGCAAATAAGGCTCAACAATTGCTTAAAGCTTCCTGTAAGAATTACAGAAGAGTTCTCTTCATCTCTCGAAAACAGCATCAAAAACTGAGTTGCTGCAAATAGTTGGAGAAATGGAAAGATAAAGTTAGTTCTAAGTGTTTAAAAGATTTTAATGACACACAGAAAAATAATTATTGGGTCAAACTCCTCTGCTGTGAAGCTCCACTTAGGCTGGTGACGTTTCAAGAGGCACAAATTCAGCCCAAAGAACTCCGGCAATTAAACTGCAGGGCCCGGGGCTGTTCCAGACGGATCGATGGCCTGTTTGTTCCCTTCAGCCACCGAAGTGACACCAAAATCGAGGCCAGTGACAGGCTGGTGACCCACTTCTGAGCTGTGCAGGCCCAGGACACAGATCCTGGGCCCCAGGACCACACAAGCTCCCTGCTCCTGATCCCATTTGTGAAGCAAGAGGAGGATAAATCTTGGAAGAGTGGAGGGATGCAGTGAAATGCTCTAGGAGTGATTCCTTTCTGCTTCACCAGGGTTAATTTGAATTTCATAGAATCACACAATGGCCTGGGTTGGAAAGGACCTTAAAGCTCATCTCATTCCAATCCCCCCAGCCATGGGACACCTTCCACTGTCCCAGGCTGCTCCAAGCCCTGTCCAACCTGGCCTTGGACACTTCCAGGGATGGGGCAGCCACAGCTTCTCTGGGAATCTGTGCCAGGGCCTCCCCACCCTCACAGGGAACAGTTTCTCCCCAACACTTAACAAGAAATACCTTGTTACTCTGAAGAAGGGAGAACAGTGCTCTTAACAGCAATTAAGAAGCAATTAAGGAATTACTTATCCAGAGCTTGGAAGCGCAGTGGAAGGAGCTCTGAGCCTGGGCTCACATCCCAAGCCGTATTTCCTCTCTCTGCTGAAATATTTGGTGTTAAAGTTAAGAGTGTGAGGACTTGTGCCATTTGGCAGCATGGAAAAGGAGTTTTGCCAACCTCCCATTCCCCACTATCCTCAAATGATCCATTTTGATTTTTACTATTCTTGGGGAAAAAAAGCAAGAAAGTTAATGTTGACTTACAGTTCTCTTAAGCCAAAAATAAAACGTCTGCATCTTGGAGGGGAAAAAAGCCCTGCAGTGGGGAGCTCAACAGCTCAACGGGTTTTGTGTGTAGAATCAATATTTATTTAATAATGGAACCAGAAAATAAAACCAGCAGAGCTGGGACAGCATTTGAGGAAGGTCAAGAGAGACAGGATAGCATTAAAATCTGCTCCATTTTTCAAAGAAAGCTTCCTTATAAAATCACAGGATCATTAAGGTTGGAAAAGACCTCCAAGATCATCAATTTCATCATATATTAGCTATGAATAAGCCAAAAGACAAAGACAAAATGTTTTTTCCAAAGTTCTATGAAAACAGAATCCATGCTGTTGCTCTGGTAATGGCTATTGATATTATTGATCCACATTTTCATGTGAGCACCATTTGAACCAATGTTTATGGACAGGCTTTCATTTTTATCCTAATGTAATGCTCTTTCCCACATTTTTGGGTCTCCAGGCTGGATTCTGATCCCCACCGTTGTGTTGACAGGCACTTTTATCCTGCTGGAACGAGGAGGACTGTGAGAAGAACAGAGTTATTGTGGGATGTGATATCTGTGACCAAAATTCTGGCTCCTGCAATAAAAATGTTACATTTCTGCTTCTGTTTCCCCAGGGAACCTCCTGCCCACAGGCAGCCCCACAAGTACTGTGGTGGATTATCCCTGAGGGAACTCTTGGCTTTCCCTAGGGAAACCCTTCAGCATTCCATGCTGAACTCTGTCACAGAGCTCAGCCAGATGATATCACCCAGGTGATGTTTTAGTGTTACCACCTTTTTCTTTTTTTTTTCTCTTTTTGAAAGTAAACCTTTTTTTCCAGCTTACCCTAAAAACCTCCAAGCCACTCATCCCACTTCCCTTTCTGGGCAGGATCCCACCCACAGCTATTTTGGGCAGCAGGGATGGAAAACCCCAGAAAACCCAGAGCCATCACGTGGGGTTTTTTTGCACATCACAGGTCATGGGGACACTGAGCAGTAACTTGGTGCTGCAGTGAGCTGGGTGAGCTGATGAGCAGCCCAGGCAGGCTGAGATTTAATGTAACATCAGTGACTCCAGCCAAAATTTGGGTTTAAGGAGGTTTTTAACAAAATTCTATTGAGCAAAGGGAATATTAATAAGAAATAAGTAAAAAGAATGCACCTCAGCAGAGGTGTGAGCACATTATGCCTCCTTACAAATGATAGCCTGGATATTTAATTCATGGAATTCAGCTCCATATGGAGATCAGACCCCATTCATGGGCTGCTCTCTCGACACCACACCCTGGTCCCTCACATTCCCTGGAGTTTTTACCTGCTGGATGCAGCCTTTGGTTTCTCTTCAGGGAATGAACACAAGCAGGTGGCTATTTCCAAGGATGTACTGTTATATAAAAACATTCAATAAAGCTGTCCCAGAGCCATTTGCCTGACCAGTGAGCTGTCCTTGCTGTTTGGTGGCTGGGCTGGAGCAGAGCCTGGAGAGCAGAGAGGAGGGGACCTGCAAACACCTCCAGCACAAACATTTCACACTCTGATTTGCACCCATTTCACATGTGCAACAGAAATGGCTTTTGCTTTCTATTCCGGGAAAGGATCTTTTTATAATTCAACTACCAGGAAAGAGGAACAAAATTTGTTAATTTAAAACTTCAAGGCAAGATTTTCAGGAAATCAGTTTGCAAGTCCTGTTCCCTGTTCTGTTGCAGTCACAAATCTCATTCATTTGAGACAGAGCACTAATACAGCTCATGTACACAAAAAAAGTGAGAGTCTGGGTGTTCTCTCACTCATCTTTATTAACTTTTGTTACCTCTCAGATTAGTCATTAATTATTGAATTATCAAATTTATAAGATTGAGCAATGGACAGAGTAAAGGAATAAACAGTCCATGCGCCTTACAAACGTGGCAATGGAAAGCAGAAGTGTGTAGTGACTACAGATGGGGAATGAGAACAAAAAAATAGCAACACAGAAGATTTAGAAATTGTATTATTGCACAAAATTAGAAATTTTTTGAGGAAGATCCAAGTCAGAGCCCAGGAAAGCAAAGCCTCTGTGTCCCAACACAGGAGTGAGAGGCAAGAAAACCCTGCAGCAGCTTGAGGAGGAAGGGAGGAAAGAGAAAAAAAGTCATGGGATGACATGACGAATGGTTTGGAAAGGACCTTAAAGCTCATCTCATTCCAGGGATACTTAAAGGTTCTCTGGGAACTTGTGCCAGGGTCTCCCCACCCTCCCAGGGAACAATTCCTTCCCAATATCCCATCTAGCCCTGCCCTCTGGCACTGGGAGCCATTCCCTGTGTGCTGTCCCTCCATCCCCTGTCCCCAGTCCCTCTCCAGCTCTCCTGGAGCCCCTTTAGGCTCTGGAAGGGGCTCTGAGGTCTCCCCAGAGTCTTTTCTTCTCCAGACCGCCCCAGCTCTCCCATAACAGAATTTATATTCCCAGAGAGCTCCACAGAGTCCAGAGCCCATAGTTCAGTTTTACCCAAGTGGAGCAATATTTAGGAAAGATGCTGTTCCCACTCACCCTCAGGGAGGAGCAGCAGTGCTGGGACACAGAAAACCCCTGCGAGTCTCAGCTCTGGTTTTACAGTCCCAGCTCCTTGGGGCCCTGCAGCTTCTCCTCTCCAAGGGAAACTCCTCAGCCCCTGGCTCACCTTTCTTTCAGAAACAGCAGCAAACAAAGCCCCAGGAAAAGTGGCGAGATGCCACATTGTTCCCAAGAAATTGCAGTTTAAAAGGTTGCAACAACAACCACAAATTTCCTCCTGGAGAGCCCCAAACAAGCATCCCAAGGAGAACAAAGCCCGGAGGGATCCACACAGGACTCCCAACATGTTTTGTGCAAGTTCAATTCAGCTCCAGAGGCAAAACTTCCCCCACTTTGCTCCACTGCATCAAATATTCCTCCAGGTTTTTTGCCTCCCCAAGAGCTCAGCCCCCAAGTGAAGGGGAATATCCACACCCCCTCCATGGCACAGGATGGAAAAAGGAAGGGATTTGGTCCCCTGGGATGCACAGCTCCACGTTAAACACCTTTATTTCCACTCAGAAGGGAGCCAGGGTGGGGTAGGTGGGAGTGGAAGGTTCATCAGCACCCTGCCACTCATTTACCAAACGAGCACTGACCCTCACAAGTGATTTCTATTCCCAACAGATTGATGGGATTCTCAGGAATAAATTAACTCAAAAGAAAAGCAGGCAAGGATTAAGTGGTGAGGATTTTCTGGTAAAGAAAATTAGGCTAATTGCAACCAAATATCGGAATTCTTGAAATCTGTATGTAAAACAGGAGCAAAACAAAGAGAAACAAATCAGTTTTGCCACGCCGTGTGTAAACTAGTGGTGAGAAATAAAGAACACTGCTAAAAAAGTAGATTTCAGCTCATTAAAAACGAGTCAATATTTTATATTTTGGATAAAAAAATAAGTCATTCAGATTTACTTTCATGCCAAGATGACAAGCAAATGGCATTTTCCTGCTTAAAACAGAGGTGAATGAAAATTACAGATATCAAGTGTTTGAGATTTTTCTGATTGTCAGATATTCCACCTTTTTTCAGACCCAAAGGGAAGAGTTTGGCCTTCCAGGTTTTAAATCCTTCTGGATTTTAACCTGCATAATAGGAGAACATCAATTGATGGAACTTGTTTTGCACACCTGGGCATCCTTTTTGTGGGAAATAATCCTCCCTCCACAGAAAGATGGATTTGAGATTTAGTTGCAAAATGGTTGCAAAGCTCTGGAAATCCTGACCTGGAAAGTACTAAAGGAAACCACCACTAGATATCACCATTTGACTATTTAATAACTCTCAGAAAAAACTTGTTCATGTTGATCTGGAGTGTAAAAATCCCAATTATCCTCCAGGCAGATGAAGTCACTTTTTAGAGGGGCTTAATTCCCACAACTGGAGCAAGCTGGGGAATAGGATTAATTGGGGAAATTTAACTAAAAAGTCCAGCTTTCTACAGGGTCTGTGTCCCACGACCTGATGAATATTCCTCTGTGGGAACAGGGAATGAGAGCTGGATATGAAGGTTAAAACTCCCTGCCAGAGTTTCTCCTCCGACTCAGATTTTCTGGCACGTGGATAAAACCCAACTCCAGGCAGAATGTGGCCGTGGATGTCTGCCCTGTAAAATATGGCATTGCTTTCCTTTGTAATGAAATCCAGCTGCTGCCCTTCAGCGGGCTGGAAAAGCACCTTTTCAGGGATTTTCCCTATGGAATTTGAGTTCACTGAGCCATTTTTCCTCCTAGTGAAAACGGGCACAGCTCCAGCGCAGCTGATGGAGTTTTACTCAAACTCATAATGGAACTCAGCATCTTCCAAATAGAAATCCAAAGCATGTCATGGATTTCAACATGTCAATTAAAATAGAATGCAAAAAAAAATAGTGTTTTAGTGAGTAATAAGTGTAGTTTATGAGTAGTCTCATCTTTCTAGAAATTACCAGATTTTGGTCCTAAAATGTATTCTGCAGAAACATCACAGATATCTTTCTTCCTATGAAGAGAAGTTAATTCTGAGAAGTTATTTAAATTCTGGATTAAACCAGAGTAACAAATGCTGAGGAGTAAAAGCACAATATTTTTCCACGGGCAAACCTGCAAAAAATCAGTAACAAAACACAATCTGTGGTGTTTTACATTAACAGTGTGCATTTACCTTCATTTGTGCTATGAAAACACGAGGCATTATGCTAAACAGCCACATAAATTACTTATTTTCCTCAAAACACTGCTGTTGGGCTGTTTTATTTTCATTCCAGCTAAAACTGTCCACATATATTCTAAAATTAATTAAAAAACGGGGCGCTGAGAAGGGATAGGATGGACACAACTTCCCTGTAACCTCAAGTTGTGCCAAACTCTCATTATTTATGCCAATTTTCTCCTCTGCCACTCCATGTCTGCCACAAGGACGGAGAAGCAGCTGGAATTAGGGGAATGGATAGGACACACGCGGAATTAGGGGAATGGATAGGGAAGCAAATCATCCTTTTCCTCTCATCCTCCTAGAAAACAAGGACTAGATTCAGTACTGCTGACATTCCTTGCACCAAAGTCTATGGGAATTTTTGATCACTGAGGCCATGATCAGTTTTGGATGTGTAGGAGTCTGATTTTATCAATTCATTTCCTTGTCAGGAATTGTCTGTCCCTGACATTTTAATCAGGAGAGAGAAGTTCTTACTTTGCCCACTCAGATTACTTTTCCCTCGGGAGCAGCTTCTTCTCAATCCCACTGACGTTTTCTTTCAGCTCAGAGTTGATTTTAAGAAATGCCCAAGAAATAAAGATGCTGGATCAAAACATTAAAAATAAAAAAAATCCAACCATAAGCAAAACATCCAACAAAAAACTTTACTGGAAAAAAAACTGCAGAGCAGGTAACAGTCAAATTCATCTATCATTTTACAATGACAAAATTAAAGATTTCCAGTTGAGACATTTGCTGAGAAGCAAGAGAAAGGGAAGAAAATATGTTTGAAAGCTAAATAACAATATTTCAATATCAAAATCTGCATTTAACTTTCCAAAGGAAGAGGCAGGGATGTTGCAGGAATGCTGCAGTCATCTTTGCTTGCTGATTCTGCAGAAAATTAAATGCTTTTATGTGTGGATGTGGCACTTGAGGACATGGTTCAGTGGTGCTGGGCCGATGGTTGGACTCGATGATCTTAGTGGTCATTTCCAACCTTAACAACTGTATGACTTTATATATATTATAAAAACAGGGTTAACTACTACTTTAGAGAAAAACTAATTTCAAATTCTGTATTAGAAAAGAGAATACAGTGACCTTTACTTCCCCTGCTACCAAAGTACGGTTTAAGCCTTAAAATATTTATTAGAACAAGTGTAGTGTGTAAATGTTTCCATTTCCCAAAGTAACCCTTGGAGGGAAACATTCCAACCCGAATCCCATCCCTCTCAGAGCTCAGCAGCTCAGTCAGGACGTGAATTCCACCCTGCAGCTCCTCCTCCCTGCTGCTGGGTGGGAGATTTGGAGGTTTGGGGTGCTGAACTCGGAGCTGCTCCTGTTGGGAGCGTTGCGGGAGCTGAACAAAGCCAACGAGTGCAAGAGGGCTCCTCTGGCTTTGGAGGCTTCAATGTTCTGCTCCTGAGAGATCCGAATACTTATCTGCTCCAGGCTGTTCCTTATCCAGCTGCAAGCCAGGAGGTTTGTTATGGACCCACACCTGGCCAGGCTTTCTTCAAACACCTGCTTGTAGAGCTCTGCCACTTTTGCTTCCATGTATTTGTTGAGCGTGGAGCTGGAGAGGGGCTCCTCGCTGAGCACAAAGCTCCTTTCTCCAGCCCCATCTCCAGGCAGGGAGGGCACCCTGGGTTTTTCTGGGTGCTCCCAGGGAGGGGAGCCCAGGGGAACATCGATGGAGAGCAGGACAGGGCCGTCAGGGAGCTCTTCACACACATGGTCCAGGACACAGCCGGAGTCACACGTGTGGCCCCCTACGCGGTCCCCGCCGATGTGCAGGTCGGGGTAGTTCTGGTAGATGCTGTTGCACGGCCAGGATCTGTACAAATCCACCTGGTCCAGGCTCTGTCCTCTCTCGGGGATATGCAGGGCTGGGGATGCAGTTCCTTTGACCAGCATCTCCAGACCTTTGGCAGGATCCCTTCCCATGGAGCCCCACCCAGCGCCGCTCCCGGGCTCCACCGCGCTGCTGCTGGCAGGGAGCTCCTCCTGCTTCTCACATCCGTCAGCAAAGGCTTTCATTTTTGGGATGTCTACAAGTTTCTGTCTCCAGATTCCCTCTTTAGCCTTTTGGGATGTGGGAGATTTGCGAGGCTTATCTTGATGACAGCTTTCTCTATAGATGAGCCTCGTTAGGATGCCTTCTGCCAGCATGGTGATGAGTGTGAGCAACAGGGCTCACCACAGCTCCATGGAGCCCTGGCACTGAAAAACAGGCACAGTACAACAACATAGTCATCATCATCATCATTATTATTATCATTATCATTATTATTATTATTACCATTATTATTATTATTATACAATGCACTTTTCACCAAGCCTGGTTTTTCTCCCTCAAGTATTTCTTTTTAGCAAGCATCAAACAGAATGCTTTTTCTCTTTACCATGTCCACAAAAATCCTTCTGAAGAGGCAGGGAGGGCATCAATCTGCTGCTTCATCTGTAACACCCCCTTCTGCTCCCAGGTCTCTTCTGCATCGTGGCTGCTTGAAACAAATTGTACTTCAAAAGCTGCAAAAATCAGCAAAATCACTTTACTTGTCTGTGTCAATACCATCAGCAATTAATCAATGTTCTCCATTAAAAGGCAACAATTTCTGAGAGCTAAAGAGGTGACATAGAAAGGAAATAAAGATTAAATTCAGATTTAGAGGTTGTTTCTGACTTGAGCCCTCCTGTGAGGTGCCAAGGAGCTTCAAATGATGCTGAGTTCTGTAAGTATAATAAAACTGTATTCAAAGTGCAGATCAAATGTGTTTAAAGTCCCTCTTAATGATGAATTTAAAAGATATAAATAGTTAATTTGCCTTCCTCGATAGTGATAATAGTGAAGAGATAAGTGTCTCAAAATAATCTCCTGCATTTAATGATTCCTTATCATTCCTTTTCCATTCACCCACCGTTAAATCAATGGGAATCTTCACGTTTAGAGTCTGACCTGAACTCACTCAGGAGATCATCACTACTCTTCTTTTGGAGGAATGGGAAAAAGGAACCCAAGAAAATAATTCAGTTCTTCAAATATCCTTTTAATCTCTGCATAATTCAAGTATCAACACTTTTTACCATGACCCTACCCCCTGGAATATCTGAACCTGGATCCTCTGGGTCACTTTTTAATCCCAGTGCTCCTTCCAGGAGATATTTTAAAACTCCAGTTACTTGAGAGATGGAAAATTTCACCTCCCTCCTAAATTTACTTATTAGCACAGCACAAATGTTTGGTTTTTACTTTTTTGGGGTTCCTTTAGCTTGACTGGCACAGTTCCCTCCCTGAAGCTGAAGGGAACAGTGGAATTTTGAAGCCAAAGCAGGAAAGGCAGCAGACCTGGCAACATTAGCATGGCTGGTTATCATCAGAATCATTTACATATGCAAAAATCAGGACAGCACATTCTTAAGCATTTAAGGGACTTAGGAAACCATTTTCCAAAGAGAGAAGCGTACTTGGCAGTCTAAATCTTGTGAAGATCAATGGAATTTGGGATGCTGTGTGCCTTGTGGGACATGGGTAACCAGCTCCTTACTCTGGTCTGTAAGACCTCAAGGTACCCACCTCCTCACCTGATAACAAATTTTCCTTTATTGCTTTGAAAATGCTCATGTAGAGCTAAAATACGGCAACCTTAGCAAAACTCCTCCAAACAAAGTAAGTGGTTCTTGCGTTCTGGAACAAAAAATAGGGGGGAAAAGGCAGAAAAAGCCCAACTTACCAAGCCCAGTGGGTCTGAGGTGGATTTCCCTGAGCCCAGAGCTCTCCTGCTGCAGCTGCTGGCAGAGGGCAGAGGCTCACACACCCTTTCCTCTCCTCCCTGCTGGCTGACGCACGCACCATGCAGTTCCCTCCTTCTTTTTCCTCGTAAAACAGAAGTGACCCCACGGGAAAGGGCACAGTTCTTGACCACAGAGCCAGGGCTCAGGCCGAAAGAGGATGTCTGAAATGAATGGAGATGTTCCTGACCACAGCGCGACACCGAGGAGCCGCCGGCTGCCAGAGCAGGGGTCAGGGAGGAGCAGGGGTCAGGGCTGCTCTTCTGGCTCCAAATCAGAACCAAATTCCACCAACACTTCCAGGGCAGGAGCTCGCTGCTGCTCAGCTGAGCTGGGGGCTTGCAGCACTTCCCCTCTGGCAACACGAGCTGAATTCAGTCTTGTGATGCGCCACGGATGGAAAAAAAATTGGCAACTTCCTTTCTTGAGGGATTTGGTGAAATATCCTGTGTTTGTAAAATGCAAATAGGACAATGTGACATCTGACAATGGACAGCTCTGCATGATCGTGTCGCTCACTGACCAAACCCATTTTTGGGGGCTCAAAAATGACCTCTGGCTCATCCAAGGTGGCCTCGGGGTGGTTTTACCTGTCCTTTTCGGGCTGAAGCCAAGTTCATGCCATTCCAGCACAGGATCCAGCCCATAGACAGTCTGAAGTTTCCTCTTGATGCCTTTTCTAAATTTCCTTTTTCTCAGAAGGTGAAAAGAAAGACCAATAAATCAGAAGCTGAATCTCCTCTAAGTGCCACACAAAAGATTCTAAAGAGACACTGTTTAAATGACAGGAGTAAGACACAAATAAACATCCAGTGCCACCCCTGCCATGGCAGGGACACCTCCCACTGTCCCAGGCTGCTCCAAACCCCGTCCAACCTGGCCTTGGACACTCCAGGGATGGAGCAGCCACAGCTTCTCTGTGCCAGGGCCTCCCCACCCTCCCAGGGGAGTTTATTCCTAATATCTAATGTAACCCTGCCCCCTGTCAGTGGGAAGTCATGTTGTGCCTTAGAAATGAGGTTTGCAGTAATTGTGGCCACACATGTTCAAAGGAGTCTCTAAAATTACCCCTCTTCCCTCCTTTTCACCTGTATTTCACAAAAGATTTCAAGTTTTACGGAGGCAAAATGAAAGCTACTTTTACTCCCTCCAAAAGCATCTAAAACCCACTTTGTATTTAAAGGCTGTTCAGAATTACTTGACTTTTAATCCCCTTCCATGAGCAGAAAGGTGTGGAGGGGACTCCAGCAGAGTCTCTGCCCGCTGCCTTGGGGGGCAGGACCCAGGCTGGATCAAATTCCGAGTGGCTTTAAACATCACCGAGCTTGTAATCCCTGCCAGCTGCAGCTGGAATTTGTGTGCAGCTGTTTCAACAGAACACAAAAGTCACAGAGAGAGAGGAAGAGAGAAATTGGTAATTGGTCTGGAGTGATTAAAACCAAGGCAATTTCCATTTCGTACCCAGCAACCTGATCTGTGCAAGGTGTCCCTGCTCACAGCACAGCGGGGACTGAGATGAGCTTTAGTGACCCTTCCAAACCATTCTGGGATTTGGGTGTTAAATGCATCAATATCCAAGGAAATCAATGCATTTCTATCAGTAAGATTTTACCAAAAAGAAGTTCCCTTATATTTACAAAAATAAAGCCAGAACAAGATAGAACCAAAGTTATTTCAGAAGCTGAGCACAGACTGCAGCTAGGAGAAACAGCAAGGCAAGGACGCCAGAATTTAGAGTTGAATATATAGTGAAAAATAATTTAAAAATATTATAGTATTATTCATATATGGAAAAAATAAATACTGCCACACTCAATGATATTACATGAACCATGGCTGCATGTAAACCAAGCCCTTTCTTTCAGCACAGGCTGCGTACTTTGCACGCACATAAAAATGAAACAGACATTGACTGGTTTGAAACGTTTTATGTTGGTTTTATTTCCTAAGCAGAGCTGTTGGGAGCCCTTTACTTTGCGCTCTGCACGGCGGCGTCTCACCCAACACGGCCGGCGTCCTGCGGCCCCTCACGCACCGGCTTAAGTACCGGTGGGCGGGGTTTAGCGATGATTGACAGCGATATCATCCAATAGAAAGGCGGAGGCGGCTCGCCTCGGCCGCTGAGTGGCTGCTGGTTGCCACAGCAACGGCGCGCGGCGGCGGGGAGGGCGCGGGCGCCATGGNGAGTCGGGAGCGTTCCCGGCCCCAACGCGAGTGTCCGACCCGCTTCGCTTCGTACAAACACAACGCTGCCTGTCCCGAACGGCCCCGAAGGGACCTGAGGCCGGACGGGAATGACAGCGCTGCTGGCAGTGTAGTAATGATGCGCTGGTTTCTTTTTAGTTAAGGATTTTGGAATACCGGGCCATTTAAAATGAAGTCGCCAAGTTCTTGGTTATCTTTTCAATCAAGCAACCGATGAGAGAAGGAATTACTATAAGAAATTATAATATATAGGGATTACATATTGCTGTGTGTATGTATAAATAAATACATATCTAAATATATAATAATGTACATAAGAAATTACTATTTATTACTATTACAATACATACAGGGCCAATTCTGATACTTCATGTGAAAGGAGGAATTACTATAAGAAATTATATAGGAATTATATATGTATATAACATATACATATATATGTATATATGTATATAATTATATGTATATGTGTATAATTATATGTATGTATATATATATAACATATGCATATATATGTATATAACATACGTATATATATATGTATGTTATGTACGTGTATAAATAAATATATAATAATGTACATAAGAAATTACTATTTATTACTATTACAATACATACAGGGCCAATTCTGATACTTCATGAATACAATACACTATATTGTACTGTGTATATTGTACTTTGTACTAAATATATGTATTTTGGATCCTCAATACTCACCTGTAGTAATCCAGCAATTTCTACTTCGTCCCCTTGACTTTTAGAATCCTTTTGTATTTCCAAAAGTTTACCAATAAAGAACAAAATTTTTAATAAGAAATTCAAAATTGTCATAATGAACCTGTCAATCTAAAACATTCTACCAAGACCACATAATATAAGTGAGTGACAGAATATTTCTGCAGGAAACTCAGCAAAAGGTAACGATGTGGGAATGATTGATTTGTGCCATGGGATGAGGATCTGAGCAACCTGGTCAGGGGAAGTTGCCACATTGTCTGCTTGGTTTTTAAACATTTTGGAAAACTGTTTTTATTGAGATTTACGTCAAAAACTAACAATTGGATTTTTAAGACTTTTTTTATAAACAAGAAAAGCAGCGATTTTTCTGGGTTGTCCGAGTGGATACACAGGAAATAAATGGGATTCATTACAATTTAGAGATGGCAACCAAAGCCCTTTTCCCATCTTATGGACCAGTTTTAAGACAGGTTTTGTCCCTAAAAAAGGTCAAGAGAAACAAGAAATAATCACCTTGAAAGGGCATCATGTGGCTGATGGTTCTTGGCTGTGCTTTAGTTGTTCACACAGAAAGAAGCTGATCCTCTAAAAATCACAAACCACTTAAAAAGTCAGGTTATTGGTCTCCTCCAGAGTCTGGATTTTGGGTAAATGCCAGGGCAGGTTTGAGGCAGAGAAATTCATTTCTGTGGCTCTACAGATCTTCCAGGTGGTGCCAGACTTCAGCACGGAAAGCTGAGGGGGCACCTGCTGATCTACCAGGTAAACAGGGAAGGGGAAAGTGAAGTTTTAGTTTAAAATTTATCCTGCACCCCCTGTGACAACACAAATATGAAATACCACGGTTCCCTGCTGTGAGCAGCATAAAGTTAATTAATTAGAGTTTGTAAATGAGCAGGGAGGGTTGGGTGAGCTCTGTGAGTGTGGGAGCAGCTGCTGTGCCCTGGCAACTTCCAAGCTGTCCCTGCCTTGGGGAACGACTGGGAAAATGAGGGAAAATAACCCCAAATCTTGACACACTGTTTTGGGTAGGTGTATCCTAAATTCCATCCCATTTAATAATTAAATCCCATCAGCTGCAACAGGTGAGAGATCCAACCCAGCAGACTTCACACCCAGCAGCAGTGGATCCAGGATGTTCACCTTGTATAAAATCTGAATTTTTAAAAAGCAGTATTTTCACCTGAAAACGAAAATTCTTTCAAATTCAAACTTCAAACCATGAACAAAACACACAAACAAGCCATGGTGTGAGAAAGTGTTCTAAACCAACTTTATTGGAATGATACAGGAATGGTTAATATACAGGTTAAATCCTCAATGCCTGCTTTCTACAGAGGAAAAAAAAATTAAGAAATGAAAGAACAAATTCAGTTCTTGCACCCATGGAAACAGAAAACCAGCACAGAGGTAACAGATTCCTGGCACTCCTAAAGTCATGCAAGAGATCTGCATCAAAAAACTCAAGTTTTACACACACACCAAGGACATTTTCAGCATTTGCAGTTTGTGTCGGTGCCTTGTTCCCCGGACAAAGGAATAATTCAGGCTGGCTCAGCAGAGCTGCCTTAGGAATGCTGATACAGTTTGAGTGCTCCCATATGGCAGGGGGACAGATGAGGGGAGTGACTTTGCTTTCTTAAACTTGGCAATTTTCTTGACTGTTGAGACAGGGATTGACCTCGTTTCAGAGCGTTTGGGGTGGCTGAACTGACAGAATTTGGCAGCGACTTTTAATTACAGCTTCTCCAAAATAATGGCTGCAGTTCACCAAATTTGCACAGGAAAACACAGCAAACTGGTGTGGGGACAGAGACTTGTGTGTCAAATCCCACTTTCCTCACCACACTTCACTTAGCATGCCATAGTTCCCAAAAACTCGAGCAGGAGTTTAGACACAAAGATTCAGCCAATATTAAGAAAGAAAAATCACCTCGTTCAGAAGGATGGAATCATAGTGAACAACCAAAATCTGATGCTGGGTTTAAAACTTAACTAAACTTCCATCCCCAAAAGATCTTAAATTTCACAGGATTTCAGTAATTCCTGACAAAACCTGTTAATAAAAAAGCACAGTTGTGTGTGTTCATCTTTAAGGTAAGGCAACACCTATCCATCCCTCTGCCTCATGATACTGTGCTGCTTTTGTAAGCTTGAACTTCAGCTGCTTCCCAGGCTCCCAAAAGGATAAATCAGGAATTAAAACCCAGCCAGGAATTACAGACTCCCTCAGGAGCACTGGGAGAACACACAGGTTAATATTGCACATGGTAAATTCACCCATACAAGACACTGATGGATCTGCAATTCCTGTAATAGCTTTATGATATGGCAGTAACAATGGAAATGAAGTTTTTAAACCTTAAAAAAAAAAGTCTTGCTTAATTACAACAGTTTTTGCTATTCAGACATTTATTTCCTTGTTTGAAAAAATATTATATGAACCTACTGACTACTTGAACATGCAGTGAGATGTTTAATGCTCTAAGCTGTGTGAACTGGTATTGTTGTAGAGAAATACATTAAAGGCTTTCACCCTTACACAGGTAAGGAAATGCCATTTCTGGCTGTTTTGGCTTGTTTGCAACATTGAATCTTGCCCCAGATGTGTCATTGCTCGTGCTCAGGCAGCTGTGAGGGACCTGTGTCCATCACCCACATCCCTTTTTGTCCAAAGAGCCCACACAGATCACTCCAATGAGAAATACGTGGGGTTTGTTGGGTTTTTAACACCTGTACAGTGTGTAACAACACAAACCTCAAATATCCATCCTACAAAAGACAAACACAACTTTCCAAAGTGACTACAATGGTTAAACTACACAGTACCACCTACAAATTCATCTGAAACCAAGAAAGACACTGCAAAATTACTGTGTAACTCAGTAACATTTTTGAGGCAACTCAGGCACTAAATTAATATCTGATGAGGTTTTAGATGCTGTTTAAATAGTTGGATCTCTAGGTAAAACCCATCTGTGTTATTAGTACTAAAATAGTTTCTTTCAGTTTACACAAAATGGATGAATTGCCAGGACAGTTTAAACTAAATGTAACTCATTCATGTCTGATTGCTTCAGCTTCCAACAGAACCTCATCCCGCTTCCCTACCCTGAAATTCCCATTTCCACCTTGTGTTCAATTTGTGTTACGTACAGTGAATGCTGCAAGCACCAATCAAATGTTAGAAATCACATCTACATTTCTTGAAGCAGAGACAGTTGGACTATTTTATAAAAAGCTGTGGAAATTCCCTTTACAGACATTTAAGGCAGTTGAAATTCATGCTTGCTGCTTGGCCAGTGCTTCAGCTTCCTGAAACAACAAGAAGAGAATTACATGTTAGTACTTTGTCAGTATGTTTCAAAAGGAACATTGTAAAATAACCTGCATTTTTCAGTCTTCTTTCAGCCTTTGTAAGGTGATCACAAATGGGAACACAATGACAACAGAAGAAAGGCAAAAGGAATTTCCTTTTGGATGGTTTCTCCAAGTGTACTTTTGACTGCAGATTAATTTAATTACCTGCTAGCAGCACCGTGACCTACAAGGAGATAAATGAGAGATGAATTCCCAGTGTCCTCAGTGGGGACAGCCTGGATTATTTGAAAGGACAAAGTTCAACATCTGCCAAACTCACCTTTGATGTAACGGAGCCGTTTTGCTTTTGTGACTGCACAGAAATACTCCAGATAACAAACTCAGTATCATTGTTACCAAGAGCCAGCATTGCCAAACAAACAAAACACAAGAGTACAAAGGACGAAGAGGGGAATTTCCCAGAAGCCTGGAAGATTTTTAAGCGAGGGGACACAGGGGGTGAGCCCAGGCTGCAGGGCAGGAAGCACCACGTGTATCCCTGCATCCTGGACGTGGTGCATCACTGTGGCTTTCCTGGCCGTCTGCCCTCAGGCTGCCTTTGAGCTCAGGCCGTGGGAAGAGCCTGGAGCTGCCCTGCTGTGCCCTGCTGGGCTGTCCCGGCTCGGGGAGCAGCGCTGGGCTGTGCCCAGGCACCCCCAGCCCTGGTGCCAGGCCAGCCCGGCAGCCGCGGCTCAAAGGGCAGGTGAGCAAAGAGAGGAAGGTCAAAAAGAGCTCCAGAGCCTGGCAAAAAGCAGCATGTTTGATATTGTCTAAAAGACAAGTGGTTCTTTGAATGGTAAGAAAGAAGAGAAGGTTCCCTTGGCTTTGTAACAACTCCATTAACCAGCCCAGGGCACTGCGATAGTGACACTTCGTCCTTTTCTGCAAGACAAAGTGCTTCCCTTCAGAACAGGCAGTGGAAAGCTGCAGAGGATTCCTGGTGTTTCCCTCATCCCCAGGAAGGTTGGTACAAGTAACCTGCTGACCTATTTTCCTTGAAGGTCAAACTCCATTTCCTTGGGTGTAGTCCTGCAAGTTATGTGGGAGAGGCTCAGCTTTCCAGGCTTGACACTGTCTCTCTTTCATACTTTTCCTTATTTCTCCCTCAAAGCCCCTCACTGAACATCCTCTCAGTCCTTAAATCCTTAATAAAGAAAAAATTAAGCACAGATTTTAACTCACAAAATCCTCTCCCTTTAAAATCCAACCATATTGCTTGAAGTAGGGATATTTAAGAGAAACTGAAGGCCAGCCTTTCCCAGAGTCTGTAGATCCAAAGGACAAACCAAACCACCATGCTCACTTCTGAGCCATTCCTGTTTAGCATTAATATCAAACCTTTGTTTTCAGAGTCAAGTAACTTCCCAGATCTCTCCTGATGGCACTGAATGGAGGTTTCCTGCCAAGGCTGCTCCCAGCATCCTGCCATTTTCTGCAGATGCCATGTCATTCCCTAAAGCATTATATGCAAGCTATGCTGGAAATGCCAATTTCAGCACCTAAAAATCTGTGTCCCCTCCTCAGCAGCAGGCAAGCAACTTGACTGAACATCCTCATGGTGGGAGGGATTCCCAAAGGCAGCCCCAGAGCAGGATGCAGCGATACAAGGTCACTTCTGCAACCATTATTTACCAGCACCAGCCCAACCCAACACGGCAATTCAGCAGTGTTCTATCCCTGCTTTTTAAAATGCACCTTTTCCTTGGGTGAGGACAGAGCTGGAGCCTCCCTGAGGACAGAAGCAGAGCTGCTGGCAGCAGGCAGGGCCGGGGAGCAGCGACACTCCCCACGTTACCCAGACAGGTGAGCTGATTTGTTACGGCAGCAGCTGCTCTGCGGTACCACTGCACCTCCCAAGGGAAAGGCACGAGCTTCCCTGCACCTGCCAGTCCCAGGGCTGCTCCGTGGCTCCATCCTGCCCACTCTGCTGTGCAGATGTTCCCAGGAACTTCAGCAGCACCGTGGCCCTGCGTGCAGCTGCTCTGACCCAGCGGCGGGTGACGCCGGGGCACAGACGCCGGGCTTTGCTGTGAGCAGCTCTGCACCAGGCGCTTTTCCCTCAGCACAGCATTGCCATCGGTGCAGCTGGAAATCTGGCTCCCAAATTTCAGTCTGCACCACAACCTGCAGTGCTCACTGCTCGTGGGTCACCATCCACCTTTCAAATTAGGTCTCTCGGTGATGTGCACAGCACGACCTTCGACTCGTAGACAAATGAAGCTGAAAGGGAACGGCGTGTTTATCCACTGGAACCGGGAGGCTGCAAGAGACCTGGAGGATCCTGCTGCTGTCAAGTGAAACGTGTAAAGCAGCCTTGTCCCATCCTATCAAAATCAAAAGGAGAATTCCAGCCCATTGCATCCGCAAAGCAGCAGCCCAGTCTGTAATTGGCACAGGAAAATAAGCTTTGGATGACAAGCTGGAGGAAGAAATTACTCTGAAGCAAGACCATGTTATTTCAGAAACAGTGGCCCTGGTTTCAAGAGATTTTCTAGTAGAAAAATCCCATCCAAATTTCACATGAATTAATTTTTTTCACTGAATTGAAAACATTCTTTGATTTTGGGACAGTTTTTTTCACCTGGATTTCTTATACATCCATCAGTGTAAATATTAACTACTTATTGAAGCTGAAGCCTGAGAGCCTCGGGAGACTGAGTCTCTCACAGGGAGATTGATGGGCAGTGACAGCAAACACAGCAGATCCTCCAGTGAGCAGAGAGGAAGGAGGTGGAAGGCCCAGGCTGGGGCTCACTGTGAGGAAGGAGCTCACCCACCTTTGAGCCAGGAGGTGCAGTCAAGCCCAGAAAGGCGTACACGGCGTTGTTCTCCCGCGCCTCGAAGAAAGCGTTGTAGTCCTTCACCATGGCAGCAGGGAGGGGGAACAAAGACAGAAAAATGAATTGTCAGAAATAATCTCAGCTGGTATTGGGGTGTCACCCAACCCACACAGCTTCTGTGGCTGAATGCAAAGTCCAGCATCACCTCGGGTATGTGGCATGAGCACCCACACCACCCAGACTGGTCTGGCTGGAAAGGGACAAGCTGGGAATTCACTGTCTGTCCAACAAGATGTTGCTGTGAGGTGCTCCAGCCTTTCCCAGAGGGACAGACCCCACAGCAAGGCAGGTGTTGTCACTGCTCTGCTGTGGATGTCCCTCCTGCAGGAGCAGCTGAGCCTGGACCTTGTCATGAGAAACCCTGATATTCCCAGATGTCATTGTTAATTCCTGATTAGTGATGGAACTGTGCAGCTCCCAAACCTGTGAGAAGTTCAGCTGAAACCTTTACCCTGAGAGTGCACCTTGCCTGTCCCAGTTCCCACTAAGGATCAGTCTGTGCCAGTGAAGGCACTGGGGTGACACTGTTCATTCAGTGCCCTACAGCTGCCCTAAGCACACACACACAGCCACTTCCCAGGAAAATTAAGGTCATAAATAAATACATAAATAAATACATACATAAATAGAAATTCCAGTTGCCAAACCCCAACCAAAGGAACCCCACTGTTGTCTGAGTTACCACATAATTTCCTCAACTTCTGAACTCAGCACCTATCAGTCCTGTGATGTTCCTGCTCTCCATTTTTAGCTGATGCACATTACCACCCTCCTCCAGCTTTCCTGGGGAATGTTTGGATGCAGGAGTCCCTGTCTGGAAAGCCCAAGGCAGGCAGTAGTTCAGTCTCAGGCTGGAGTCAGGGAGAGCTGCTGTTCAGGGCACGCTGCTCCAGATTCCTGACTGTGGTAGGCAAAAGCCTAAGAAACAGCAACTGCTGTTTGAAAAGAGCAGAGAGGGGCAGCTCTAAGGAGAGGCTGCTGCAACTGGAACAAAGTACAGGGACCAGAAGATTCCAGCAGCCTGGACTTCAGGGATATCAAATTATTGCTTGATTTGCACGCGCAGCATTCGCGTGCCAATTTGATAAAAACGTGTATGATTATGGTAAATCCTCCCTGAAGCCCTTCTGTTGACAGGACTGGGGCTGCTTGATAACAAAGGGGTTGTTTATCTTGCTGCTGCATAGTTCCTCAGCCTCCACAGCATCTCCCAGGACAGGAATTCCTGGGCCTGAGGAGCAGGGCTCACGCCAGCCCGCGCAGCATCTCCAGCTCCAGCCTCTCTGCTGTGCACGGGCCAGCAAAGTCAATTTGCTCTTTCCTCTGCCAGTTGTGCTGCATCAGATGGAACAAACAGGGCACTTCATGCTTGAGAGGCATCAGATAAAGACAGAAAGAGGTTCAAATTCTGGGCACAGAATTAACTTTTACCTTCCTGAAAGCTGAACTGTAGCGACTCAAATCCAGCAAAACAAAGTGGCTGAATTTCACAAGTTCAAAGTGACATCAGTCAAAATTCTGGGGATGAAATAAACCCATAGCAAGAACCTTGTGACCAGCCCCTTCTCAGCTTTTAGCTGCAGACAACTATTGATCCTTACATTTGTCACTCCAAACCAACCTTTTCCCATGTCACAACCACAGTCAGGAAAATTCTGAGAGCCAAGTGGCACAACAGCTCACTGTGGATATTGTTTCAAGTTTTGCTTCTATTACAAGCAAGAAAAAATTCCTGGCACATGGAGAATAATTTCTTTCAGTAGGCACAGAATCATCTCACAAAGGTCCAGAACTGGCAGGTCCTGACTTACAGACTTTGCAGGTCCAAACCAGACTTCAAAAGGACCAGAGGAATGCACACTGTGAGCTCTGCTCAGAAGATATTAAGTTTTAAAAATAAAACTAACAGTTAATCTAATAATCATTCAAGCATGGCCTGCTGAGTACAAATACTGCAGGGCAACTTACTTTTGATCAAGCATTAAAATAATTACAAGTAGGATTTGTGTTTGCAACACGAGTTTTAATCTGTCCAAGGCACTGGAGGAAGTGAACCACATCAGCCTTCCTTGTGCAAGCAGCACACAGAGCTGATCCTCAGAGGGATCAGAAAACTGATTTATGATAATGATGATCATTTCTCATCACTT
Source organism: Climacteris rufus (assembly GCA_013398175.1). Classification (NCBI taxonomy): domain Eukaryota; kingdom Metazoa; phylum Chordata; class Aves; order Passeriformes; family Climacteridae; genus Climacteris; species Climacteris rufus. Next base: position 32,580 of record VZRZ01003762.1, on the reverse strand, counting down.
CATATGATCTGGGATCCACACCTCTTGGCAAACCCCACATGGGCAGAACAGATCTCTGAACGTGCTACAGAACATGGGGTTGCTGCAATAGGGCCGGATTTCTGTGAGCTGAGTTCACAATCACGGGGAACATGAGGATGGAAAAAACCTGGGAACTTTCAGAGCCATAAGATGGGAAGAAACCCCTGGGGGAAAAAAATCATATATACAGTGCAAGGCAGGATCTGAATCAAGATGTTCACATTTGAATCTCTCCTATGGTGTGACTGGAATATTCAAGAATCAATTATTATTAAAAACCCAAGAGGAGAGGAAATGTCTGACACCTTTCATGGCCTTCCCTGGTTGGACACTTGAAGTGCAGCTGGGCAAGCCCTGCTTGCTGCTCACAGCAGTGAAGCTCAGGCTGGGGCAGTGGGGCAGAGCAGTGGGGTGAGCACTGGGGAACTGGAGGTGACTGGGGTGAGCACAGCAGAACTGGAGGTGACTGGGGTGAGCACAGGCAGAGCTGGAGCTAAGTGGGGTGAACAGGAGAACTGGAGGTGAGTGGGGTGAGCACTGGAGAACTGGAGCTGACTGGGATGAGCACTGGAGAGCTGGAGGTGACTGGGGTGAGCACAGGAGAAGTGGAGGTGAGTGGGGTGAGCNACTGGGGAACTGGAGGTGACTGGGATGAGCACAGGAGAACTGGAGGTGACTGGGGTGAGCACAGGAGAAGTGGAGGTGAGNAACTGGAGGTGACTGGGGTGAGCACAGCAGAACTGGAGGTGACTGGGGTGAGCACAGGCAGAGCTGGAGCTAAGTGGGGTGAACAGGAGAACTGGAGGTGACTGGGGTGAGCACTGGGGAACTGGAGGTGACTGGGATGAGCACAGGAGAACTGGAGCTGACTGGGGTGAGCCCAGGAGAGCTGGAGCTGACTGGGGTGAGCCCAGGGGAACTGGAGCTGAGTGGGGTGAGCCCAGGAGAGCTGGAGCTGAGTGGAATGAGCCCAGGCAGAACTGGAGCTCAGTGGGGTGAGCCCAGGAGAGCTGGGAGCTCGCTCACCCCGAGGTAGCGGCTGTCGTTGAAGAGCCGCGGGGGCAGGGGGTTCCCGCTCGCCGGCCGGCTCTCCTCAGGGACGTTCTCCCGCATCCATTTCCGGTTCTCCTCGTTGGCCGCGATGTCCTTCTCCTCAAATTCGATTTTGTTGGCTTCCAAGAAGCCTAACACATCTTGTTGCTGCTTCTTAATCTGTTGCAAAAGAGGGAGAGGGGGAGAGAAGGCAAATAAAATCAGTCAAACCGTTTTTAATGCAGTTCTGGGGTTTGATGCAGAAACCAGGGGATGCAAACCAGGTTGAAAATGGAAGCGGTAAGAAAATTTAGAATCACAAAGTATCTTCTGAAGAGTCAGATCTGAGCCCTGGCTTGGCTCCTAAATAACTGAAAAGCCTGAAGCCTAAAGATGCTGTCCCTACACACATCTGAGTGTTATGAACCCTAAAGGTGCCCACCCAAAAGCAGAGGTGTGAGCAGCGCCCTTGCACTGGCTGAGCTTTACACTTAACTCAGGGGAACATTGTTTTTACAGGTACAGTGGAGCTTGCTGGGGCACATTTGAGGAACAAACTGCTTCCTTGTGCCCTTGGAAGCACAGGCTGGACCCCCCACTCCCTTCTCAGAGTCCAGGTTTTTGTCCACTGAGGTGTCAAAAGGGATCTCACCACGTTCTCATTAAGTCTCAAAGCAATTTTGGCTCACATTTCTTTGAACAAAAATCCCTCTCCCACTGTGCCCTGGCTGTCAGCAGGGCAGGGACAGTCTCTGGGGAGCTGTGAGCCCACATCCCCATCCTCACTCGTGCCAGGGAGGCTGGCTGAGGTCCCACACCTGATGCCACCCATCCTTGTGCTCTCACTCACACAGCACCCAAGGGAAGAGCAGGACCTGTGCAGCAAACACGGTGCTGGCTCTGCACAGGGAAGGTGGTTTTTATTATTGTCATTATGAATGACTGACTTCCTGACACAGGCACGTTCTGCTTACGCTCTGCTCTCCCTCTGCACGACTTTACCGCTATAAAGGACATTATAAACATGCACATCCTGGCAAACTATTTAAGAAATGGAATTGAATGGGAAGTTTGCTTTCTTCAAATCACCCCTCAATCGGAGCCCGAGGGCTGGCTTTAACCCGGCGAGCCGCTGCCACGGGAGCGGCGTTTCCGAGCGCTGGCTTTAACCNGAGCCGCTGCCACGGGAGCGGCGTTTCGGAGCGCTGGCTTTAACCCGGCGAGCCGCTGCCACGGGAGCGGCGTTTCGGAGCGCTGGCTTTAACCCGGCGAGCCGCTGCCACGGGAGCGGCGTTTCGGAGCGCTGGCTTTAACCCGGCGAGCCGCTGCCACGGGAGCGGCGTTTCGGAGCGCTGGCTTTAACCCGGCGAGCCGCTGCCACGGGAGCGGCGTTTCGGAGCGCTGGCTTTAACCCGGCGAGCCGCTGCCACGGGAGCGGCGTTTCCGAGGGCTGGCTTTAACCCGGCGAGCCGCTGCCACGGGAGCGGCGTTTCCGAGCGCTGGCCGGCCCGCAGCTCCGGGACAGGCGCTCCATATACGGCCGCGGGCAGCCGGCGCTGCGGGCCGGGCCAGCCGGGCCCCAGCCAAATACGGAGCCCGGCCCCGGCTCGCACGGCCCCGCGGGGCCAAGCCAGGGCGGGGAAGCGCTGCCCTGAGGGATGCGGGATGCGGGATGCGGAGCAGCGGCCGGCACATCCAAACAGGGCTCTCCAGGCATCCCCTGCCTCCTTTAGCTGCTCTAAAGGGTTCAGCTGAACCTCGGGAGGGGCGCGGCCGGCTCGGTGCAGCACCATCCTGCTCTCCCGACGGGGATAAAGCGCTCCCAGCTCCAGCGGGGAGCCCGGGGCTGCAAAGCCAAAGCAATTCCTGCTCCCACCGCGGGACTCGCTGGGAGAGCACCCTGAAACACAAGGATATTGCTCATTTTCACCAGGGCTAAAAATAACTAAAAGTGCAGCAGTTAATAGCACCCCCCAGGAAATAATTTGTGTAGAGGCTGGATAAAAACATCCTCAGCAGAGTCAGAGCTTTGGGTAAGAGGTTTCTTCGCCTGCCTCTCACATCGGGAGGGAGGAGCAGGGGAAGCTTTTCTCCCTTGTGCTGCACTGCTCACAGGGAAAAAAGGCAGCGCTTCCTTCATGAACTGTTCTCTAGGGCTAAAATAAGGGAAAGGTCTTCGGAATTGTAAACTCCTCTGTCAGTAGGACCTGGTAGTAAATGGAATTTTTTTTCCCTGAAACAGTTACATTTTAATTAACTATTTCCTACAATCCCTAAATTATAGATCCAACTCGTTTTTATTGCTCTCAGGTCCCTAACTTGTCCAAAATCCGCTGTTTAGTGAGAATGCACTTTGAGATGTCCCAGAATTATTAAGAAATTAAAGAAAGCCAAGCTTTTATTCCATCTACCATTACCCTGCCATGTAAAACAAGAGCTCTAAGTTGGACAGGAATCAGCATTTTGATGTTCTGAGAAGTCACTTTATTTTTTGAACCATTTTGACTATTAGGTTGTCTCTTAGGCACACATCCTCACCTCCCTCCCAGCATCTCACAGTGGGACAGTCTCTGGGTTGTTTTTTCAGCTCCAGGAGGTACAACCACATCCCAAAATGATGACTGGGGCTCCAAAGGGTGCTCACAACCCTCTCTGCTTGTTTTTGAAGAGCTGGCAAAGCTGGAAATGTCCTTTTTTTTGTGCTAAAAAGGGCACCATTGGAAGGCAAGCACGGAAGTTTGGTGTCTGTGTTGCTCCCAGGCCGTCTGTAGTCAAGGGAGGTAATTCTCTAGAGAACTCTGTGGAAAAGCAAGGATGGTGTTGATGCATGAGGAATATCAGTCTGGAACCCCTGTTGTCTGGCCTGGCACAAAGAAGGTGGAAGATTAAGCAGCAATGTTTTCCTCCCAGCTCCTCAGCCAGGGTGATGAGCCCTTCCACAAGAGCAGCAAATGCTCCCAACAGGGCACCAAGCGCTGGGCAGAACGGACATGGAGCTGCCAGATCCTGTTAATTTTGGGGATTTTATTTAGAAAACTTCTATTAATCTCAGGCAGTGGAATAGCATTGGGAGGGAAGGGCCAAAAATAGAGCAGGAGACGTCTGCTGCTGCTGGAGGGTGTTTTGTCTTGCTGAAAGGGCACACGTTCTCCTTGGGACAGAGCTGCAGGACGGTTCCTGCTGCCCATGTTTGGGAAGGAGTGAGGAGCCTTTCTCTGGATGCTCCTGTCAGCACACAGCTCTCCCTTCCCACAAAACCTCTCCTGCTTGCCTCAGCAGGCATGGCCAGCGGCCAGCGCCCTCCCAGAGCCTGCACCTCGGCCTGTGTAAACAACTGTCATGTCTGGAGTGATTGTGGCCTCCGAAGTGCAGCTCGCTGCAGTTGGCAAACACGAAAATCCCTGTTTATTCCGAGTGCTCCTGACACATCCTGCAGGGCCCAGAGCTCCAGGGAGAGGCGGGAATGCGGCAGCGCCCGCGGGCTGGGGAGCAGCGCTGCTGGGGCAGGAGGGCTTGTGCAGACACCACAGCACAAGAACAGAGAAATCAAGGATGGGATGGACAGGCAGATATAGGGAAGGGGCTGTGGGACAGAGAGAAGGGGAATGAGCAAAATGGATGGATGGACATGGGGGAAATGGCAGAGGGATGGAAAGCACTCCTTGGTGGGAGCAGGTGAAGCCAGCAGTGCCAGGACGAAGGGCTGCATCCACAGGATCCGCTGGAGCTCCTCCTGCCTTCCCAGGAAACAAGGATGCCCTCAGAAAATTGGTTCTTGCTCAAGGGTGCCTCTACCCCCAGCCCAGAAACAGAAACACCCTCCTGGTTTCTCTGCCTGAACACACACTCGGGAGAAAAAAAATTCCTGAGGTGAGTGGAAATGTTTCACTTCTTGATGATGTTCCCATCATAATATTGAAAGGAACATTTAATGAAAAAAAAGTCATTTCTCTTTGTTTTGGCTTTCAGTGTCTGTTCCAGAGACAGAAACAGCTTTATGGCAAGTTATTGGTGGCTAAGCAAAGTCTCACCATCAAGCTGTGATCGTGTGCTACAAAACCCACTGGATATCAAGATTCCCTTCTTTTTCAGTTTCAAACCAATCATGAAACATTAAGCTTTCAACAGAGCAAGGGCACCAAATAACATTATAAAAATGAGTATTGCCCCTCACTTGAATACACATCAGAAATTCAATTTACTGTTCTTAGATCGAACTCCCAGCAGTGATGTCAGTAACACAAGAGAAACCACGTTGAAGCTGCCAAGAGTACAAAGAGCTGGTGTTTGCCAGCAAATCAGTCCATCAAAAATGGAGTTTAAACCCCAAAGTGGGAACAAACTTGTCAGAAAATGCTGCAACATTTTAGGCTCAATATTTATTTTTTTCTACTCCAAATCTTTACTCATTGAAAACATGAATTAAAAAAGAACTCAACTAGAAGATAATGAACAGAAAGGAGGCAGGGATGATCTGCAGGACCTTGGTCCAGCGAGCAGGCAGAATTCCAGCCTCAGCTCCAGCCAGGACTGTGCTGGTTCTCCAAGAGCCAACTTCTCCCAGCATCACCCCACTGCAGGGAAACACTCATAAAAATACTTTTTGGAACTGAACTTCACAGAAGTTTCTGTCTCATTTGGTGTACACAGGCACACACACACACAGAACAAACAATTCAGTCTACACTGCTGGCCAATAAGGGGTTTGAGTTGGTTTTTTTTCAGTCTTGTTATTTTTTCAGTTTATAAATAAATCCCTTGTTGGACAATAGACATGTTTTGGAAATCTATTTATGGAACCCAAAGTAAATTTACAGTCTGAGTGCTGCTGTTTTGATCCAACAGCAAACTCTCTGTCCTGGCACTTGGCAGGGGCTTCTGCACCACTTCTGTGGGTCCTGGGTCCCAAATTCCACACAGGGGAGAACACAGATTTCATTTGTTTCTTTTGCAAGGATGGGATTACGTGGCTCACACTTTGTTGAGAGGATTTAAAAGAATTATAAAGAGGTTTCTTGTGATGTTCCCAGCCACGGTTCTGTCACTGGTCATCAGGACAAGAAGAAATGGCCTCAAGTTGCACCAGGGAAGGTTTAGATTAGGCATTAGGAATTTTTTTTTTCATGGAAATGGTTATGAAGCATTAGAACAGGCTGCCCAGAGAAGTGGTGGACTCATCATTCCCTGAAGTGTTTAAAAAACATGGATGTGGCACCTGAGGACATGGATCAGGACATGGACCTGGGTCGATGGTTGCACTTGATGATCTCAAAGGTCTTTTCCAACCTTAACAATTCCATGATTCTGTGATTCTCTGCAGCTCCTGCTGAACAAGTGGCCTGAGCTGCCTCTCCCAACCCCACAGCTGGAATCCAGCACCAGGACAACAGAGAACACCTCAGAGAACATTTACATCTCACACACTTCTCAATTAAATTTAAAATTTGAATTTAAAAGGGGATTTTTTTTTCCATTTCTAATTCCAGACTTCTAGGTTCTAGATAAGCAAAATCAACTACAGCTTTAAAGCAGTTGTATTTTACACCAGTGATGGTTTTAAACACACTGCTTGACCTTTAGTGGGGACAAATCTGTAACTCCCAGAAGCAGCTGCTTTGTGCAGGGAGGTGAAGTGCAAACTCCAGGTGATGCTACTGTTTGTGGCCAGACCTGTACCCATGGCTTCTTCAGAAGCTTCAGAGCCTTCTGAAGGTGGACAAACTGAAATTTAAGCAGTGAATGGGAAAAGTGCAGTGCAAGAAATGTTCAGCAAACTCCACTGCTGCCAGCAGTAAGGTGGAAAGTCCCAGGAAGTGATTTTTCTTGGAGGAATGGGAAGCATGAGGAATGCCAAGTGCTGCCAAGACAAATTGATTTGCCACAGGGTGTCCTGTGGACTGAGCTGTGGCCACACTGCCACAATCCACTGCCACTTTTTGGAGTTAAGAATAAAAAATTTGGGGGGTTTTGGGTTGATTTGGTGTGGGTTTTGTATTTTTCACCTGATTTCTACAATGACCTTGCCTTCCTCACCCAAGTTGCTAATGCCGAAGCTCATACTTGCAAATGAGCTGCAAAATGCTTCAGAATTTCTCCTCCCACTGCAACCTAATTTGTAGGAGTTAAACAGCCCAGCAGCTCAGCCACGGATTGAAATGTCACAGATTCCTGATGGCCCCCTCAGCTCATTCTCCACCCCAGCACACAGCAGCAGCCTCGGTCCTGGCCTCCATCACAGTTTTCCTTGGTTTTACTCTAATATTCCACAAGCTTTTTTTGGTTTTTGTTTTTTGGGTTTTGTTTTGGGGTTTTTTTTTTTGGTTTAAAGTGGTTTTCTTGGTTTTATTTGTATAAAAAAAGCCAGATTTTTTCTCCTCCCCATGGGCCAGTTCTGGTGGTGCCATTGTAAAAGGTGTTCAGAGGGTGGGAAAGCTGCAGGCGACTCCAGCACTGACCTGGCTTGATCAGAGCTTTCCCAGGTGTCTCCCAGCAATTCCTGTCTCACTCTCACTTCTCTCTGCCTGGTAGAACATCTGCCTATTTTTAGGTCTGGGTAATTATCATCCCAGAACTCAAAGCATTTCTTTGTTCTGCTATTTTAAGCAGAGCATTAGTGGTGCCATCATTGTCTCTCCCGACACTTGGTTTCTGGTCTGGAGGGAATGAGATTCAGCACAAACACAGCAAAACCACCGTGAACTTACAGGACCTAAATCAAACACAGGAGGCTGGAAAAGTTCATGCTGGACTCGTGCTGCCCCTTTTTTTTTATTTTCCAGAAATCAGGCAGTGTCCAGATGGGCTCCATATGTAGTTCCTCTCTCCCTCCACAGTCCTTTGGGAAAGCCCATGGCATATCCACATCCATCCTGCACAGCAGCCTCAGCAGCCCTGCTTTAATGTGGTTACACCCCAACAGCTTAAAATCGGTGTATCTGGAAATGGTTTTTACCACTGACCCTGGGCTGTGTCAGCATCACCAGCCCAAGACCTGGGGCAGGAATTGCTCCAGCTCCCACTGAGAGCAACAACCACATTCCTGCTGCTCGTGGGGGGTTTGGAAGACACTTCTGAAAAGCAAGGAAAGGTGAAAGGGTGCAGAGGGACCACCCACAAGAGCGAGGTGAGGGAAAATCCAGGCTACCCAAAGGGTTTTGCTATTTAATCTGCAGGTTACACCACGTCTGGCAGCACGTGGGCTGTCTGCAAGGGGGTTTAGCCAGGCCTAAGTACCACCCCACAGACCAGATTTGGAACACAAGCCAAAAATATAGCTGGAACAAAGGACAAAGTCTGCACTTCCCAAAACAAGACCACGACTTGCTCCAGAAACCATAGAAAGTTACATAAATGAAAAAGCTGATTCATGAGAACAAAAATAAAAGCTTCTCTCATGGATTATAATGCCATTGTAACTGCATTCATTCAACAACCCAAGGCCTAAAAACTTGTTAAATCCCACACCAACAACGCCCAAGTCCAAAGATCCTTGTGCATTCAACAAGTTTTTTCCTACCAGAAGAACCAAACAGGAAAGGTAACGTCACCTCCATGCACTAAATCCTGGGGATCAGGATTCTCAGCGGAGCTGAGGGTGCTTAGAGACCCAACTCCCACTCACTTTTATTTACTCTTTGACACAGAGAATAAAATGCTCAGGGGGATTTGGCACTGAGTTCCCTTGGGCTGCTTTGGGAAGCTCAGCCAGTGACACAGGCCTGGCCCTGTGGCCGCACAGCCCAGCACTGAGCAGGTTCTGAACTCCCACATCACCAACTTGCTGTTGGAGTTCAAGGAATTAGTTACAGGAACCTTTTCTCTCCTCTCCAGCAAGGAGAGTTTGAGTGCAGTGTTCCTGCAGCGTTTTTCAGTCAGTAATTTGGTGTCAGACACGCAGTACAGGCGATTCCACCACATCTCTACCACAGTCAAATTCTCAGAAGACACTAAGAGGCCACAAATGGGTCAGAACTGACTTGCTGCAGCACATCCAGTGTCTGTTTAGCTACTTTCCTCCTGCAGTGGCCAAAAGCAGATTCCTTTACCCATTAGTCAAGCAGGAGGACAAGTAACATTTCCTTATTTATATCTCCCCAGCTTCTGGCAAACAGCAGCAGCAGCACTGCCTAACAAAGCCCTGATGACTTTTTAATGTCTTTTAGGTTTACTTTCTATGAAGGCACCTTAAGGATCAACGTTATCATCATTTAAAGCAAATTCTGCTCTTAACAAATAATATCCAAGTGCTGGGGAAGTGTGTGGGGATGAATCCATTCACCTTTAATACCTGCCTGCCAAGGGCTATTGTGGTGTTATCAGGATATTGTGGTGTTATCAGGATCTGAACACAGAACATCTTATCAACAGCAACACCTGAGGAGCGTGCTCGAAAGGGCCATTTCATAAACTTCAGGTTTTGTTCCAGTACGTGAAAATGGTTCTGTCAGCTGGAACCCCACCTCTGTTCCTCCTGAAGGACCAAATTCTGAAGTAAATCTTTCTCTCTCTTGCCTGCAGGAAAAAGGGAATGGTCCCAGCCCCAAGGCTGCCAGAGCTCCAGGAGCGTTTGAAGAGCACACGGGGGGATTGCTGGGGGGTCTGTGCAGGGCCAGGACATGGACTGGATGATCCTGGTGGGTCCCTCCCAACTCAGGATATCCCATGATTCCATGAAAACAAGGGTGACACGGTGCATTCTCCTTTAACTCTGCTCCTTCCTGGCTGCTCCCCAACACATTTCCAGTTGCTCATGCAGCATTTCCTGGCCTGTCCAAGCTCCTGGACTGCACTGCAGCATCCAGCTGTTTTGCCCAAGAGCCCAGCTCAGTCTCAAGCCCACCAGAGATGCACAAACTCCCCAGAGTGTTCTGGGGGCCGTGCAGATCAGATGCACCCTCCTTTAGTCAGGATATCCGTGTCCTCAGCACAGCCACAATGACACATCCCTCTACTCTCTGCTGTAGCTGCTTCTGGTCATTCTGTAAAATGCTTAGAGAGGGTCACTACTGCCAAGTCAAAGCCATTCACAAGTCAGGATAAGCCAAAGCTCTTCCCCATAGCAGTCATGGCCTGCTCAGACTGCCTCCCCAAACACAGACTCTGTACACCCAGAGACTGGCCTTCAGTTTCTTTGGGATTTTCCCTTCTGTTTTTCCTTTTTTTAAAGTTCTGTGAAAAGTGACAGCAATGCCCAACGGGATTATTTGCCTGGATTTCAAAACCAAACAATCCCCACACAGCCAAAACTTCCATTTGCAGGGATTTCAATGCAAGCTTTTAACGTTTAAAATCTCATTCCATCATCAGCCGAAAAATAGAGATGTTTTCTCATGGGGTGGCAGCGAGTTTTTTACACTGTACATCCATGCACATGGAACACAAGATCCTCAGAAGCTGGGCAAGGGAGAAGGTAAAACCCAAAAGTCCCAGGAAGCTCTGGCAGCGCTGGAGCTGGTACCAGCAGAGGCACCAAACCTCCCTACCTACTTTTTGTGGGCTGAACACAGAGAACCAGTGAATACAAACAAAGCTTCCAAGTGCTGAACATTGGCAGAAGTGTTGCAGATCTGGAGAGGTGTCAGACTGACACGTGTCCTCTCACAGAAGGGAGGCTGGATTGGAAATGGGGAGGATGCCTGACTCTTCACTCTGCTCAGGCTGGCTCCAGGCCCTGGGAGCAGGGACAGCAGCACAAGTGAGCTCTGCAGACAGCCCCAGCAGGAGCCGTGCTTGGGTAGGGATGAACTCTGCACGGGAAGCAGCCTCGGTCTGTGGGGAGTGTCTGGGCAGTGCCTGGCAGCAGCTCCAAACTCCACCAGCCACACCTCTCCAGGATCCTGGGAGAAGAACCTTTCCCTGAAGAACCTGAGCCTGTCCTGGCCCAGCTCCAGCCGTTCCCTGGGTGCTGCCACAGGGAGCAGAGGTGCCAGGCTGTGCCTTGGCCAGGCTGAGCCTTGGCAGGGCTCCGTGGGGCTCTGAGCTGAGCAATGTCCAGCAGCGCTGTTCTGGGGGCCCAGCCCCGCTCACAGCTGGCATGGGCACTGTTGTGCCATCACAAGGAAAGGGAAGAAATGAGCCAGGGGAGGCAGGATTGTCTCTCCCAGCAGCAATGAGGACGGAAAGCAGGGATCAAACCGTGGCCTCAGGCCATTCTTGCTGCAGGCTTTGCTTCATTCAGCAACAGGAATGACTTGCAAATGCAAATATTCACATAGCAGGATGGTTTTTACTTTATGAGTACTGAAGTTATCCAGAAAAAACGTTCCAAAATGAAACTTCCAAACCTAAGCTTCCCTTTATCTCCCTTTAGGTAAAGATGTATGGCAAACCACAGCTTTAACCACGTGCACTGCCACCATCCAAGAACCCCTGCAGCACCCGGAATTGGCATCATCCAAAGGAAAACACCACCATTACAATGCTAAATAAATTGACCCTTGGCAATTTTCTAAGTCAGTCTTGTGGCATTTGACTTTCATAAGCCTGAAAAGTGCTCATCTGGTCCAAAACCAACAGAGAGTGAGCTTCCTACTGCGGAATACAGGCTCCATTATCTCAGTCGGCCACGAACAAAGCATAAGCAGCAGCAGAATATGAACCCTTAATTTATTACACACAGTTATTTTCTGCAGCAGACGTGGAGCTTGGCAGGCTGAGTTTCCCTGGAAGTCTCCATGTGCCTGGGTACTGGGTTAAATAAAAACAAACAGATCCACTCCTGCCCAAGCCCAGATCAAAGTAACAACTCCTGAACCTCCCAGAGATGAGAGTGGCAGGACCTGGGAGCGTTCCCACCCAGCAGGCAGTTCATGGGCTCTCTGTTCCCACTCCATGGCCCTTTCCAGGCAGAGCCAGCTGGGATAGCCGTGATGGAAAGGAAAGTTGTTTGTGCTCTCTCTCCCCTTAGGCCTGGGATGCTCAGAGGGAAGCTCCAGCAACAGCCCCTTCTCCCAGCACGACTGCTCTGGGTACTCCTGGTGTCTCCACAGCCTCAGCATCTCTTACCTGAGCCACAAGACAGGGAAAGGGGAGCTTTTGCTGTGTGGAAGAAAAAAAAAGTCCTCAAGTCCAAGCTACCTCTGTCAGAGGCTCCTTGAACAATTTCCTCTTCACGTCTCAGAGCTCCCTTTCCTAAGCTGTGAGTCAGCAGGTATAATTATCTTTTCAAATCACTTCTTATTTACTTTCAGGGATCATTTCTGGCTGATTCTACAAACAGTATCAGTACACCACAGTCCAGCCCACAGACAGGCTCTGTACACTGACTATAAAGCAATTCACCCCACAGAGGAGTGATCTCAAAGGAGACAGTCAGGTTCAGTATCACAAGATGCAGAAAAGTCTGACACATGATATATTCCTAAACACTCCAAAGTTTTCAGTGTGGCTGAGAAAAACAGGGGGAAAGGCCCTGAGGGTGCCACTGACCACTTGACTAGAAGCTTTAAAAAGTCCTGCTGGTCTGGAGCTCACTCCTGCTGTCAGGTTCTGGATCTGTTCTTTTCAGCCAGTCTCTTTGTGAAAACCAGAATTATTTCTCCTTTATCTTCAGCTTCATGGAGACCCCAGGACAGTGGCTGCACCCTGTGAGAACTGACACAAGCAGCACAGGTCCCACCTCAGTGCCCTGAGACTTCACCTCCCACACGAGCCCAGCACTGTAATATTTCTCAGGAAGCACAGAGATAACACACACAGGGCTGCAGTTTGGGGGCTTTATTGAAACAGCTGCTCCTGGAATTATTTTTCAGAGTCTGTGGATTTCTGCTGGCAATGAGGAGCCCTGCACAGCAGAGGAGAACAGGTTTGGTTGTGCTTGTCTGAGGAGCTGAACTCTGCTTAGGAAAGGAGTTAAAAGCACAGACAGTTCTGCACGAGGCCCCTGTGGTTTGCAATAAAAGCAAATTTTATTTCCTCTGTGGTTTAGCACACAGAGGCTGAATTAACTGACAAGACTAAAAGTTTACAGCATTAATTGCTGTTTCACTGCCTTTATATTGCCAGCATTTATTCTTTAAATAAAAAACTACTTTAAGAAGAAATATAACATGACCTCAGGGATCCAGGTGCTTCTGATGTGTATTACTTTTTATCTTTGAAGAATTCATATACCACAGATCTTATTTAACAAAGGACTCTTTTTGCTGACTGCTATTTTAAAACTAAACCAAGTAATTTTTTTATGAGAACAAAGCTTTTTTCCTCAACTAAAATACCTAAACATTGTAACACAAAGGAAGAGAAAAAACTATAAATTAAATATAAGTCTTCCTCCTCTTTCCAAGAAGAGTCAGGCTGTGTCAGGATGTGTCAGCATCCCAAAATTGCATCCTGGAAAGATTCAGACCACAGCCTGTATGGGCAGCAGCTTTATGAGAAGGTAACTGATTGCCCTGGGTGACATTTCACGTGTGAATCATCCTGGAGGCCACCAATACTTCTTTATGTTACTTGGACTAAATATTGTCACTCCAGAAGCTGTGTCTTTAAGAGGGAGAGAGGAATTCTCCTCACAGGAACTGGTCCCACTGCAGATTCCAAAGCTTCAGGCAGCTGAAACAATCCAGGAGTTGGCCAAGCTGTGCCTGCCACAGCCAGGAAGGCAGAGCCTGGGGCTTTGCTCCAGCACTGCTCAGGGGACATCCCAAAGTCCCTCTTTATAGGAATTAACAAAATGGAGCCTTTTCCAACACAGTGAGGTCGTTCCCATCACCAGCAGGCTGTTCTCACCCCCTGCATCCTGCAGGAAGTGCCACCTTCATCCAGGGCAGGAGCGCTGCTCTGGGTGCTGCCCATGCCCTGGAGCCCCTTTGCAACTCCCACTGTCCTTTTTAAGTTTTACAGATCCCTCTTGTCACCCTGGTATCTGCTTTTTTTTTTTTCCTAAACCACAAGCTTCCTTCTGCCTCAGTGCAAGCCAGCATCTGCTTACCCCAATCAGAAACGAAGATAAATACACACTGCATTTTATTTTTTTTTTAAGTTGAAGGCCCCAGCTGTTTATTTGCTGTAGGATGGAGTTCTCCAGGCCTGGGCAAGCAGCCAAAGTGGCTGCATTCCCCTGCTGTTCTTCAGCCTCAGCCTAATCTGATGGCTGGCAGTGGGAGGTGGTGCCTCTCCCAGCACCTTCCAAGCTGCCAGCCTGGTCCCAAATCCTTCTGTGGACCAGGGAGCTGTCTGCCCAGCTGCTCCTCAGTTTATCCAGGTGCAAATTCCTGGGAGGAACATTTCCCAGGGTAGCTTTATGGCTTTACTTTGATCTTTCCCCAGCCAGCATGTACAACCTCAGTCCTCTGCAGGTGAAGGGAGGCTCTCACAGGGACCTCCTAGGATGTTTTAATGTCATGGAAGGGAACAGGAGTTTGGGGAAAGATTGCTCAGGCAAAAAGGTGCCATGGACTGAGCTGCCAGAACCATGAGACTTGTTTATCTGCATTACAGGGTGGAATTTCCAGTTCTTAATCAGGATTATCAGGTCACTAACAAGGAAATTTGCAAGCCTGCCCCTTTATATTTCTACTCACATATACTGTATGTCCTGCCTAGGGAAAAAAATCCACCAAACATCTACTACCATAAATCAGCTTCTCTTGAACTTCATTTCTATCCATATCCAGTGAGAAGGTTTTGGGATGTATTTTTAATTCATTCACGGAGTTACTCTGTTCCTTTCCTGCTCTGCCAGTTGTCCTGCAGCTGCTGCTCTGGCCAAATACATTTGAACATGTGCACAGGAATGTCTTGGATAAGCAGCATTAAGTATTTCCTAAGGAACAAAATCTTGTCCTGCTGTAGTCCATGGCAAAGCTCCCAGTGATAGAAGCACAGCCATGATCCCACGAGGTGAACACAGATGTGCTGTTTAAACCTGCCTGCCAGCGAGTATTCCCAGAAAAATAGGGGTTTCTGTGAAAACTGGGATTCTTTTTCCCAGAGGCTTTGTGTTTGCTGTTTCACCAGGCTTTTCCAGTTGACTCTGATCAATGCCTAAGGCAGGAGAGGGGTCTGATACACCCACCCTAGACATGATCTAAACCTGATGTGTGTCAGCATCTGCACAATGCTGCTGGCCTTGGAATCACCAAACGCTTGTTTGGTGTGTAAGAAATGCTGAGACACCAACCCAACACATCCCAAACACACACATTTATTCTTTTCCAACACACACTTTTCCTGGACAACATGGTCTTAATTTTCTTAATGCAAACTGTTACCATAATTTTGGGAGCAGAGCCAATTTCATTGAAGAAGAGAAGAAAGCTTTCCTGGGTTGGATCCAACACTTGTCTACCCCAGCATCCTGTCTCCACTGGTCACAGTTCCCAGGGAAGGGCACGCCAACAGACTGAGCACAGGCAGCTACACCACATCAAGCTTTCTTCCCAAACTCCAATAATCCACACTTTGGAGTCAGAGATGTAGTAATTATGTTTAATAGCCCTTAATAGACTTTCCCTCTTAATTTGTCTGGCTGCCTCCTGAGCCCATGCACTTTCTGCTGCACACCACGTCCTCTGGCACGCAGCTCCTCCATGAAATCTGTGTTGTCAAACAAAGCATTTCATTTACTCTGAACCTGCCACCTGCCACTTTCACTTGCTCTCCCCCACTTGTTACATTAGCAAAACTTAGTAATTATCCCTTCCTGTTTGTTCTCCCAGGCCTGACACCAGGTTCTCACATTTCAGACTTTTTCAGCTCTTTCACAACTGCAGAATTCAAAGAATCAGGGATTGGTTTGGGTTGCAAGGGACCTCACAGCCCATCCTGTTCCACCCCTGCCAGGGGCAGGGACACCTCCCACTGTCCCAGGCTGCTCCCATCCCCATCCAACCTGGCCTGGGACACTCCCAGGGATGGGGCAGCCACAGCTTCTACTTTATTATCCACAAATTTTACATTATTTGATTGTTCCTCCCACAGTGATCACCTCACTCTCCCTTCTGTCCTTTCTTCACTTTTTTATATAATTTAAATACAACAATTCCAGTCTTCTAAAGACAGACTCACTACACATTTACACAATGAGGTCTTTTTTTGTTTTGCCCTCTCCCATCCTAAACATTCCTGACATTCTGTTTGCTTTTTATGGCCATGGATATGGTATTTTTGTAGAATTACCTACTATGGCTCCAAGACCTCTCTGCTAAGCAGTATTTTAGCAGAGTTTAAACCTTGTTCTTGCACAGGACAATGATTGTTTCTTCCCAGTTGCCCAGCTGGGACAGCAGGCTGCTCTTGCACTGGGATTGCTTAGAGTACAGCACACATCTCTGTGGCAATCTCCTCCTCATTTCTGCATATTATAAAAGCTGCCTGTATTCCCAAATCCTGATTGTTATCTACTTTCTGTGACTGATGTGCAATTACATCAGCCAAAGAGAAGATAAATAATCTTATTCTCCTATCCCACAGCAGCTTAGTTTCTTTCTGAAAAAAAAGATTTTTAACCTGCCCAATGCTTGTCTAAAACTTTCTAGAAGTCCAGAGATTCAATATTTAGGCTCACCCTCCCTGCTGTGGTCCAGGGAGCTCAGGTGTGAGGCACAGGCTCCTCCTCAGTGCACTGCTTCTCCCCCTGCTCTGTCTGTGTGCACACATCCGCTGGGAAAGCCCAGCCCAGAACAACATCCATCAGTGCAGCACCGGAAGATGGCTCGCAGCTCCCAGATTTCCCGGAGCTCCCTTTCCAAGACACAGCTGCCTCTGGCTGCTCTGCTCCCTCCAACAGCCCAGCAGTCAAACAACAGGTAACAGTTCCCATTTCACGCTCCAGCGCCGTTCGGATTTCCAGAGAGGCTGATTCGTGCACGGAAACAGCCCCAGCAAAGCTGAGCTGCAGCTCGTTCATTACAGAAATAAATCACCACATCCACGGCTCACAGGGGAACCAAGGGCAGGAAGAAGCTGAAGTCAGGATGTGAACACAACTTCAGCTGTGTGCAGGCAGCACGAACCTCAGTCGGGCCAGTTGGATGCTGACCCTTCCCATTTTCCTCTGGGCTCACTCTCCTGCCTTCTGAATGTTAGAAAATGAACACTGAGCTGGAGGTGCTGTCCTGGGAAGGAGGCCTTTTTGCTGGGACAAACAACAGTAGATAAGCACTACAGTTAAAACTCTTTCAGGCTTGATTAAATATCTGACCAACAAAAGCATTTAAATTTAATCATAAACCGAAAGTCTCCCCTGCATACAGCCAGGGTTAAACAAATGGCATTAAGACTGAATTTTCATGTTTGAGCAGAAACATTCCTGAATAGCAGAATACTGATATCAGCTGTGGATTTGGTTCAGGTTTCCAGCTCTCTGATCAGTGCCAGGAACTGAGATCAGTGGTTCCAAGGCTGGGGAGCACAAAGAACAGGCAGAGCTCACCTCTCTCTGGCTATGGCGACAATGCATCCTCAGCTTTTCTTTTAATCATAGAGGGGAATATTTCAATTTGTTTTGAGCTTGACCAGCTGAATTCTGACAATGTTTGTGTAGTTCCATTTGTCTCCTCTCTCCCCAATTCCTCCTTTCCTGGGAGGAGTAAGAATAACCTTGCAGAGACTCACTCTTGGCACCCTGTGCTCGTTAACGCAGATGCCAATTCCCTGACTTCTATAGGAATTTTGTGAGTGTAACTTTACTGCCCCAGGACAAGGAAAAGTTGCTTGCTCAACTCTATAAATATTTATTTAAAACCCACAAGTGCTTAGCTCTGACATGACGCTGTGTGGATCACATCCCAGGACGTGCTGCAGCTCAGGGCTCAAGGGAAAGCCAGCACAAGCTGACAGCATCCAGCTTCTCCCCAAAATCTGCCTTTTCTCCCCAAGCAGAGACACCATCCTGATGCACCACCTCAGAATAAACACTGTCCTACCTGCATATACAATCTGGAGAAATTCCCAGCAAAAAGCCTTTCCTGGCTTGAACTGTGGAGTACAATTTTCCATCTTTCTTCTGCTGTCAGTAAACTGGTTTTATTTAAGCACAGTAGAATGTTTTTCATTTTGATATATTAAAACTAATGCAACAACTGCAGACAATTTAATCTTTGGCTCCATTAAAAATTTGAATGCAATATTTTAAGAAAAATATTTGACTTATCTGGAGTTTGGAACAATGACTTTACAAAAAACAACCCAGGAGGCAGATGGAACACATCCGAGCTGACAGCCACGCTCGAGCCGTGTTATGGATTTCGTTTCCACCCCAAGAGCTCTAACTCAGAACAATTTTTACCATTTTATTGGGAGAAATTCACTTTGGTGAACACTGGCTATCCAAAACAAGTCCTTCATGCATATTATGTTTCCATAAGAGAGGGGTTTCAAGTAACAAGTCAGTTTTCACCCAAATTGCTTGAGCACAAAAACATACATACACCGTGAGATTGTTTTTATAACTACAGATTGCTTCCCCCATAATATGTGGGTTTACCTACACTTGCATCATATACAAGAGTATTTAGCAAAGATCCATCTGAGTGTTTTGTTCCCACATGAAGTGCCCTGCCAGGCAGCCAAAGGAAGGTGAGGAGCTGCTCCTGACTCTTGGCCACCGCTGCTCGGGGCTCCCGCGGCTCCCTCACTCCACGAAACCCCACAGCAGCCAAACAACACAAACACAAAGAGACTCTCCTCATTCTATCTCAGGTTGGCAATATTTGCATTTATTGTGATAACGTGAGGAAAAACGCCTCAAGGGATTTAAATGCAAAATGTGCAATCTCCATTTCTCTGTGGATTACCTCCCTGGGATTCAAACTTCAGACGGATGAAGTTTCCTTGTCTGCCCTCCCAAAGCCCTGAGCTGCTGAACAGGGACCAGAGCTGGTGGTTACACACTGATCATGTCCAGCACTCTGCTCTAGAGCTGTCTCCCAGCACTTGCCACTGGCTGCATATCCCCAGCAGGTTCTCCAGTGCCTTACTGGGAAAAGAGAAAAGTAACTGCGAGCAAATGTTCACGCTCCAGACCACAGACCACCTTCCTCTTCATTTCCTGGTGGGTGGGGAGGAGAAGACCTAGATCCTCTCCCAAGCCAGAGAACAATACAAGAAAAGTATGAAGCCTCACATCCTTAACTTTGTGAATTAAAAACAAACTAAAATTTCCTTTCCTCTCCTCTCTAAAACCATCCCTAAACAGAGGCAAGTCTGTGTGACATGGGACACTTGACTCTGGAGATCCTCTCTCCTGTTTGCCGTGTCTGCAGCCGCAGTAGGAGGCAGGGAAGGAAAACCACCCACACAGCCATGAAAACAAGCAGGGGGAGAGCTGGGAGAGCTGGAAACACGGGATGGAGATCACAAAGATGAAGGCCTGGCTGCGAGGAGCATCTGGACAGCACATTTGGTGTGGCAGTTCCCACAGCCCACAGCACTGGCAGTGGCACAGGGCAGGGCTCAGCCCAGCACACCCAGTGCAGTTCCACAGCCACGGCCTCCAGTTGCAGCCCTACCCCTGGAATTGCAGGGGCTGCTGGATGAACAAACACAATTCCCTTGGACAAAGCCTGCAGTCAACACCAGTGCAGTTGCTGGCAACAAACACACGCTTGTAAGACTGAGAAGAATTTAAACAGCTGGTTCCCGTCCAGATGAGATCAATAAAATATGGCAGTAAAATATGGCAATCCAGATGCCTCCAGCAAGAAAGGGATTCTGGTGCTGCAGGAGGCTGGGCAATCTCTTACCCCAAACCCAACAAAATACCAAAATCCTATGGAGAAAACCACAGACCGGAATTGTACCATTCCGCTTCTTCCCTCCTTGTATCCTTTTCTACCTGGAACAAGCAATGGCTCTTAGGCCTCTCTTCCTTTCTGCTGTGGAAGGATTTGAACAGGAGGTTGCAGTGACACCCCTCTCCCAGCCAGCCCAGTCCCTGCTCCCACAGTGCTCCCGCACTTCCAGAGGTGCCATTTGTGTCCATCATTTATGCCCGTGGTCTCCACCACTGTCTCAGGCTAAGGAACACTGCTCCTTTGTACATCCCACAGAAGGCTCCTGCACAGCAGCTCCACATGCACATTCACATGGATGTCCTCACCTCATCTCCATAATCACCATCCCTGTGCATCCCTGCCCAGCCCACAGCTCCCCAGTGCAGCAACCACGGTGAGGAAGATTAAAGACAAGAGGCGACTTCCCAAGCAAGACTTCCAAACACAGCAGGAAACCGGTGCTGTAACTATTACACTGTGGGGTGAAATTCAAATAGGAGGGCAGACAAGATGTCAGTCATCACACTTTCCAGAAATCCCCTGAAAAACGCTCATAAAATGTCTTTGCTTAGACATGAGCTTCACACGGTATTTCTTCCTCACAGATACATCCTACTGAATATAAACATTATGAAGAACAGTGCCTCAGGGAAACATTTTATATACTGTGATGTGGCAAATTATACCATATAACAAAGCAGGACTTTGCCAATAATAGACCACAAAATCTGGGTGCCCTCATAGCCCCAGGGCATGAGGTGTGAAGCAACCTCAACCCTTTTCTCTTCAGTGGGAGACACTTTCCAGTCCCACAAAAGCTTCTTCAGCTCACAGAACCGGGGCAGGAAGGAGAAGATTTGATACTTACTTCTGGTTTCCTTCTACTCAGGCAAATTAGCCTTTCAAAACCCAAAATAACCCAGTGCCAGGTGTCACTGCAGTGCAAAGATGACTTAGCAGGAGTGAGAGCCCTTCCAGAGCTGTTGTTGCCCAGTTCAGTCACTTTGCTGCAAACAGCCTTGTCTCTGCTCCATCCCTCTGTAGCCACCTCCCCTGATGTGGATCTTCCATTCCTGGGGTGGGTTATTTCACATTCAGCACCCAGAAAGGCTCCTCTGGTCCTCCAAGCAAAGCCTGTCTCACCAACATTTTAAGAGCCACAAAAATTACTCATTCCCATGGAGCACACTTCCCTCCAGAGAGGTGGTGCCTCTCTGTCTTACTTTAGGTTGAAACATCGATTAAAATTCTTATAGTGGAAAGAAAACATCACCCAGTGAGGTGCTGGGCTGGTCCTGCCAACAGAAACACCCTCGGTGCACGCAGGAATCTGAGAATGTGCAAGTCTTGCTCATTACCACAAGATCCCTTGAGCTGCTCCAGCTTTAGACACAGGCATGAGTATGTGGATATTATATATATACACACGTCATAAAACTGGCAATTATGTGCATGTTATGCTTAAATTCCTCAAAAAACAGACTACACCAACGCTACATTGAAATTCCACAGGCAGGGATGCACAAAGGAGCCTAAAAGGCAGCACTTAGTCAGACTGGAACATGTACAACCCACACAAGGACGAGGCAGCACCGTAGAAACAGCTAAGCTAATAATTAAAAACTTAATTTAAAACCGGGAAAACACAGTCAGGATTGAGATCAGCGGCTGCACCCCTGGAGCTCAGTATCACCACACAGACAGAAATCAATAGCTGCCATGAAGAGGGCACTGATAAAAATCTATAGCAACTGAAGCAGTCAACTTCAAACCTATTAACAGCTGCATTAGAAAGAAAGGATTACTTTTGCAATCTGCTGCCTTCCTTCCAGATGATCGTTTTCCATGAACCCAGCAGAAATCCCTGTGGATCCCTTTTATGAATGAGCTACTCAGGATTTCAAGACCCTTCCCAGATCAGCAACAAATAATCATCTTTCCACCACCAGCACTGTCAGCGCTGGCATCAAGTTTAATAAAAATGACCCAGGAAGGGAGGGACAGCAGTGACACCTGAGGCACACGCTCCTGTGCCCCTGCACCCCATCACCCCACGCTTACCAACTGGTATTTGATCTCCTGAAGCCCACAGATGCACTCAAGCAAAGAAGCAGAATGCAGGGAGGGCTTGTTTTATCCTCTGGGCATCGCTGTCCTCCCAAAGTTTGGGGACCTGCACCTGAAGCACGGAGTCGAACAGTGACAGGAAAAGGTCATCACACAGCTACAGCTCAGACTCTCTATCTCCTCGCAGTAAAAGTCACTGCTCATTAACTGTAATAGCTGGCATTTTACGAGTCTCTGGCATTTTGTAGTTCTCCAGCACATCCTTAGCAAGTGCAACCAAATCCCCCGGATTTCAACCTCGGAGCATCTCTCACACGGATCAAACAGAAGCGAGACGATCCTGAGGACACTGAGCTACACCTGAACCCAGGCACAAATCCCGCTATTTCTGTGTATCTGTTTATTTCCTCTTTGAAAAACACAGTCCGAGCTCTGCTTACAACACACTGGGGCTAGGAAAAGCGAAATCCAGTATTCCCACAGGGGAAGAACCGGCAGCTACTGGGACAGCGGCCACACACGCCTGCCACCATCAACGAGGAATAAACTCATCAAAGCCGAATGACAGGCGACACATTTAGAACCGAACTTCTCGAACAACAAAAAAAAAACCCCCAAATATTGGTGGATTTGCCTTCCCAGCACAGGGCGAGGGGTGCGGGATCACCGAGGAAACGCCGCTTTCCGTCGGCGGCAGCCGCAGCACCGCCCGCACAGCGCCGGGCGCCGTGAGGGGACGGCGGCTGCCCGGCCTCTCGCCACGCTGCCCGGCCGCCCCCCGCGCCCCCCGCCCGGCACAAGTTTCCCC
>VZRZ01003761.1:11503-42663 GCA_013398175.1 Climacteris rufus | reverse complement strand
CCCCCCAGCATCCCTTTCTGCTTAGTTTACATGTTTCTGTTCATTGGATAGTTACTGTATTACTTCATGTTCTGTAAAAGGTTAAGTTCTTGAAACTTTCTTGCTGTTCGGCTCACTATTGGTTACATGTAAATCCTTGTACCCTGATTGGTTACTTGCCCCTGCTTGTGTCCCTATAACTATCCCTCTGTTTTCCCCTTCCCCGTCTTTGGTCGCTGATGCCTTCAGCTCTTCCTGATCCTTGCGCTGCCTCTCCTGAATCCCTGGACCCTCTCCTGCCTTCCCTGCTGCCTTCCCGAGGAATAAAAGAGCTGGAAATCATACCAAGGCCCTTCTCTCTGGCCTTTATTCTCTTCTGTACCCACAACATCGGCCTGGGGCTCTCTCTCATCCAGAGGAACCAGCACTAAACCAGCCGCCAGAGAAAACCCTGTGTTTGGGGAAACTGCGAGCTGCAGCCCCCGCTGTACCAGGGACCTCCTGAACTATTGCTGAGTGTCCTCGAGCAGGCCCCCAGAGCCAGCGATACGCGGGGGCGAGTGGCACCTGTGGCCGGCGCTGGGGGTGCGCGCTGGGGAACTGGCAGCAGTGCAGACCCCGCAAGCGCCGCAGAGGAGCAATGCTGGCTACCCTCCTGTTTCAACATCTCCGCGAGCTGTTGTGTGGGAGACAGCTATTTTGGGGGATGTAGTCCCGTGGTGAGGCGTACTTTCGCTGAACGGGTCTGCCTGCCATGGCTGGCGTGGCTGGGGACAGGGGCTCCTCAGACCAGCCGTCACTGGCTGAGATCCAGAAGTCTAGACACAAAGAGACATCCTCTTGTCCAAAGTTTGCTTCCAGATGCGTTAAAGAATCTAAAATTCGCCTCCATGTACGATACAAACGCACCCTGTTCATGTCCCCATATTTCAGCTCATGCCAGATCTTGTCACCGAGCTGTGACCACATCCCAGTATCGGGGGCGGTCTCTAGGACCCTTGGGAAGCCGTGCTCCAAAGCCCAGTTCAGGATCGCACACAACAAGTGCTCCGACACCTTGGCCCCCGTACAAGCCAAGGCATCCTTCCAGGCTGACAGCACTACGCTTTCATTCGGGTCAGAATTTCCCATTTTTCTCCAAATCCCCGAGGGGGGCAGGTGGATGTTCCGTACCTCTGAGACGGTGCGTGTAGTACAGGTCGGGGTCACCAGATGTCGCTGTTTTACCCGGAACAGAGCACACGACCCAGTCCGGTGAGAAGCAGCAGCAGCAGCAGAAGTTTATTGTTGTAATTTCCCTTTATATATGGTAAGAACCCATTAGGTGATTGGACAGTGGTCACCCACCCCCCCCCAGGGTGATTGTCTGAAGTCCTACAACACCCAATTCCAAACACACTCTGTCTTGAATCAAAACAGATCAGGAAAACAGCAGGTGTTCAACCATTATCTTACTGTTTTCATAGTTGGCATGAGAAAGAATTTCTCAAGAGAGGCCCTGTGCAGCCACACAGGTGCAGGGATATATGACAACAGAAGTCACAGACTCCCCAGATTTGGGTTAATAGCAGAACATGGGAGTTTGGGGAATATCAGTAAGAACTGTTGGGCTGGTCCATTTTTCACACATGGTGTGAGAATGTAGGGGTGCTAAAAGGTACATAGAATTTTCAGACTTATTCCGGTCTCTGAGTTCAATCAGTGCTGTTCATCCATAAAACCAGAAAACTTTGCTAACCTGTGTCTATCCATATATTACCCCAAAAGGCTTATGAACCTGTCATTGTTCTTGTTGGAAATTAGTCCAAAATGCTTATGAACCTGTCATTGTTCTTGTTGGAAATTAGTCCTGTGACTTCTTTGACAGGCTTTAATGAGGACTTTAAATTACAATTTCTGTGGTTTTATGTCCTTTTTCCTCCCTCTACAAGAATAATAGTAAACTTTTATATGCAAACCAAAATAGTGGAAGGACTGAATGAAATTCTGTGCTTTTTTCTAACACGGAATACCAGAATTTGTCTTGGTCTTCTCAATTACAAAATCTACTGTTTCAGCTCTGTGGTACTTTTAGTCCTGTTGATACAGGGAAGAAAAGGGTTAAATGGATGCTTAGTGGGAATTAGTTGTTAAGATAATGCATATGGCTTGCTCAATACTTGTCTTGCTTGCCAAGCAGAAAAGGAGGATGCAGGACCATTGATAAAGGGAAGCAACCATGACCAAAGGTCCTGCTTTCAGACCCTGAAACCAGCCCAAACCAGCCTTGAGACTCAGACTCAAGCCAGAGACTCATGGAGCTTGCACAAAGAAGCAAGGTAAAAAGTTCAACCCAGAGGAAGACTTCTTTCTTCATCTGAAGACCCTTGCCCACGACCACCAGGAGGCAGAGGGCATGCGCAGATTAATGCAAATGAGTTTTGAACTCATTATAATATGAAGAGGGGATAGGTTATGAATATGTATAGGCATATTGTGTAACCTATTGATTATGTAACCTGTAACCTGATATATAGCTAGCTGAGTGCAGTGAACGGTGCATGTGCTTTGGAGGGTTACCCCCACGCATCTCAGCGCTTGGAATAAAACATACCTACGTTACAAAGTTGTGGAGTTCTATCCGCGTACCACTGTGGACTTAAAAGACTTCAGATTCTTACTTACAAATCTGACAGGTGGACTCTTGACTGGTTGGAAATCTCACACTAATGGGCAGCAAAAGAATTGGGGGGTGGAGGGGATGTTCTTTTGCAGGCTTTGTCCTGTAGGTGTTTCCCTTCTGCTGCATCCCAGGTCCACATGAATTGTGTTGTGTAGCCAGACCTACAAGTTCAGAGCAATAGAGTATTTTAAGTAAGTATTGAGGCTTCTATGCCCTTAGAGGTGCCATCAGAAGGCATGTGCCTGTTCAAACCTCACCATCCATCTATAGTAGTGCATGAAGGACAGGACTGGGAGCTGCCTCTGCCCAAAAAGGCAGAGCATCTGTGTTGACCTCAAAAAGTAAGATTTTGTGCACCTAAGTCCCTTTGTGAACTCTAGTTTCCATGTAGTATTATGCAGCTCTGAGTTTCTAGGTCTGTAGAAGGCAAATTAATCTCTGTGTTAAACTTTCTTACATGTGCTGTCAGTGCAAGCGAGGGAGAAAATATTATGTGTGGTGGGCTCCTGAAAGATGATGATGGTGCCTTTCCATGGGAAGGAAAGCACCTCACCACATTATTGGTATGGAGAGGATTGGTTGTACAAGGAATTAAAGGCCAGCAACATCTCTCTTTGCATTGTCTGCAGGAGCAATCCCCAGTGGTATTCAGTTTTGGGGGTGGCATTCAAATTTCAGAGGTCAACCCATGGATGTAGCAGCCCCAGGCAGATACACATGGAGGAGGATTAACTTACCTCTCCTTGGGAAGGAAAGCACCCAGCCCCAGTGGTGGTAATGCAGATTTGTAGGGGTGCCCACAGAAATTGTCAGCCAGGAACAACTTTCTCTCTTGGCACTTTTTGTGTGGGAGCCATCCCCAGACACTTTATATTTTGGAAGTGGTATCAAAATTATGGAGTGGGTTCCTGAAAGAAGATCAAATTACCTTTCGTTGGGAAGGAAAGCACCTAGCCCTGGTGCAGATGATAAGATACCCAGGGGAATTAACAACTAGGAATACTTTACTTTCTTGGAAACCTTAGTGTGGAAGCAACCCCAAGACATGTTCAGTTTTGGAGCTCAGCTTTACATTTCAATGTTGGACTCCTGGAAGAGAATGACAGCACTTTTCCTTGGGAAGGAATGCACATAGTCCCAGCGCTGGTGATTCAGATGAAAGGCTGCCCAGAGGTGGTAAAAACCAGCAACAACTTTCTGTGCCGGATGCTTTTGTGTGGGATCAATCCCTGAATGTATTCAGGATTGAATTAATTCGGGATTTGCTGAAGCTTGGCTCCAATTTTCAGAGCAGGTCTTCTGAAAAAGAATGACAATACCTATCCAGGGAAAGGACAGAGCCTGATCCCACTTTTGGTGTTGGAAATGGTTAGGTGCCCAGGGAATGTAACAGCCAACCATAGGGTTCTCTCTGGCACCTTTCTTATGGGAGCAGTGCCCAGTTGTTTTCAGTTTTGGAGCTGGTCACTCACTTCCTGCACCCCATGTTGGGAATTTCCAGCTGAGGTAAAAATCGAGTATGTCCAAAGATTGCTCCAACACAAAAGGTGCCAGACTAGAAAGCTATTGCTGGCCTTCACCTCCAGTGGGCAGCCTATGATCAGCACTTAACAACACTGGATCTCCAGGTTTTCCTGCCCAGGGAACAGCAGTTTATCAGCCATAAGAGGAAGGTGAATGCTGCTGGAGTGTGATGTGAATTAAGGGTTGCAAATGGAATCTGAAGGTCAGACAAACTTTTCCATCCTGGCCCCTTGCTTTTTGCCAGGACTGACTGTTTCAGCTTGGGGTCTGCACACTGCATTGCTTTGAGAGAATCAGCACACGTTTACCTCTTTTGCAACTATGCTCTGCCACCACGGTGTGAAGCTGGGTAACCCCAACTCTGGGAAGGTAAAGGACACCACGAGCTTTTCATGGTGGCACTGTTAGTGTGGAAGCAGTCAGTAAACTGTTTGGGATCTTGGCTTTGTGAAAGGGAAAGAATGGGAAGGTACACAGAGCTGAAAAGGAAACTGAATAGCACCAGGGTGTGCACAGGCTGTGAGTGGAAGATGCTGCCCAGCCCTTTTTGTTCTAGGACCTTATTTTGAGGGATGCTGGAGATTTCAAATCGGCAGGTGGGCTCACCAGACTGCAGGAATATGTGACCTTACAGACAGTGGGCAAGAGCAGTGCATAGCCCCGGTGTTTGTGGTGCACTGATAGGTTGCAAGAAGGGGCAGTCCAGCAATTGCTTCTTTGCTGGCACATTTTTCTGTGTGAGCTGTAGCTGTTTAATTTCCTGTGTCCACAGCAGCTATGCCAAAAACCCAATGCTGTCCTTTAGGGTCCTTGAAATACCCTTTCTTGAGGAAATCCATGGATGTCCAGGTCCTCTGGGCCAGTCACAATGGGCTGATTCTGCCATTTGTTCCCAATCAGGCTCACTTCATCTTCCAGGACAGTCCCTGTTGGGATCCCACTGTCACCCCAGAAATACAGATGGATTCTGCTCCTGCCTATCTTGATGGCATCAGGGTACATTGTGTACCAGTGTCAATTAAAGCATGAATTTAAGTGCCAGGCCATCGGATCTACGCAGTCCAACAGATCTGACTGTCCCTTTCCTGCACCTGGTTGGAGGCAGGGCCCCTCTAGTTCTGGTCATGGTCCTCACTGCTCACTTCTTGTAAAGATGAACTTCAAGAGGATCAGAGGTAACATCAGCCCTCGTATTCTGTCTGAGGACTTGCCCCAGGGAAACTGGAAAGGCATTTATCCTTGAGGAATTTCCTGCTATGGCTGTTCTTCCCATCAGCTCATATACCTGTGCTGCCAGGGCAGGGGTGGGTTTTCCATCCCACCTCTTCATGTCTTCTCCCTGGTCATGCAGGTAAAACCACAGGTTACTTGTGGTATGCACCCTCTGTCAAGCAGGGTTCCTGTTCCCAACAGCAGAGACTCTGGGCTGTACTGCTGGGGTGTGGGACACCTTTTAATTGCTGGTAGTTCTCCTTAACTTGCTGCAGGTCCTTAG
This sequence comes from Climacteris rufus, assembly GCA_013398175.1. Classification (NCBI taxonomy): domain Eukaryota; kingdom Metazoa; phylum Chordata; class Aves; order Passeriformes; family Climacteridae; genus Climacteris; species Climacteris rufus. Next base: position 37,003 of record VZRZ01003761.1, on the reverse strand, counting down.
ACAGTCTTTCCATAGACAAGACACAGGCTTTAGGGGGTGGGGGGAAGAAATACTTCATGCAGCTGAAGTCTGATAACCACTTTTTGTTCTCCTTCTTTCCGTGACATCACTGCCAATGAGCTGGCATGACACTGGCAAGCTCCATGGAACTTCTGCCATACCATTTTCGTACACTGGGCTTCATCTGGCTTTACAGGGGATTGCTCATTATTTGAATCCAGCTAATTCTCTCAGGTACTGGGTACCTTGCTCCATGGGGTTCCACTTGTCTCAGTGTACTACTAGATCAACCTTGAGAGAACACCCTTCCCTCACACTTGACAGGAGTTGCCTCCAGAGGCTGTTTCTATCCTCTTCCCAAACCCCTAGCCAATGTCCACATCCAGGGACAGGGATCCCAGTTGCTCTTCACTACCATCTACTTCCGTATTGTGGGCCAGGATATCCCAGCTGGCAGCTGAAACCTTTTCACACATCTCACAACTCACCATGGGACATGAATCAGCATTTTTCTTTCACATATTTTATTGCTCCTACAGGGTCCTGTAGGTGTTCAGGTGTTCTCAAACCATTGGAGAAGTCATCCAAATACTGGCCCATTTTCTCCCAGTTTCCATGCCCCTCACAACTACCCACCCTCAGGACAGGTCTCTGAATGGCCTTCCCAGAAACCTCTGTTCTAACTCTAGACATGGTGTGGAGCGCACTGAGGAGACAGCAGATACAGCAAAAAGAACATGACACCAAAGGGAACTCAGAAGTCCCACAAGCTGCTTTAACAGGCCTGAAGGAGGAAAAGGGGGAGAAAAGCTGCAGAAAATCATCCTTCTCCTGTTCCCCCCCAAGACTGCTATTAATTATTAATGGATTATTAATGGCCTCCCAAAGGTACTGCCGAGGTAGAGGCAGGAGAGCAACACTGAATACACATTCCAAATGACCCTCACTGTCCTTGATGTTATCATGTCATAAACTGGTATCCCACAGTACAGCCACAAAGCAATCCTGATCCCTCTCCCCACTCTGAAAAAGACCACCCTGAAGAGCAAATACAGGAATATATCCAGGATTAGGTACCAGATAACACACCCACGTGAACAGACCAAGCAACACTGTCACCAGTGGCTCTGGACCTAATACAGCAAATGCTTAGATCAAGTTTGTTTCCAATCCCCTCTGTTGCCACCTCAACCCTTTGTGCCTCACACTGGGTGCCAAGTAAGGCTGTCCTGGTTTAGGAATGGTACTCCCCAGTTTGGTGCTCCCACTGAAACCACTCCAGACTATGAGCCACTTGCTGACTTCTCCCCCACCTTCCCCCTCCCCAAGGCACAACTGGGGGCACAAAAGGTAAAGATCATGGGCTGAGGTAAGAACAATTAACTGGAAAACAGCAATGGGGGAAGAAAATGAAGTTAAGAGCAACAATAGCAATGAGAACTGTGACTGCTCCCTCAGCTGCACATGACACTTACCTGTTGCTCCACGCCCTTGTCCAACTCTCTTTTCAATGCTCTCATAGGCTCCCTCCAGGTCCCCTTCAAAATACTGAGATCAGTAACATTTTTAGCACAGAAAGGTCAAATCTATTACTATTAAATCATGTAACTACAACCACAACAGTATTTCAAAATAGCTACTATGATTTACGTAGGGATATGAATTCCAGTGTTTATTCCATTGTGTTCACTCCAGAAATTCAGCTTTGAAAGATGACCTTTTTCTGACATGTTGGAACAGTCAGCCAGAGCCAGCACCCACATCATTTCCTTCACTCCCTTCCTACAGGAACAAAGCTTACCAAGTTGCACTGCAACAAGTCCTTGACAGATGAGTTTATTGAAACCATTTTAAAAGCAGGTATTTCTGAGTGTGCTCCATCAATCCCAACAGCTAAAAAAGAACAACTATCCAGTGTTCAAAGAAAGTGTGCATGTTACAAATGGTATGTTTTTAATATACTCATTTATACCACATGACATGAGCATAAATGTTATTCAGTATGCAAATTAATTGCTACAGTTCCCCTAAAAAAAGTAGGGCACACATAGAAAATAGCTCTTAACTCAAGGCTGTCACACTGTCCACGTGCCTTGGAGCCTAAGATCAAGTCTCTTGTGTTCTGATACAAACCAGCTGATTTTTGAAGTGTTTTCTTTTTCATTTATTTAATTAAATGCCTTTTTTTTTTTAGGACTGTTCTTAGGTGGTATTTAGTGGGAAGTGTAACATTTGAATATTTACTACAATATAAATACTTTGAAGGTTTTTTTCACATTCATTTTGCTCAGTATCTTTAGCCACACTAATCTGAAGAAATAGGTTCCATGAACGACATTACAAAAGAAACCCAAAAAACCAAAGCAAATAAACCAACAAAAAAAAACAAACCCAAAAAATCTCCCAAATCCTGACACAACTTAAGCAACTTACAAAAGCAAGGAGAGTCCAGAATCCAGAGATAAACCATGACTCCTACAAAATGAAAGGTGTTTGGAGCTTAGGAAGTGCCACCATCTACACATGCACAATGGTCACAAGTTCTCAGTGTTTGCCTGTATCAATAAAAGTAATTCACCACTGATCTGGATCTTCTTTTTGAAGAACAGTCTTAAAAGTTCCATATTCTGAATGCAAATTACCTTCTAGCCACTCCACTTGGAGTGTAGCAGAGCTGCTTTGTAGAAGTCAGGATCCATTTGAAGGCATCTCTACTCTTCAGCTCACATGGTTTTCCACATTATTTCAATGTTGTACCAGCCCTTCTGACCCATAAAACGATCCTTTTATTGTCAAAATAAGTATTTTTTAGCAAATGGAAAGCTTATTGTGACAGTACAACATCTCTATATCCAGTGTGAAAGCAACATGGTGGTATAAATATATGCATACATTGTATTACACATAATATATTAAATACATTCCAGTCAACCATGGAACAATTAACAGGAATAGATGACCACTGATCATGGGCACAAAGTATTTTTGTAAACAAGATTTTGAGAAACTTGAAGGAAAATTTGATTTCTGGAAAGATGACAACTTTGGGATTCCACTTTTGTTTTCAATGAAGTCAATGATTTTTATTTTTAAGGATGCTGTATATAAGAATGCACTTCGTATTAAAACAAAGATCAATACTTTACAGTTTAAGAAACTTTACATATGTACAAAAATTACACATCAGGAATGGTTTTAAAGTTCAAAATGAGTTGTGGGAAAAATCTATTTTCCTTCTATTAGAATCTTGAGCTCTTTTACATTGTGATCATTTGCAACAGTAATGGCATGATCCAGGGCTCGGACACTTGCTAGGAGCTTTATGATCTGCTTGATGTGCTCCCTAAAAAAGAGGCAGAAGTCAATACAGGAACAGAACGATGACATGGATTAATATTCCAACAGAAGACTACATTATGGAGCCACATAGCTCATATTCCTGCTGCAGATATATGATATTTGCTTAATGAGGGGAATGGCAACAGATTTGTTAAATCCTGGGAAAAAGCAGGACAGAAGATAGAAATCAAATCCTGCTATGAAAACAAGGGTAATTGAAAGTTTCTCTTCCCATAAAAATTTTTACCACGATATCATTTCACCTGGTCAAGAAAGTTCTTTCAAATTTAGCAACAGACTACCAAAAGAAGAGTTCAAAAACTTAAACTTAACCCCTAAACTGTTACACTGATACACAGGACTATACCAAGACTGGAAGACTGTTCATTCCTGTGCTGTTGCTGTTCCCACAGCACGTCAGGTTACTAGGCCAGCACTAATGTGTCTAATGCAAACTTTCAACTAAGCTGTTCATTGGATTGAAGTAAAATGACTCTTGGATCTTGGGCAAAAGAGGTTCATCTAGTTGGTTGTGTAAAGAAAGTCAGAACTTTTAAACAGTACACAAAAGACAGTGTGCAATCTAGAAGCCAATATGCAGGAATCTGCAACAGGCTCACAAAGTGGAACAGTCCAAACATGGCAGCTACAAAATTTGGCAGAATCATAGAATGCTTTGGGTTGGAAGGTACTTTTAGAAAAGCTCATCTCACTCCAACCTCCCTGCCATGGACAGGGTCACCTTCCACTAGACCAGGTTGCTCAGAGCTAAATCCAACCTGGCCTTGAACACTTCTAGGGATGGGATGCTTCTCCATGCCACAGCCTCTCCACCCTCACAGTCAAGAATCCCTTCCCAGTATCTTACATAAATATCCCCTCTTCCAGTTTAAAGTCATTCCCCCTTGTCCTGACACTATCTGCCCATATAAAAAGTCCTCCTCCCTGCTTTTTATAAACCCTCTTAAGAATCTAGGACACTAAGCAGTAGTGCAAAATACATCATCAGTGTTTCAGTATTTCCAGCAGTTGCTGTTTTCAGACACTTTAAAAATATCCCAATCTACCAGAATGTAACATTTCTAAAGTCTGAATTCAAAGAAGTTTCTGAAGACACACAGCAGGATGCAGATAGTTACCAATGTTTGCATGTGTTGGCAAAATAAAACAAATCACAACTGCTTTAAGTCAAAATTAGTTACCTTGCATTTCGCTTCTCTACATCAGAACAACCAATGCTGTTTCTGTAAATTGTATCAGCCAGGTGAACAAGGTATCTACAGAAGTTTTCTAGCTGAGAAATAGTCTTGTCTCCTGATAGATTAGTGAACCACTGTTTAGGGAAACAAGCAATTACCTAGGCAGAACAGGAAAAAGAAAGTTAAACACAAGGTAACAAAATTTTTAAAAGCTAAGTAACATTTGTGAAGTCTGCCTAGTAAGACTGCAGTGACAAGGCCCAATTGAGTGGAAAAATGAGAAAAATCACAAAAAAAAATCCAAAATCCAAGCAATAAAGCACTGAAACCCACAGTGTACCTAATCCATCTACTGGCATGAGCCAGAGAAGGTTCCTTCTTTGGTCTGTGGGCTAAAAAAAAAATAAATTATATTTTTCACTGACATTACAACTTTAGAAATATCAAAGCCAGGATTTCATAGCAATTTTACATTTTCCTTTCAGTTGAAATCCATTTTAAACATTGTTTGATTTTACTTACACTTTGAGCTTTCTTAATGCTGTCCTCTCCATACTCTGAGTTTTGAAAAGCCATAAGAATGTATCTGTTTAGCAGACCATCTATGGACAGCTCCTGGAGAGTTTTGTTTGAAAGGATTCCATACCACTGGAGAAAGTTTCCTAATAACTGAAAATAAGACACAGGGAAAGTAAGTACTTCAAAATGCACTGAAACCAGAGCTGATCAAACACATCCAAACACATATCTAATACATCAAAATATTTTGCAGACCTATTCAGAATACAGTCTCCCTCACTGCTGCAATTTAAACAGAACATTCCAGAGAAGAGTTTTGTTTGTGTGATCATGGAGAGCAGATGTTCGATCAACATGAGTCTCAACTTTTCTGTTTAGATGGGAGCTAATTTTCTTCAGTCTTTTATTGGAACTAAACTATGACAGCCACAGCTTCAAGCTCCCCCATGCCCCAAAAGCAGTGCATTTTATTCTGACAAGCACAAGGACATGAGAAACCTGAGGTGATTACGCTAAGTGACCCTGTAAAATACAAGTTGAAATTACAGTGCTTTCAGCTTTTGAATCACAGAACCAATTAGGCTGGAAAAGATCTCTGAGATCAAGTCCAACCTTTGACCAAACACCACCTTGTCAACTAGACCAGAGTACTGAGTGCCACATCCAATCTTAATATAAACACCTCTAGGGATATGACTCCACCACCTCCCTGGACAGTCTGCTGCCATGTTTAATCATCTTTTTTGTGAAGAAATTCTTCCTGATGTTCATCCTGAAGCTCTCCTGGTGCACCTTGAGGCCACTGCCTCTCATCCTATCACTGGCTGCCTAAGAGCAGAGCCCAGCCCCAGCAGACCCTCCTGTCAGGCAGCTGTAGACAAGTGGTAAGGTCCCCTCAAGCCTCCTTTTCTCCAGGCTGAACAAACTCAACTCCCTCACCTGCTCCTCACAGGACTTACCCTCTGGCATTTCTACCAGCTCTGTTCCCATCTCTGGACATGCTCCAGCCCCTCAATGTCCCTCCTGAACTGAGGGGCCCAGAATTGGAGATAGCATTTGAGGTGTGGCCTCACTATTCCTGATACAAGTCAGGGTACCATTGGCCTTCTTGCCCACCTGGGCACACCCACTCAGGCTCCAGCCTGTAGCTCCGGGGCTACTGGAGGGATCCAGCACTTGGACTTACTGAACCTCATCCCACAGGCCTGTCCAGGTACCTCTGCAGAGCCCTCCTGCCCTCCAGGAGATCAACACTCCTGCCCAACTTGGTGTTGCTCACAAATTCAAAGAGGGTGCACCTGGTCCCCTCATCCAGATCATCAAGGATATAAAACAGGGTGGGGCCCAAACTGAGCCCTGGGGAACACCACTAGTGACTGGACACACCGTGAGGAGGGCACAGTGCATTATCAAAAGCTAAGAATCCTCAATTAGAGTTTTTGTTAAAGCAGCTTCCATCTATCATTTTCCACAAATTTGAGGATTTCATTGTTACACTGTCTTACACCAAAGATTTACCAGATGTGTTTACTGACTTACCTTAACAGAGGACCAAAACTGGCGTTGGAAAAACAAATATGGACCAGAGTTCTTGTTTTCTAAGATGCTGGAAAGTAAGAAATTTCTTTAATGAACAACCAAGACCACTTCTCTGTCTTGAATTTGCTGGCTTTCTCTTTCCAACACACAGTTCATTTCCATAATTAGTCCCTTCCATCCTTCTTGTCTTTCCTAAATACTCCCAGCAGAATAACAAAGATCTCCTGTATCCAGGCACTGAAGCACACTGGGAAAAACCCGTTAACAATGGACAGAAGACAGCGACCTTCTCAGAAAGGTCTGACACCATAGTTGAAAGTAAACTTACTTTTTTGGATATAAGGGCATGAATACATCATCATCTAGTGTTCTCCTCATTCTTAGCAACAATGCCTTTAAAAGCATCTGAAACAGATAAATTTTTTTTAAATGTCCAAGGCACTGCTTAGTAGTTAAACACTCAGAAATTGATTTTTAAAGCAACAAAGAACACGTGTGACCATAAGAGTAAATACACATGCATATTTAAGCACATAAATAAATAGTTTTAAAGAAGTCTATATTAATTAACAAGGTGAAATCTGACATTTTCAATTAAAAGCTAACTCTTAATATCGGTTCCTGCATTCACAGAAGGCAAATAAAACAATCCAGTTTCCAGGGAATACATCTGAAAAGGTTACAAAGATCTAAAAAAGAAATCCCTGAGTATTTGTAGCCAACCCCTAAAGGCAAACTGGAGGCCAACAAGTCTTAGTACATCTGGTGTATCTATTTATCCCGAGTATCTGTTTTGGGGAGGCTTCATTGAGTTTCTTCTCTTCATTTATCACCATACTTTACTCCTTACAACCAGGCTGCAGAGCATCGAATAATACAAAATTCTTTCTTGCTGTGTTTCCCAACATAGGGTATCAAAACTATAATAAAATTACTTAACTTATGCAACCTATTTAAGAAAAAAAAAACTTACTTGTGTGTTTTTGTTTTCTGCATTCACCACTGAGGGATATCCATCTATTAGTTTCTGTACAATTGCTACCATTCTAGATGTCTGTGTGGTAGAAAAGGGATCCCAGATGTTTTCAGAAATCACTGTAAGAGATTAAAGAATTACTCCACTTGACAAATACTCAAATACGGGTACTGAGACATTCATGCATGTATTCACACGTATTCACAGTAACATCTGAAAGCACGAACAAGCATCAGATTCCACAACCCCTTCCCTCCCATTTTCTAAGCCTATACCTGTTAATTTAGGAAGAACAACTCTCTCTACAATGGTAGGCAACAGTGAAATATCAGCATCATCTTTCACCTGCTCCTGCTCTTCACAGCCATAAAACAGCAACGACTCAAACCACAACATCGTTTCAAAATCTCGACACTTGCCCTAATAAAAAAAGAATTGGAGTTAGATTCCTAAACAAAGGTTTGCAGTCAACACATAGAAAAAGTATTATGTATGCAAGCATGATACACTCACGAAACAGAACAAAATAACTTTAAAACACTTTTTCAAATGAACCAATTCATTCTGCCACCACAGTCACTGGATGTCATGAAAAGCAAAACTGGCTCAAGTAAGATTGATTTTTTTAGCAGTTGTTGCCCCACAGATTTTAACTTCTACTTACAGCTGAGCCAAACTAAAACCTACAGATCAGGGTACAAGTGGGAAGGACAGCTCAATTGTGCTGCATTATAAAATTGCCTTTTGGATTTCAAGCCTCTCTTTATAAGCACCTTGTAATTTTTCTAACTTAACAAAATGCCTACCAAGACCAGTAACAGAGAACAGTGAATACAGCCAGACTTGAGAATTCTGTACTATGTCTCCAACTAACATGAGCTTTGTGTAGTTAACCTGAAAACTCACAGAGAAACAGCATGGGGGAAGGGAGAATGCACAAAAAAAGTTTCTATTTAATGAAGGCGTCTGCTGTAGATTTTCCCTTACTCAATTAATGAAGTAAAACATCAAATTAATAAAATTAATTAAATACTCTGAATTCTCCCTGAAGAGGAGTCATGCTTCCTCCTCTCTGCACTCAGAGCAGAGGTGACAGATAATCCCCTTCTACAGATAGTCTCTTGGTAGTTAAGAAAAAAAATCCACTTCTGAAAAAAGGAGAAAGAGAGAGGGAGTCAAAACCTACCTGAAGTGTTTGTCCTGGTGTCATCCCATGTAAGCACACATATGCAGGCTGGGCAACAAATGTGAGCCAGAGATACTGGGCTGCCACAGTGCTGTCCTGCTTTTCCCATGTTCCCTACCTAATAACTGGGCAATCAGTACTATGAGGGAGACTTATAAATTGCTAGCCAGAATTCTAGAGGGTGTGAAGGTGTAGGTGACAGAAAGATGCATAACCTAGAGAAACAGGCTGTAATTCAATATAAGAACAGGCTTCTTAGTTCCACTTCTGATGAAACAATGTATCTAGGGACACAACTTTCTCTAACTCTTTTAGAGACTAAATGTATTTTCATAGAACCATACAATGGCTTGAGGTAGAATGGACCTTAAAGACAATCTAGTTCCAACCATGAGCAGTTGCCGACTTTTTGTTCTAGACCACTCCCCAAGCAGGAATTGGCACTGTGCTGAATTGAACTCTGGCCTACGGGGAGTACAGAGGACAACCAGTCCAGAAACTCCCCAGAAAAGCTTTGCCCCAGGAGAGGGGCCATCTTCATCCCTAGAATACACCTTTAGGAGAAGCACACATCAAAAGTGCAGTTTACTTTGCTCTGCTCAAGTGTGAAAAAATCACCATGTAGAAGCTGCTTTCAGAGGAGCTTACCTCCAAAGGAGTCCAGGTAAGCAGCTGAAGTCTGATTAAAGGGTTAAACAACTTTGGTAAGCAGAGGCCAATATAAGCATCCTTGTAAGAAGCAAAGTACTTGGAGCGCCAAGCTTCAAACTGTGACTTAATACAATCGATCGAGTAAAAGCTTTCCAAAACATCTTCGAAGATTTTGCTGGATTCTTTCAATATACGATCTGCCAGGGGAGAAAAGGAACAAGAAGTTAATCACCTACTCTCTGCAATGCCTCTTTCAAGACATTCTTGGACACCCACTGGAATCAGCTAACTCGTATAAACAAAACCAAAAAAACCCCATCACCTTTAAAAGTTCTGTTATGTCTGCCTCAAATACACAAAGCAATAAAAACAGGAGCACATGAGTACTCTCCAGTAGACTGTTTCATCACAGGTCTTGCTTTAAACATTTCCTAACAGAATTTTCAGTTACCAGACACAGGATCAGTGATGTGTTGGGCTGTATTCAGAGTGGATCGAACTTCAAAGCTGGCCTTGCTTTGCACGGGACTTTCAAAGAGCTGATCTGCAGGCCCCTGCCAACCCAATTTATTCTACATCTTTGATAATCCAAGTGCAAATATAGGAGGGTATCTCAGATAAGCCAACTGAACTGGCAGTCCAGACAGGGTGGGTCCTGGCAGACACCCTGCTCAGCTGCTGCCCAGAACATCCCTGTCAGCTCTGGGCAATGATTACAATCCTCTACCACTTTATTTTCTCTCTTTTTTTTTTTTTTTGTATTTACAGTACCAGTATTCTATGCAGTCCAAATCTTTTCTCTATATATTATTTTCCCTTCATATTTTCTACTTCCCAGGGTTAGTTTCATTGTAATCAGTCATATTTGCTGCAGTTGTAAATGTCTGGTTACAGTAGTAACCTGTACACAATGAACACAACTAGTACACACAGCAGGTAGAGGCAAGGCTCAGGGGAGATTATGTCATATCATCACACTTTTCTTACTAGGATTAAGAAAAGGCATTATATATAAAGTTAGTAGGTCCCAAGTGCCCTCCTCTGTTCCACTGCTGTTTCTGGACTAGCATGAGAGCTACAAAGGACAGAATAAAAGCTTTACAAATACTATGCTTATTCAGAAACTGAAGAAACTCCTACAAAATGCTTTTGTACACATAAAAGTACCAAGTTATCAAGCACAATTCAGCCACACTGAGGTTTTAATCTAGATAATCTAACTTAGCAAAGTTAGTTAGAGCATGTAACAACCCCAAACAGTTGTTCTGTTTATCCAAAAGCTCTCCCTACATGCACAATTTCAGTAAATCAGCCAGCAACGAAAGGTGTGGAAACTGCACTTCCAAAGGACCTAACAGCTGGACAGTTCATCTAACTGCTCTTCTAATCTGTTTATACTTTGGGTCTCCACAACCACTTACAGCAATGACTCTGCCATTTATTATCTCTTTGGCAAGTGACTTCTTTATTTTAAACCTATCCTATCAGTTAATTTCATGGCCCCCAGCTCTCATACCGTGAAAAGTTTACATTGTTCTCCTACTTGAAGAGACTAAATCTGTTCAGTCTCTCCTCAAATGCAAAACAAACAGCTCTATGTATGTGATCCCTGCTGCTCTCCTTCACCTCACTTCTTCTAACCTGATTAAATTCTCTTTAATCAGAGCTAATTGTACCACAAGATTTTTCTGCAGTGTTCGCATTCAACATTGTTTTCTACCATCTGCAAACTCTGCCAGGCTGTAACAAGACTTTCAAAATTTTTGGCATTGCATTTCCAGAAGCTTATGCACAGCTCCATAAAATACTTGACATGAATAAGAGGGTTTTAAAGCACTGAGGTTTTCAAAATTTCACAAGTAAGACAAACAGGTATTTCAAGAATGATAAACCATGTTGCAACTTGGAAGGAAGACTTACTGAAGGTCCAAAAGCTTACTGCTTGCCAGCAAAACAATGTTTGAATTGAATAAAAAGAATCTCACTAAGGGTGGGCTATTCAGTCAGCTGCAAGCTGCAAAACAGGTTGGTGAAACAGACTGTTCTGGTCACACTGATGATACAGGAATCAACAGTTCCTACACTTCTTCCAAAACAGGGTGAAATATATAAATAGAGCTGCATTTGGATTTGCATTTCTTTTTCCTGTCAAATATTTGGTATTTTGTTACATTAGAGAGTTGGGATTGTTCAGGCTGCAGAAGATAAGGCTTCAGGGTGACTTAACTGTGGCCTTACAGTATCTGAAGGGAGTCTACAAGATGAGAAGGACTATTTACAAGGGCCTGGAGGGACAGACAGTACAAGGGGGAATGGTTTCCCACTGCCAGAGGCCCGGGTTAGATTGGACATTAGGAAGAAATTCTTCCCTGTGAGGGTGTTGAGGCCCTGGCCCAGAGCAGCTGTGGCTGCCTCATCCCTGGGAGTGTTCAAGGCCAGGTTGGAAGGGGCTTGGAGCAACCTGGTCTAGTGGAAGATGTCACGGCCCATGGCATGGGGTTGGAATTGAGTGAGCTTTAAGGTCCCTTCCAACCCAAAATCTTCCATGATAAAGCTCTGGTACTTTTCTAACCTCTCTCCAAGTTGAAGTTTGTGATATCTGTTGATGTTTCCTCGTCATCACTGGACAGCCCTTCAAGGTGATCTGCCATCTTCCCAGTTTGCTCTCTTGCTTGTCTACGGCGAGCTCTGGAAAGGAGCAGCAATATAAAACAATATAAAGCAATATAAAACAATAGAAACTTTCCCCAGCTATACAACAAATATGCCTACTTAGGCTTGTGCTAACTTTTAATTCTAAGAAAGTCAAGCTGAAAGGAACTTTTACTCAAGCACCACCTCAAGCATTCCACTATGATGCTGCCTCAAACAATGGAAAGAAATGAAACCAGCAGAGACCATTAGATATGGAATGGATTTACTATGCTTTCTTTTAGTGATTTTAAATCAGTAGCATGGAATGTTTTGTACAGTTGCATGACAAGCTGGGATATGTAAGAATACCCCTGGCCCGGCATATCAGCTGAAGCGTTTTCTTCCCTTTGCAGGGAAGAAGAAAAGATTGCCACTCATGTTATGTCACACAGGACAGCTGTACCCTGCAGGCAGAGGCTCCTAAAGGGACAAGAAATCTCATCATCTACCTTCTAGCCTCTCTTTCTGCAGTTCGACGCTTCACTTGCTCTTGATAGATCACTCTGTCTCGCCCAAAAGAATCAAGATTTGGTGCCATCAGTGCTTTATCTGTAAAATTACATTGATGAAAATTAAAATGCTTATTTAAGATTCTATATATGTGCTGTAGGCAGTTTCATAAGAGCCTTTTACCTACTTTTAAACTAAGTGTAATTTGAAGTAGAAAGTTGAAGTTTTCAAAAAACAAACACCCCCCCAGAAGCCTGAATTCACCAAGTGTAGAGGTTAAAACAGAAAGCAGTGGAGTTTGGAAAAATTTCCACTTAATTGTCAAATAGTTTTCACCATACTTCACTCTTACCCCGTCACAACAGTGCTGAACTACATAAATGTCAACAGTTTCAACGGAAATTGCTTAAATGGAATGTTCCAAGACAAAAAGTGCTCCTTACATAAACACATTCACCATATAATTTTTGAGAAGAAAACGAAAAAAAGAAAGGCAGAGAAGAGTGACTGGAGCAAGAATATATGATATTTCTGAGTTCTAGTCACAGTGTTTGTAAGTTTTATGCTTTAGATTGTCTAAAGTTTAAGCCACATCAAAATCTACAGGAAGATAAAACATCTTCCCTCCTCTTTTCAAGCTGATTATCTATGTTCCTGGCTATATAAAAAACAACACAGCTAAACAGCAGACAGCAGGCAGGAGTGTTTCAGGTTCCTCCTTTCCAGGTAAATTTTAAACCAAGGACTGAATGCCAGTCACTCCTCAAGTCCACCCACTAAAATATCAACATTAATATTTAAAAAACAGCCTATCCAAACTTCCTGAATTTACATGTTCTGACTAAATCTATTTATAAATTCATCATTAAAAGTATTAATGATGATCTATGTCAGTATTCCACTTCAATACCAGAACTATTAAGAGCCTTCTCTAAAGTTCCAAATACTAAATAAGATCTCTCTGTAAAATCCAACCTCAGCAATGACAACTATTCCCATCCCACCATTAAATTTCAGTCTAAAAGAATCCATTCTAAGCTTCTTTTAGGAAATAGGCTTCTAGTTCTCACAACAGCATTTTCATGGTAAAACTGCAAGGCCTACATGTGATGCCTGGAGCTCCAGATACAATCCTGAGAAGAATATATATGCTAACTCCTCTGTAAAGCAACGACCAACTCTGACACCCTAACACTGCATCATCTTGGTGAGTTCCAGTTAATGGTATTAATAAGATTTCATCTCTGGACACACTATGACAGAATAGGGAAATGGCACTGATTACAGGATTTTACATCAGCAATAGGACAGAAAGCCGTTTTTAAAAGTGGGAAGCTCTCTGAAGCATAAATAGGACCCCTTTTAAGATATTTCATCCATCATTTTAATATGCTGAATAAAGCCACCTCCAAGAAATGTAGATTTCCATCCAAGTCAACATTTATGCTTTTGGAGAGTTTTACATACTGAAGAATAATCAGCCACAAGAAGCTTCCTCAGTGAGAGTCCCCCATCCACAAACTCACAGAAAGCAGGAATTTTAACTGACTAATCTTAAGATGTATTTCATACAGGGTCAGTGTGTATTAGTCTGGTAAGTCTTCCAGTTCTTTAATTTACCAATTAAGTGTCTGGAATTAAATACTTATGCTGGCTACAAAACAAAACATTAGACAGAAGTCTACACCAGTGCTTCATAGCTTTATACAGTTAACTGTACATGTTAAACGACATTTAGAGATTCAGGAGTGAGCTTTAAGATTTTTAAAAACTCCTGATATAAGAAGAAAATCGGGAGTCACATGCTACCACTACTCCCACTGCCACCATGCATACATGTTTAGTGCTAGGAAGGAGAAAACATAATTAAGAGAAACAGAAAGGAGAGATGAAATCAGAGTTAGAGTGGTTTGGAGTTTAAAGCAAAACAGATTAGAGAACTTTCATCTAAACTTGCTTCTACCCATCTCAAGAATAAACTTTAAGACAGTCATACGTTAAACATTTACATTTCAATTAAGTCATACTAAGTAAACAAGGTTGTTTAATGAATAATAAAAACCTTCAAGATGGACTGACTTGAATGGCTTGAAAACTCCGAAGATTCATCTTTAATATCATCTTGTCGTCTTTGGACAAGGCGGGAAGCTCGCTGTTTGTACAGCTGGTGCATTGCGGATTCAAGCTCGTTAATCAGGGGCACCTGTAAAAATACAACAGAGCACGTAACACCCGGAGCCCGAGCTGCTCAGCTTCTGGGGCCCAGCCTATTCCGGAGCACGGCGCGGCCGCGGTGCTCCCAGCAGCGCTAACTCCTGCCTGCCACTCGCCTCCATCCTCTGCACCAGTAACAGTTCAAGGTGTGGAAAATGCAGGCTTTTAACCGTGGCAGTTTTCAATCAGAGCAAGAACGTTCTGAAAGCAACTTCCACGGACTGATTGAGCCTATACAGCCAGACATCCGTCTCAGAGCAGAAATATTCTTTCCAGTACTCTTGCTTTCCCTACCAAGGCAGTTACATGTTGTGCAAAGGTCTGCAATTCTCAGACGTCATTGTTTCCTCTCTATCTTTAAACACGAACGTAGAAGCATTCTATACTTCCATAAGAAAACAATCTGACTGTACTCAATGAAAACACCAGCCATCAATCTCACCTACTGAAGCCAGCAGCTGTTGTTTTGCTCTAACTGTTATTAGCGTATGTTGAAAGATTATTACTGAAATGGAATCAAACCCTGCAGAAGCATGTTGTGCCAACGGGTAATTCAAATCAGACAAATGTTCCTCCAGATTATCACTAAAATTAAAATAGCACAATTTGTGCAAGTTATGCATTAAGTATAACCTTGAATGATTCACAGGTAGGTCAGGTCAGACCTGTCACTTTTTTTTTTTTTCTTTAGTGAACTAAATTTTAGTAGCAACCTAACAAAAATAGATGTTATTATAACTGTCGTGAATTTCCGGATATTAAATAGCAGGTTCACTGCTCACTTTTTTTTTATTCCTTTCCTGGGACAAGCTAAAATTAGATAATTATAAATATTCAAATGCAAACCATAACTTCACAGTCTCTTAACCTGGAAAGGCAAGTCCTCTTGGTATGAACACTTAAGCCATGTCCTCCTTACCTCTGAAACGTATGTTTACTCCACAGTCTTCCAGCCTTTTATATTTCATTGCTGCCTACCATCCAGGATTATGTTTTTTTTTAAAACAGAAGATAAAACCAGAAATTGTTTCCTGATGTATTGTAGATTGTGACTCAGCAGCTATTAAAGAACCTCCTTCAGTAAAATATAAGATTCTGAGTTTATAGCTAAGGGCCATTTCAGTTCACCGAGACTGAGGACATCAGTCGACACATCAGAGGAAAAAGAGTTATTAGCTTTGTGGGATAATCTGGGCTCCAGGGAACAAAATGAAATCAACTCTCCATCAACTTAAAATATATACACCTTTCTTTTAGAGAAAAGAGCAGAGAGAAAGACAAGGAGGGAATATCCCAGTGCTGGAAATTTATGTTCGGAATTTAAGACAGTTTTGAAAACAGAAATAATAGTTTAAAAATACTGGGTTTACTGCAGTTTATCAAAGAAAATAAAGCTTCTTCTCTTCAGCATGCAGAGGAAATTCTAACATTGAAAAGTTAAACGAAAAATTTTCGAAGCATGCCTAGAGGTTTTTTTCTGTAATTTTCTCAGGATTAAAAAAGAAACCTAGTGAGATGCATTCAGATATATAAATCCACTCAGAATATTTCCTATTTAGAATACAAGAGACTTAGAAGCCCTTATTCTTCTACAATCAATACAACGGTTAATCAGTGGCTAACAATTTCAGTGACTACTATAAAGTTAGAGGCCTCATTCCCTGTTTTGTTTAGTCAATACCTTAAATTCAGTGTTTTTGAGGAGTATTTTTGTTGACTTTCACTGTAAACAGTGTAAGAGGAAAAGCAGAAAGCTCTCTCAACATTTAGATCACAAGGATAATTTTAGCCTAGAGCCCACCTCTCTGACACATAGAGAGTATTTTGGTAATTTGATTTTGCAGGTAAAGCAACAGTTCATCTACTTGTGCTGTCAAAAGTATGCCCAGAACAACTCAATCTTTCCATATCCACTGTATGTTCCTACATTCAAATATAAAAATACCATTGCCATTTGCTAGCCTTCTCAGAAAGCATAATTTTGACAGTACTTACTAATTACTAATTATTAATTATTAATGCAACCATCTTCCACTCTACTGGTTTTCTTATTTACGGAGGGAAAAAGGTATCACAGAGAATTTGACCTTTCTAGTGCTTGTTTCTAAAATCTGTGTAATAGCTGTTGTTATACTCTCTGCTACACCTGAAAAATGGGCAAAGTGATTCTAACATTCAGACTCTCTTCAAAATATCGTATTTAAAGATATGTTTTCATATATGTATATATACACATATATACACATACAGTATTATTATTACACATATATACACACATTTTATATGCTTATGTATATCATAATAATTACATACATGGCTATAAATAATAACAACACTTTAAATATGAATCAGTCAGGGCCAAAGGTTCTACAAAAAAGCTGAAGGTAATTTATCTCTACACTCAAAAGATGAGAACAATCTACTGTCCTACTGCATTTCCTTTAAATATGAACTGATACTGATTTTATTACGTGATTTTTGTCCCCCCCTTTTTAGAAAACTTTGCTCCTGTGGGTTACTGGTTCTGAATTTGATGGTACTTTAGTCATGCTGAAAGCACTGAACTCCAAACCACATTATCTGACCAATAAATGAACCAGAATAAAAGAAATGCTCCTATGAGGCTGAGCACGACACCTCCTGCTGTTGCAACTCACTACACATACAAGTACTGCAGCAGCCTCCACTTGAAACCAGCAAAACTCTGCAAATGCCCCTAAGAAGCACGAGATGATAAAAAGTCACATCTTAAAAATATCTGACCAAGACAGCTTATGCTATCAAGGAGAACCTCCACATATGGATTACAGTTATCACAGAAGTAATTTAACAGAAGGTCTTTAGAAAGCAAACACTGAATAGAGATACAGGTATTTAACTTGACTTCTGAAATACAAATTTATCTCACAGCAATAATGCGAGAACTTAACTTTAGTAGGAATTCAGCCACTTGGGTAACCAGCACTGCCAGAGCTGCTTAGGAAAGTATCTTAACTAACCTTCAACAGTTAATGCTAATACAGATTCAGGAATACGGCTTCTTAAGTGAACAATGAATTGCAATTAAGTAGTTACACTCACCAATCAGCAGGGTGAATTAACTGTCCCACACCTCCTGACACAGCTATTCTTCACTTTACAAGACGAAGATTGGGCTTTCCCAATTCCACTAATACTCGACAATTACTGTCTGACCCATTAGCACCCAAAATGCTTTTCTGTTCCTCTCCCACACCTAATGAGCTAGGAAAGCAGGAGCTTAAACTACTCAGTCATTCAGACAGGATGTAAAGAACTGACTATGCTAGTGTACTCAAATCAGAAGACAACGAAGCCTATATACTATATAGGCTATATCCTGCCAACTGAATTCTACAGCTCTTGTGTGTGCTCAATACACACATGTAAATATACATATATATATACAAAAATATAAATACATGTATATATACATTTGGGAGCTCCTATTATATTCACAGCAAAGCAATCAAAACTTTGTGCGTAACATATGAAAAAAGATGAAGTTTTTGAGTTGGATATATAAAA
Organism: Climacteris rufus; assembly: GCA_013398175.1. NCBI lineage: Eukaryota > Metazoa > Chordata > Aves > Passeriformes > Climacteridae > Climacteris > Climacteris rufus. The sequence continues at coordinate 18,690 of VZRZ01003761.1, read as the reverse complement.
GTATCACACTACAGGAAAGAAGCCTATTTTTAAGAGTGGGTGTCTTTGAACAGCTACTTCTCTCCTTCAGACTGCAGAGCAATACCAAGTAACATCTGGCAGGGGGAAGTTTGTAATAACACAGAAAATACGAGTCTCTGTTACCATGTACACAAAGCACTCCAGAAAGCAATGTCATCATTCAGCCCTTATTTCTGCTAACCTGATATCTAATACAAGTAATAAGCAGTATCTGAGTAACACCATTTGAAACACCAGAGCATCTACCAAAATCCTAAAGACATAAAATCTGCAAGTTTTTAGGAAATCTAAAGTCAGTGAGCTCTTACACTGGGAAGAGAGATTGCTGATAATCAGCTTAGCATGATAAAAAGTTGTCTTTTCAATTCTCAAATAGCCAAACCTTTTGAAGAATATGTTCTCAGGGGACTTTTTTCGGAAACAGAGATGTGGTGTTTGGCATGTAACAAGAGACCCCTTTTTTTTTTTTTTTTTTTTTTTTTTTTTAAAAGAGATGAATGTTTTTGCATCCTTACCTTTTCACTGAAACACTCAAGCAAGTCTTGGACATACCCTCGCATTTCTTGCAAAAACTTATACCGTTCACCAATACCCCCAGAAGACCCTTCTAATCTTTCAATTGCCTTGGTAGAGTCCTCTTGGCTTTGCTGATGTTTCTCATATTGCTGCCGATTAGCTTTGTGGATTTCTTTCATAGAGTCCAACCTGAAGGGCAATGGATAAATAGTAAATTTACATCCAAAAGTCTGTCATTTCAGACCACTGAGATATCAAACAGACAGTGCAAGAACCGAGCCTATATATGGGAAATACTGCAAAGACATTCTCCATCTTTCATTTGTCACCTTCTCCCCTCTCTTCGCGAACAGCAGGCTAATGGTTGAAATTCATTTGCTAGACTATGCTGAGTGCATTGCATTTGCCTCTCCCACAGACTTTTACAGGAGTTGATAGCACACAGAATAGTGCAAGGCTATCCCTAAAGAAGAGCTGGCTGGACAGGCTGGGGCTGGACAGGAACTACAGCTTACAGAAAGCACTCTTTTTCCTCTACTAACTTGATTCACTGTCAAAGGCTGTAAGACTACAAGGCGCATACAAACCAATTCTGAAGACATGTAAAGTGCAAGCTGTTCATTTCAAATGGTTCATTCCAGACCTTTTGCATACCTGACAGGTTTAAGCCAAAAATCCCCCTGTATACACTAAAAATTGAATTCTTTATCTACTGAAGGGGAAAACTTTTATTCACAGTTTAAAAGAATGCAGCTTGATAAACTAAACACCTCACTGGCCTTTCATTTCTTCACTATAAGACTGTGCAGTGTCCAGAAGATGCAACTCAGACCTGTCTTCAACAAGATCAATGGCCTCATATTTAAAGTTTCACTTCCAGAGAAGCAATCCAAGGAGATTTCGAACAAAATGTCATCTTCACTTTGAGCTTTTTTTGTTTGCCTTTTTTTTTAATGGATGTGCCAGTCAGTACTTTTCCAGCGATGAAACTCTGTGTTTGCTCACCGAGACTAAAAGACACCTGAGGAACAGAAACCTAGGGGACAGGTCTTTAAGTCTAAAAAGATGGTCTGTCCTACCTGTCTTTAAGCTGTTTCTTTACCAAATCAATAGTAACAGGAGTCATCTCATTACTGGGAGTTTTGAAAGGAACTGTACTATCTGTTTTTTGAGACTTGGTTTCCGATGATCCATATGCAGCGTAGGTGTATGGAATTCCATACGATGAACCATAAGACAGTGTCTGGTAAGTGTTCTGGTAGTACAGATTATTCACTTCTGCAGGTTGACTTGGTTGAACCTAATGGCAAGAGAAAATGCAACTGTACTGTATTAGGCTTTAAAGAAAGGGGAAACTTACTTTCCTACACATATCAAATGTCATGAAGTGAAAAATGTGAAGAGCTACATTACAAAATGTGATTATCAAGTGGATATAAGCATAGAACTTCCAACATCCAAGGTGGAAGAAACAAAATGTCCTCGAGAAGATAAATGGACAAATCCTCTTAAATGGAGAGATGGACAAATTCTTAGTACCATTATCATTCTGAATACTTCTACTAGTTCTCTTTAAAGAGTATCAGAATGTACATACTTAAATCCCTCAGATGAAACAGCCTTCTGTAAACTACTCAAGTTTGTAACAGATTCAACCAATACTTGCAGAAACAAATCAAAGAAGTGTGCACAATTGTATACATGCCTGGGGTATGTTGATTCCTTTTCGTATCTGCTCTTGCTCCCACCTACTGAGTTCTTCATCTTGCTCCCCTGCCACTAGTGCTTCATCATCACTTCCCTCAATACCTTCATGCAAGTAAAGCAGACAAGTAAGAAAAAGAAGATAATGTAATCATAATTATACAGGGCATGAATTCAAAAACCTGAGACCATGCCTTGGTGAGAACACCTCAGAGCATCTTCCTTTCCCCTTCATGAGGAATTAGGGACACAGGCCTGTGAGTTATTAGCACAGGGGTTCCCCTTGAAAGATCCAATGGGTAAATTTGCAATTAACTGCTGGTAAAACCCTCTAATGTTAAAAGCCTATGTATTTGACTAATTCTCCTTTTCCAAAAGGTTATTTTACCTGCTTGTCAGCAAGAATTCTGTATGAAATAATTTTCTTTTCACAACTATATACTTCCTAAAAACAGAGTACAGGAAAAACAAAAATTGATCTTTAGTATAAGCTTCTACCAGATTCAGCAGTGTGCACAGGAACTAATTTTGTGCTCAAAATTTTTTAAGTATATTCCATTATGTAGTACTTTTCCTTAGAAGTGGAAAGCAACTCCAGACTGTTTGAGAAACACGTTGTTTAAAAACGCTGAATGAGAGCACTCGCAGTGAAAACAGTGTGATTATTTATCAGCTGACCTTCCAAAAAAGGGTTTACCTATTTCCTCAGCAATCTTTTGCCTTTGGGATTTTTCCTTCACTGTAAAAACTATCCTCCTCTTCTCGTCATCATCTTCATCATCACTGGCATCATTTTCATCTTCTCGAACAAGGCGGCCTTTACCTGGTTCATTGTCAACGGGGGTAAAGTCTCCAAGTTCACGAGCCATTTGACGCTTTTTCCTAGCGGCATGAATAAAAGCAGCATCTGGAATTTCTCCTAGAGACAGATGTGTGCACTGTTAGACAAGCACTGTAACAAAACAGCTGTTACAATTCCTTATTGCTCAGCTCTGTCACCCCACCAAATCACCTCTGCACACAGAAAAGAAAACGTGAGAGGAAACAAATCCATACTCATAGAAACATCTGCGAGCAAAATGTTAGAAGCTAAACATGTCAACTTTCTGACTAGAAACCCTCAAAGTTGGGATAGTCACAAAAAGTGTGCCTCTGCTTTCACCAGCCCACATCATAAGAGCAGGAGCCTGATGTGCCTATGGGAAATATTCCTAAAGAAGAGGAAGGCCCTTACAGGAGCTAACTATTGTAAAGGGAGGAACAAAATGAGATGCATAATTGTGTCAGTTCCCATCCTGATATTGCTCCAAACTCTTCTTATTTTGGAGGAACAAAAAGCACCAACGATTTCAACAGATGATTACAGAGGTTAAGAGGACACCAAATCAGACAAAGCTAATATACAGAATATTGTACAATCAAGGGGAAACTTGAAAAGACCTAATTAAAAACTCTAAAATACACAGCGCAAAATTAATGCAACTTACATAAGTCATATAATTTAATGAGTGGACTGAGAACACCCATCTGGTATTTGGGGAGCAGATTACCACAATTAGCAAACTAGTTTCAAAAATACTTTCTCAGAGCGATTTCTCTGCCCTCAGGGCCTGACTAGAATCTCAGTATACAAAACAGAATAGGAAAATATTTCAGATACCTTACAGACCCATAAATGAAACATTTGCGTTATAGATCTTAATTGAAAGCAGTTAAATCTCCTGTGAAGTCACCTATTCCAAATCTAGATTTTCCTACAGTTTGTCACCTATTTGAGAGACAAATTCCTGCTTTTGACATCAAGATGAAGCATTCTGTAGCAAAACATCTTCTCTCACAAGGCCTGTAAAACTGAACACCTCTCAAAAATAGCAGTTCCTTGAATTCTCAGGTGCTATATTGCTGGAAACTATTTCCTACTCTCCCACATACATCAGTGTGCTGTAAGCATTGGCTAAAGCATTTGGTAACTTATCAGACAAATTAGAAAAACCAACCTGGGCGGAGAACATTCAGTGATGACAGAGCACTTGAAAAAGCCCCACCAGCTTTTGGTTTTTCTTCTTCCTTCTCACTTTCAACTTCCATTTCTTCCTCACCATGTTCACTGTTTGCAGTACCATCTTCTTGGCCTATATCCTTAGTCTGTCCTGTCTTTTCTAGTGGTGCTTCGACTGGTAAGACAACAAAGTCCATGTTTTACTCCTTTTATAAAGATCACTTGGAAATATTTTTTAAGATATAATAACCAAAAGTGAAAATCAAATGAGAATGTTAAATGATAATTTTATTGTTTGGTATCTAGGAAAATATATTTTCTTAATTGTGATTAAATCACTACCATCCTCTCAAAATAAAATTTGACAAGGCAGGCCCCACCAACCACTGAACATTCTCCACATTGTCAAGTATTAAGAAAGTGAGGGAACTCCAGATCGTATGAGCAACCTTGTCAAAGTCTCTTATGTGTGCAACGAGAAAGCATTGCCTGTGTTACACCAAATCTTTCCACAAGAACCCATTTATTTCAAAAGCACCTTTCATCTTCCTCTTGGGCTACACCCTACACTACAGAGGTCACATACAGACAGAGGCAGCAAGTACAAATATAATGTAGAAAAATGCATGCTGCAGCTACCCAATTCAAGCTGCACATATCTGACAGCTTAGACTCGAGCTACTTGTTGAGAGAATCCAGGTTACTCTCTTCAGTAGCAGCCATGAAATCTTTGCACTATAACCACATCAATTAGGGACAGCAAAACAGAAAAGAAGTACACACATATAGGTGCAAAATGCAATTTTTAAAGGATCTTTGTGACAGAAGCAAGAATCCAGATTTGCACAGATGCCACACATTAGCCACAGAAATTATAATTTCTGGTTTTGCTCATGCCCCACAGCACTGCACAGGCAATTTAAAGATTCTAATAAGAAAGAATTTGTGGGTTTTCTAAATGCAGGTGAAACCTTTCAAAAACCTTTAACAAGGTTTATTTAAGAATTATTTAATTAAATTTTAAGAATTATTTAAGAATTATTTAATTAAATTTTAAAAGGGCATTTCCTGGTTGGGACTATATTCAACTCCCATTTGCTTCTCTAAGTCACTGCCATCTTTAGATAAGCCTCCCAGCTCGTGCTCATGGCATTATATAACCTATGCAAAAATGTAAGTGGAAAAGGAATCACTACATTTTTCTGATGAGCTTCCCAAAAACCAACAGTACAACGAAACTGAAGGCTCAGGCTCTATTCCAAGCTCTCGAGGACTGTACATGGTTAAGAGACCCTTCTGCTCCAACACTTTCAGTCTGTTCATCTCAATCAAGTCTACCCTGAAGTCCAAGACCTGAAACAGGCAGCTGTGGAACAATTTACTTAATAACAAAGACCACCACTCTGCTCACCCCAAAAATCCTGCTTTTCAAAGATGCATTACAAGGACATGTCCTGTCAGACAAGTACCAGGCACATTTTCAAACTAATGTTAATTCCTCCCTAACCCAGTAAGAAACTCATCTGTCATAAACACAGTTGCAATTCAGAATACTGATGTCTACTAACAACCATAGAGCAGAGCTGAAAAGTTTCATCCTTCTATATAAATTTCTACAGGAAAGGGATCAAAGAACTCTCTACCAACAGCAGAACAGCATTTGTAAGGCTCAAGTAACACACTTAATGTGTGCCTTAGTTCAGTTTTAAATGTGAAATCCTCGAGAAGACTAACAATTCATCTTGAAAACAAGAAATGAAATTACAGTACTTCATCTTTTCCACTACAAAAGTTACTATTAGTTTTGCAGTTACCATCCGTTGGAGAATTGCTCTCTGTTCTAACTTTTGATTTTTCAAGATCTTCTTTGTATTCTTTCTTCAACTGTTTTACAATCTTTTTGCTGTAACTTGATTTCTTCACTTTGAAAACTTCTTCAGTTTCTTTAAAAAAGAAATTAGAAAACATTACATCAGACCTGCCAAGAAGCATCCTTATCTATCAAATCTCTTAATGTTGTACCTAGTACAAATGGCACCAACAAACATTGTGGGATTTTTTCACAGTCTATAGTGTAATTCTGTGTTTTCAGTATGTCCATCAAGATTTCAAATCACGAGTCTTAGAAACCAAGTTCCAGTGATTTCAAGAGAATTCCTTCTAAGAACACTCGAAACTACATGAACACGCAGTAAGTCCAAGGTGACCAGTGACCACCAGTCACATCAGATTAAAACAAACTCGACACAAAGCAATAGGCTAGATGCTCCTCAGCCAACACTGCTGGCTCCGAGGGGAGGCTGCGAGCTGCACCTACTCCCGCACGAACCTGCGGGTCACCCAGGTGCAGGGAACGCAACGTGGATGAAGCACCAGCAAGAGAGAAGCAGAGGCAATTTAAGCCCCTACACCAGTATTAAGCCCGCTGGGAGCACGCTGGCCCCGCAGGAGCCAGGTGGGGCCGGGGCAAGAGCGGGGCTGACGGGCGCTCTCTGCCCGTGCAGCCCTGGCCGCCCGCACCGCGCCCCCAGGGCTCGCCCCCTCTTAAACGACCCCACATCACCCCGTGCCACAGGGGGCAATCGACTGCCTTAAAAAATAAATAAGGGTCCCAGCTCTCATGGAGGGCCGGAGGGGCGCAGACGGCGCTGGGGAGGCCCAGTGCAAGACTGACCAGCTCCGGGTCCCTTCCACCCCCGCAAGCAGTGAGCCAAAGGCCGGGCGACCTCCCGCCTCACCCTCCTCCTCGTCCTGGAAGCTGAGCAGGCTGGCCCTCGGCACCTCTTTGTTCTCCCGCGGCCGCTTCTTCTCCTTGGGGCGCCCGGCCGCGGGCAGCCCATTGCCCTGCTGGGGCTGCGGCGGCGGCGGGGGGCGCAGGAGAGCGGGCGCCGGCAGACTGCCCAGGCCTGCTCGGTCGCCTCCCATCAAGCCCAGCCCCAAGCCGAGA
>VZRZ01003761.1:0-11110 GCA_013398175.1 Climacteris rufus | reverse complement strand
GGGCGCTGCACTGCGCAGGCGCGGCGGGGAGAGCGCGGAGCGGGGCGCGAGCCGCCCGCCCCGACCCCGCCGCCGCCGCCTCACGGCCGCCGCCATCTTGTTTCGGGAGAGCCGTGCGAGCGGGGCGCGAAAGGGGGAGGGGGGTGTGATAGAAGTATAATGTGGGTTGTAGTAAACAAAAGTTTCATCTTACGAGACGAGTTTGTTATACAGAATTTGTTTTATTTTACCAAACGTACGTATGTTTTGGAGGCGTTGCTCTGGAAAAATTCTGCAAGCTTCTAATGCAGTACTTCATAGGGAAAAGCCATATAAAATAGGATTGGAAGAATCAGGTTCTCGGTATTCGCTGGAGCACGGTACGGGGCTTGAAAAGATCACTGCAATATCGGTGCTGTCGATGGCTTACTGTTTCCAGGAAAACCTCTGCAGTGCTTACTTGGGCACAGGAGCAAAAGGTCTTTTGTGCCAGCCTTACTCAGAACACTACAGTGGCAAAAGTAACCGAAATTTTAATTTGCTCTGTTAGAAAGCCCATGGATTTATTAACCTCATGTTTCTTCCCAGCAGAGCCAGAATACATACATCCCCAGCTACTGCTGCGTGTGTGAATTTTTGGACACCGCTTTCATGGCAGTGGGGAATACTGTGATTTCAGCACTTGTGTTACCAGAGGGCAGCAGATCTTCGCTGAAGATCATCTAGGTTTCATTTTCCCGGATTTTGGAGGGAGCATTGGTAACATTTAGAAGTCAATATGTTTGTGCATACTGGCTCTTTTTAATTATTTTTTTCTTACACAACACTATCCTGTGAGGATTAGTGAGTTGGCAGTTTGTAAAGGCAAGGTTAGTACTCTTGCACAAACAGCTGAGGAAAGGGGTTCCTGGGCAGACAACATGAATTATGTGCCTGTGTCTGTAATACACAGTCATGAGAGGTATCACTAGGAATATTTGTAATTTGGGGAAAAAGGCTTATGGTTTGCTGCCGAGGTGCTGACAAAGGAAACTATGTCTTTACAACAGCTGATTGAATTGTTCTCTGGCCAAATTAAATGGAGTTCAGTACAGAGCTTGCAAACACCAGTGTGCTTACATCTGTTACTTTGCAATTGCAAATAGACCCCATTAATTCTGTAGTTAGCCCATTATTGATTTCAGTGGGAAGCTCATGGTAATGGGGGGTGGGCATGTATTTAAGTATTCTGAAAAATTTTTTGCTTCCTAGCAAAACGGCTCCATCATTGATTGCAGTTATATCAATATGACAATTCCTCATCAGAATAGTCTTTCTTTAAAGTTGTAGCAATTTCATTGGTTCCTCAGAATCTTGGTAGCCGTTTCCCTCAGTGCAGAGAGAATCGTGGAATCCCAGACTCGTTTGGGTTGGACCACTCATTTCCATCCCCCCTGTTATGGGCAGGGACACCTTCCACAAGACCAGGTTGCTCTAAGCCCCATCCAGCCTGGCCTTGGACACTTCCAGGGATGGGGCAGTCATAGCTTCTCTGGGCAAAAATTTTCTTATATTTTATCTCAATTTCATGTAATGCCTTGCTGGCAATGCAAGTCTCTTAGCACTTGCTATTTCAGAGCCTTTATTGTATATCGATGGATCCCAGCCTTGATCATACCTGATAGAATGCAAATCCTGCAGACATGGGCAATGAGCAGACTTTGGGCTGTAATAATAGTCCTGGTATAAGTTTTTCAGGGATGACAACCTTTCTCCTGCAACACATCGGAAAATTGTCTGCCCAAAGCCTCACCTCCCTTGTCAGAGGAAAGTCTTTCTCCTTTCTCATAGGGGAGAATATGAGCAGTTTGCCATTATCGCAACAGATGAAGTTCCCTGCATTTGGGGAAATTACAGGTGTCAGCACATCCATCATGCAGGAGACAGGCCTTTCCCTGGAAAAATATGGATCAGCTGAAGTGGTTCAGTGGAGAATCACCAAGGTGGGCAGGGACTGGCACATGTGATTGTGAGAAAAGTGTGAGGGAGCTGTGCATGCTCAGGCTGGAGAAGGGAAGGCTGATGTTAATACATGGAAAAAAATTTCCCTGTGAGGACAGCCAAGGCAGTGGAGCAGGTTGCCAAATGAGACTGTGCAGGCTCCATCCTTGGGAGCTTTCAGGACCCAACTGCTGAGCTACCTGGTCTGATCCCAGAAGCAGTCCTGCTGTCAGCAGGGGATTGGACTGAAGATGACCCCGAGATTGACTCGGTGCTAATAATGCCCAGGTTGTGAGTTCAATCCCCATATAAACCATTCACTTGATGATCCTTGTGGTTCCCTTCCAACTCAGAATATTCTGTCATCTGGAAATAAAGATTATGTGTGAGATAAGGAAGAAAGGACAGATGCAGGGAAATACTCACCTGCTTCACAGAGGAAGCGCAGTACCTCTGTTTCCCAAATCTCTGAGTGTAATGGGAGTAGTTTGCAGCTTGCAAAGCAACTGTGTGAATTTATCTGCCGAGCTGCCATCTAACCTGAGTGATTCTCTGGGGGGCTCAGGTTCTTCTGCAATGGCAGGTACATGGTTATGCCTTTTTCTGTCTGAGGCACAACCTTAAAACAGAATTTATGTGCAGATTTCAATTCTTAGCTTACAATATATATATATGAAAAATCTAACAGTGCTTTCTAAAACAGTTGTTTCACATTTACTTTGTTCTTTAAGAACTCTTTGCTGATTTAGTCTGATGAGTCTCTTACTTCAAACAGCACCTTGTAGAGTGCCCTGTGCCACTGTGCCCTAACAGCTCCTCCAGGACAAACCAGACAGACATAATGGCATCGCATCACTCTCTGAGCAGGTTGCTGTGCCTCTCACTACCGACTGTATTAACTAACTCAGGAAACGAATGTTGCAACATAGCTCTTGTTATCTGAGGCTGAGAAAACATCAGAGTACAGCAGGCTGGGAAAGTGCTTCGTGTTACCAGAGACATTTTCCACGCTGTATGACTTCAGCAATGAATACCCATTGAAAAGCGAGGTGTCCAGAAAAGAAGTATGTGCAAGCATTTGCCTGTCTTTGTTGTGCACTTCAAACAAGTCTTCTTTGTTGTTGTTGCTGTTGCTGGAGATGGTTATGCTCTGCTCTGGAAATCATCCCTTGACCTTGGTTTACCCAGAGCTTTCAAAGTCCCCAAATGGCCAAATATTCCATTGAAAGAGGAGTGGTGCCACAGGAGGACAGCTTCAAATGCCACACCCTTGTGAAGTTGAGGAGCATCTCCAGCACAGAGGTGTCTGTGATCCAAGTGGTCAGGTGGCTGTTGTAGGTCGTTTTTTCCATGGTAGAAGGCAGCACAGTTCTGCAGTTGCACATCAAGTTTGTGAGGCAGTAATCACAGTCATGGATGGCCACGGAACAGCTGCAGTTGTGAATTGTGTTTTCCTTAGTGAAAATTAGTGTGTGGTTTTTCTGACTTCTCACAAAACTGCCAGCGAGGTGTACACCAAGGAATCTGGCCAAAATGAGAGCCAGACAAAAGCAGAAAGCTGGGTAGGCTATTGGCTTCATTAGTGCTGGTGCCAAGCTGCCAAATGTCTCCTCCTTTTACCGAATGAATTAGATCACTTGGCTACCTACTGAGGAAAAACAATTTCTTCATTATACTCAAGACCTCTCAATGGCTAATATTACTTTGCTCTTCCCTCTCAATATCTGTCTCATCTATTCAGAACCGTATTGCAGGTTGCCCTGCATTAAGAAGGAAGCACAACTACACTGATTTAGAAAAGGGATTGTAACTCATGTTTGGGATTTCCTTTTGCTCTTCTTTTGCTCTAAATGGTTTCATGTGTTTATAAGACAGCTTGGACACCCTCTTCTCTATGCAGGCGGATACTTGGCCTGGCCTGTGCAGAGGTAAGAATGGGACAGGAGGAGCAGCTGTGCGGGAGAATTCCTGCTTGTTTGTGCTTTGTTTGCTTCCCAACAAACAGGGGTGACAAAGGACCCTGTTCTCCAGCTCACTGAGTGAGGCAGTCTGAGAAGGGCTAGAGAAAACTGGTTTGTTCTAGACGTGAAGTGATAGGTAAATGTTGTGCTAACCTTCCCTTAAACTGTGTGTGGGATATAGTGGGAATAGGAAGGGGGAGGGGGNTCAGAATATTCCATCTACTTTGACACACTTTCTGAGCATATCTGAAATGTGGAGACAACACATTTTTATGGCTGAGACACTGGAAGGAAGAAAGTAGTTGCTGCTCATTCCAAGATCAGTGATGATGCCCTCTGAGGCACGTAGAATGCCAGCTGGGACCATTCAGCTGAAAAATATCAACTAACTTCTTGCAGGATTCCCTTTAGCCTTTCTAAATATGCAAGCTATCTGCATCTATTGGTGTCAGGCTACTTGCAGGGGAAAGGCAGGAATAGGAAGGGGGAAGGGGAAGGGAGAAGGGAAGGGGGAAGGGGAAGGGGGAAGGGAAGGGGAAGGGAACAGCACATATCCTTCTGAGCTATGTGGAGTGCTGATAAAACCTGATTTTGATTCATTTGAAGCTACATCTGCTCCAGCCATTGCCTGTAAGTTTTGTGGACCACTTCTCTCTATGTCTGACACAGCAACTACTACAGGATAGATCCTGGCTTTGTCACTTGCTCTGCCCGCACTTCATTTACCCGGGTAAAGCCACATAGCAACTCCACAAATACCTGTGTCAATGGAGCACGTTTCCATCCCAGCCATGGGCCACCTTAAATGGTTGGGAGCATATTTGGTGGGACTCTTGGATTCTCAGCTGCCAGCCCTTTGGTTTTCAGAGCAGGGTTGGATTCTACCAGGATTATCTGTGTTCTCCTGGCATATTAGTATAGGATGGTACAAGCAACAAAGCAGAATGTAACTTCTTAAGACAAATTATAAAGATGTTGGAAAGTGTGTCTGATTTGATGTAACTGTTTTGAAGCACCGAGAAGCATTAGAGACAATATTTGACCAAAGATGGCAGGTTCTAGTGAAAGCAGCAATGGGGCACATGCTGGGCAGAATTTGGTCCTTATCATGTGAAAAGATTGATTTGCATCCAGAATGCTTGTCTCTAGCACTTCAGAAAACATGGCAGTACACCTACAGTTCTGTAGGCTTCTGTTATTAATATTGTTGCTGTTATTGTTTGTTTTCTTATCTCATTGCTGTTTCCAGTAAACTCTTCTTATCTCAACCCGTGACCTTTGCCTTTTGTGCCTCAAATTGGAAGTGGGGGTAGGGGAACCTGGGAGGTTTTTTTAGTGGGAGTACTAAATTGGAGAATACCATTCCTAAACCACAACAGAAGGATGCAGACATTTAAGTTTTTAAATCAAATACTTAATCTGTGTTGTGGAACATACCAGAAATACCAGTCCATCTGCTGGCTGATGTTTAACTCCAAAGGTCAGACTAACACAAGCTGTAGCTGTTGTGGCATCATTACTGCTAACTAATGTTTCCACTATCTAAGCATCTAATCACATTGAAAATCTTATTACTAGACCTCCACACTGCTTATTTTCTCAGTCCTTAACAGTGGCTAACAGTTGTGATAGTCAAGAAATCTGTAATATCAACACAGTTTCACAGCTAAATGAAATTATTTGAATTTATCTGTGTTGGAGGTAGTATTTGCAAGAAGTCCTAGCCAATGTCACCACATGAGTTTGGACTAAGAGATTCAAACTCCCACCTGTGTTAAAAGGAGTGATACTACTTTTTCCACTTAGCATTTGAGGACTTAATAGTCGTAAAACATTAGACTAAAATACTCTGATGCATCCTCATTAGTTTTAACTCTTGATTCCTTTTTTTTTTCAGTACCCAAAGAGTGAAGAACCTTTAGTTCTCTACTGTCTTGCAGCCAGCCAAAGAAAATTCTGTTTCAGGTTTAGCTGATAACATTTGGCCTCTGTCCATCAGAATCCAAACAGCATTCTAAATCCTGGCATTCCAGGAAATTTTATCTCCACAAATGCTTTCTATCCTCCTCCCTGCAAAAGAGAAACATTCCTATCCAGTTATCAGGATTTAATTTCCATGTGGTTTTGGGGAGGGATATGCAGGAAGTGAAATATATATTGCAGGTTATGTGACTGTGAAGTGTCAAAGTCACAATGCAATGCATCTTTGCTTAAGCTAACAGCTATCTGCAGAAAAATGTGCATTATATTGTTCTTAATTAAAACTACGTTGGTGTCTGCACTACTTAAGGCTTGGAAAATTATTTGCTTTAATTTTTAGGGATGGAAGAACTACCTTCAGTAGGGCTTTTGGAGATACACAGAGGCCTTTCTTGTAATATTGCCATTAAGGTGAAATAAAATGAGGTGATTTTTTTTCTTGTTGTGGTTCTGTGTTCTCCATCATCTTCAAAAGAAGATGGAGTATCTTCAGAAAACTGGAGAATTTGGGTGTGTGTGATACATCTTTCCACCATGGTTGCTCTCTGAGCATTACCCACTCCCCTTAACAGAAATAATTTATCCCTTGAACTCACCAAAATAGTTTTAGACATAATCCATAGAAACCCAAAGAATGCAACAGATTGTGCTAAATGTCAAGAATTTCTATACAATTTTCTAGGGAAAACTGGTGGGTATACCTTCTTCTCTTCCCTAAGTATCCCATCAAATTTAGCTAGACTTACAATATAATCAGTACAATTATTTATAGACTCAGCCACCTGACACAATGCGTTTTACAACTGGTTTCTATAAGCTATTTGTTATTTTCTTGTGTAACCTAGCAGGTATAGCAGTTCTGTGAAAATCACAGAAGCATTTTTCAGCTTTCCAGTTTATACTTAGGAGACTTTTGAACTCAGGAAACAGGAATAGGATTTCAAATCTGAACTTGGGAAATTATCTGGGTGCTCTTTCCTCACTGATGGGTAACCAAAATCTACCTGCTTTTATGTATCTGTTCTGGTGCAAAGACTAACTCCTTTGTCTACAGAAACTCAAGCTAAGAAGGTGCTGGTGTGCATATTATTTCCATGTCATTGTCCAATTCAGCTGGTTTAGATCATCATGCTTGTCCAACCTTATTCCCAATGTTCAACAGTGCTTGAAAGTGGCTGGAGTAATAAAACTGGTAACGTATTTGCATACCAAAAGTGATTGAACTTTTTAGTTATCAGTGAGATGATTGATAAATACATTTTTATCAAAACACAGAATGACTCTGTAGCCTAAATGTGGCATGCACTGTAGCAGTCTTGGGCTATTGCTGAAGGTTTGGTTTAAACTTTCAAGCAAAAGATTCTAGAGCTCTATCAGGCTGCAAGATGACCTCCAGCAAAACTGATATCACCTTAGTAAATACCTCTCCTTGTTCAATGCAGCAAAAAAAAAGATGTCCAAACAGACGGTGGTTTGTTCTAACAACATGGTTTCTCCATGGTGGTCTTAGTTCTAACAACACCCTGGACAACCCTGTTTCGAATGATGCCTGCCCTCCACTGAACTGCACTGATACTTGTTCTAATTTGGTCTCATACAGTCAGCTAAAAATTATGGTGTTTTGAAATTATGCCCTGTGATTGCAATATTTCCTATTATCAGTTACTGGTTACTGGCAAACTTCAACATATTCCCCCACCCCTTCCCTGCATAGGTGCATTAGAGATTAAGGCTACATTCCTGTCCTTTCCATCTTTTTGTGGTTTGGTTTGGGAAATGCAATTAGAAGCAGGAAAAACAAGAGGCCAGTAAAAATAGGAGATAAAGAGCTGCTGAGCCCTATCACCACCCCCCGCCCCCGCTTGCTGCCCAAAATTGCAATGTGGTAAGCACTCAGTGTTTGAGAATGAAGCGAGAAATTAAATCAGTGTATAAGAACAGATTAGTGCCTTGAATGGTAATTAGACTGCATTGCCCAAGAGGTCTCTTCTTATGCCGAGTTAAGCAGTCACCCAAATTCACTGAGCATTGGCAGCGTATTGCTACCCCATGGAAATTACTGATAGTTAATCCAGTTCTCCTTCAAACAGTTGAGAGTGTTTCCCCAGTAGTTACCTACCAATTACAGCATTAAAACACCTCAGAAAAGTTTTGAAGTGTGGATTTTGATTTCTATGAACTGAAGATACCTTAGTTCTGGTGTGAGAGGGTAAAGATTTGCCAATTACGAGTTCTGATAGAAACTCTGCCACTGCAAGGGCTTTCTGGGAAATGGGGAGGTGGAAGTGAGATATGGTCGAGATCAAGAGATCCTGAATTGGCCTGAAGATGTCAATTATCAAGAAGACACTGGTGATTGGTATAGTTTTCTTTATTTTCATCTGGCTGAAGTCTGAAGCTACCATTATTTTCCATGTAGACATCCCTGGGAGTGTTCAAGGCCAGGTTGGACAGGGCTTGGAGCAACCTGGTCTAGTGGAAGGTGTCTCTGCATATGGCAGAGGATGGAACGAGGTGGACTGTAAAGTCCTTTCCAACCCAAAAAATACTGTGATTCTATGAGGTGCTGAATACAGGAGAGGCAAGTGCAGCCCAGAGCTGGGATGCGGTAATGAAGGAGAAACAAGGAGTAAGAAGCTTTCCTCAACAAATCAGGAAGCTCTTTAACAGAAAGAGAACAAAACTGAGGTCCTGGGGCAGACTTTTTCTAATTTTACAAGCCTGTTTTGACAAAAAGTAAAAGAAAAGGGAAAACACTTTTCTAGAAGAGCCCCCCATGCTGCTCCTGCTTTGGCTCCTGATTAGCAAATCCAGTGTTTGTTGTTCAGTAATGAGTTGTTCTTTCTGTGCAAGAACTAGCGGAAAACAAGATACCAGCAGCTGCCTCAGAGTCCCTGCAGCCTGCAGTGCTGCCTGGGAAAGGGTAAGCCCATTGCTGCTTTGGAGCTGGGATCTCTGCAATAGGGAGGGGAAAAAGGAAGCTGCATTCTCTGCTTAGCAAGAAAAAAAATCCCAATTATTTTAGGGAAATTTTGCTTACTTCCAGTAGCAATAACCTGCTCCTGAAAGAACTCTTTTGAGTGATCTAAATGTAGTAAATAATTTGTTCATTTTTGTCCTGAGTGGGGGGCCTCTCAAATGAAAATCAGACTAGATATATATAGCAGCAGAAAATGATTTGTTTGATTGCTTCAGCCATGCATGTTTTTAGATGTGTTTCCTCCTTCCAGCATTGAAACCCCTGGTTTATTACAAATTATCCCCAAAAAATTCTAGCACAAGATTCCATCCCTGTTTCTTTTGCTTCACAAGTTTTGACAACTAAAGGAGATTTTCAATGCTTGTTTAGTAATAGTGTAATTTCAGGTTTTTGAATTTGCTTTGATCCTTCCACTATTTTTTTTCCTTGCTAATTGCACATCTGTGTATTAAGAAAACAGCAAAAAAAGCAATAAAAAGCCTTTGACTATGGTGTGAGAATGCTACTGTCTCAAGGGAAGTTAATCCTATTCCATGGAAGTCCCAAGCCTATAAAATTAATTTCTACACAGGGTGCTTTCTTTCATTCTTTATTCAGAAAAAACTAATTAAACCCCTCACTGATCACTTGTGCTAACATATGCCTATCTGAAAGTGCTGTATTAAGCAAGGAGGAGCTTAAATCTATATAATCTCATGCAGCTTGAGTAATGTACACAGGATGGATAGCAAACCCACTTAATTTAGATTAAAATGGCATTTTGAACTGAGCAGGTGTTAAAATACAAGATTAAAGGAAAATGGAAAACGTCGGTCCCTTAATAAATCTAACGAGAGTCTTGACTGCAGAGTAGCTACATAGTCTGACCAGAAAACCCTAGGGAGACTTAGGCCTTGAGGGAAACAAAATGCTGGTTTGCTGTTTTTACTCCATGGGAATTTTAAGAATTCCCTAAGTGGGCTGATGGCTGAGAGGAATCTTGTTTTCCATCTTTTTGTTTAAACAACTACTGTACTTATTTGGTTAGTCCACAGATAAATTGAGGCAAATAAGTTTGTGATCAAAGCTGACATTCTACAGCCTCTCAGGCTGCAGCATGATCCGTTCTTGTTGTCAATAACTTAAAAATTATATTAGCATTTGCTTGTGCAGCAGAAGCCTGGGCTACTGGCATTAGGCTGGTGGACTGGCCAAGTGTAGTGGAACAAATTCCTTCCCAGCAATGATAAAAATGCCAAGTAAAAGAGACAATACTGTAGCACTGACCTTGAACAACACACTGACCCTTGAAATGTTCCTGTATGGGTATTTTGGTATTTGGGTGTACGGAGGCTCCAGAACAGACAATTCATCTATAAACACCTCTGCAAAATCCTCAAGCCTGTCCATCCTGTGCAAAGCTTCTGTCCACACCAGAGGCAGATGTTACAGCAAGGAAGGCTGTGACATCAAACTGCAGCGAGTCAGAATAACAGGGGACAACTCAAGTGAAAGGAGGAAACCTTCTCCTCCCAAAGAATTGCAAGTGATGATACCTCCCTTTTTCCCTCAGATGAAGGTCACCCTCAACAGGTCACAGCCTGATTATTCCCAGCCCTGAGAGAGCAGAAAGGAGGCATGTACAAGATCTTCATTTTCATGCCGTTTTATGCATGCAGCCTGCACTTTTCCTAATAAAGAGCAGGGGACCAGGATGAGTGGTAGGATTTGCTTTGCCAGAACACATCTGGAGCTATTCCAGCTTGGAGGTGTGCAAGTACATGCTGTCCAGGAAGGCTGACATACACTGACCTGGGTATTCACATTTGAATTGCACCAGGACAAATATTTACATAAATGAAAAGTGAGGAAGAAGTGGTATAAAGCTTTACCATCATGGGAGGAGAGAACTGTTCTGCACAGATGTAAGGTACAATGATTGGTGGAGTTGTGCTTCCTGGGATTTAAAGTCCAAGTATTCAGAAAATCACAAGTGTATACCCATGTATGAAGCATGAATGTGTGGCTCACAAACGCATGGGTGAATTGTATTTTCATACAATAAGTACTTCTGTAGTTCTAAGGTATGCACAGTCAAAGCCCTCTTTGTTCATGTGTCCTCAGAAAGGGACACCTTCTGGGAAAACACGTGTTCCAAGGGCCATTGTTTGTGGATCTGGGAACATGGGGCGTGGAGGGGCTGAGGGGAGTTGTGGGCAAGGACTTGAGGGCACTGGAGTGACAGAATAGG
>VZRZ01003759.1:0-81825 GCA_013398175.1 Climacteris rufus | reverse complement strand
TATATATACACAGATATATACACAGACATACACACACATATATATATATATACAATTTAAATTTTTTTTCCAATCCTGCAACTTGTAATGGAAAACTCTTTCAGAAGTCCTCTGGTAGGAGATGAATCCTACTGATTCCTCACTTCTGTGAGGAAAAAGAAAATTTTTCTTGTAAAGTTCTTACATAGATTGTCTAAAATATTTGTTTTCCTTTCATGTTATTTGTGCAAGAAATTATTAATAATGTGCCAGTATAATTCATAATTACTCTACAGTTACTAGGAAAACATAACCTGATTCTTTAAGTCCTCTTTGTGGAACTCACAGTCATCTTCTGGTCTTTGTTTATGTCTGGACCTTTCTCCAGCTGTACAGTAGATATTCCAAGGATGCCTACTATATCCTCTGCAGCATTAAACGAACTAAATCTGCTGGAAATTTCTGCACTATGCATCTTTTCTGAGCATATTCACCTTTGACAACTTCATTACCCAGGTGAATTACTGTGAAATCTTGTTCGTGTTGGTAACACTTTTCTCTCTCTCTTGCTTTGTGAAAATGATGTGCATACAATTGATGATAGGGGTTCTCATTAGTACATATATATATGCACAAAGTAAAATTATGTCCCTCAAAGTCATGCAGTTTTTCCTACATACCCTGATGACTCTACATTTTATTTTCATTTAAAGATCCAGCATGATCAGTTCCCAAATTTGGTTTTGATGGGCTCTATTCAGATTTTGCACTCTGCAGAGAAATAGAAGCTCTTGAACAACTGTTACTTGTTCTGCAGAAAACTTTGACTCTTGGTTCAAATTTTCATCCTTTATGTCTAACCTAATCATTAATATTTTCATGCTATAGTGTTTGTCAATGCCCAGATACATGGACATTATTGCAGTGTTTTCACCTATGATTTTGTAAAAAAATCACTAAGGTAAAATTGGAGTCCTCTGTGACAATGTATCTTTTGTGAAGAGGGTAGTTTTCCATACAAATAATTTAATATGTTCTATTTCACGTATAGCCTGTCTGGAAATAAAATTACAATTTTTTCCTCTAAGCCTTTCTACATTCCTGTCATTACAGAAATTAGCTGAAGAGTCTTCATCGTAAAGTGCTACTTGTCAAACTCAGATAAGAATATGAAACAGGTCTCAGTAGTACAAAAGATTGCAAAGAATTGGTAACATACAGTACATATCAGTTTTATAGTTTATGTTACGGTGTCCTGTGGAGGCTTCGTGTGGTGTTTGTTATACAAGACATAAGTGATGCTTAAATGAGGGGTATTTTCTGTCACCAATGACCTTAGAGGTAGCTATTCAGTTTATGTAAAGATTTCCCTTGATGAAGATGGTTCTGTAAAAGGAAGTAGTATAAATACTGTGGAATATCAACAGTTCAGAGGTTTGCTGGATTTTAGTACAATCATCTATTCACTGAAACCTTTTAAGCTTGAAATGCGGATAAAACATATTTGCCAGTGATTTTTTAAAAAAACCAAAACACTACAAAATTTGAACATAACTCAACTACTACTAGGAGTGAGAATACAAACAAGTTTAAACTGTTAATAAAACCAGTTATTATGAAATATTGAGCTATGTGAAAATGAAAAGGTACAGGATGTGGTACTCTGGTTATTTACACATCTCTCATCCAACAAAGGGCAAGTTCCTTAATCTGAGTTACAATACAAATGTCACTAAGACATACATGTGGAATCCATACCCTTTGAGCAAGATACAGTTTTCTGATTTTAAACCTTTTTCCAGGGTCACATGTTACAGTTTAGTTATTAGAATGCATATAGAAACAGAAAAAAATGATATTTTTCTGTCTTTGATACCATATGATCTTATTTTTTTTCCTATTAAATATTTGGCAACTGACTATAACATCAAGCAACTATAATTCTATATTTCTGTTGTGATGATAAAGCATTTGTTTCTTCAGAACTGGAATCTAAAAAGCACGAAGTTGAGGTTTTTTCCTCATAAAAAGTTCATTAGCAGTCTTATAATTTTAGAGTTAATTTTACCCCACCATATTTTCATTATAATCTAAAGGTATTTTAGCACTTGATAATATCAGCTCTGTAGAACATGTTTAAATTTTCAGCTTCAATCAGAACAGAATGTGAGTCTAAAAGGAAAAGGGGGAGACATCCTTTTTTCTTGTGGGGAAATCCCTAATTTCTGTTTATTAGAGCAACTCCTTCCATACACAACACTAAGGAAGCTCCACTGATTTAAAGTAGTACTTTCTATTAACTATATTGTAGTAAATTTATGCAAGTTCTTGTTTCTCAATTGAAGGTTTTTAAAAAAAATGTGATGGAAAATATGGCAAATTTTTACAAGGAAAGGTTATCATGTTACCACTTTTTATTTTCTATAGTATGTATCAAGAGTCCCATTTAGCAAGTTACTGCAATCAGTGGGTTACTCACAATCCCAAAATTATGCATGTGCTTCAATGATCTGTTGGACTGAGCCCGGAATTCCCATCGCTTGCAGCAGAAACAGGCTAAGGGCAGAATTTATTTCATGCTGACGTCTTGATATTTAGTGAGTACATTGCTTTGTACAGCTGCAGCTTCTACTTTACACAGCTCTGCAGCTTGTATGTTTCTTCCCCCAGATCAAGACAATATTATTATGCAGCCTGCTTTCATTCTGAAGGATTTCTTTTTCTTGAAACCAGTATAGCCAACATCTTCGGCAATAAAAGGTACAGTGGTTCAACACCTATTTTTTCTATAAGCATGAGATAATCTTGTTATGCATGACACTTCATTGGCCTTCTGATATCAGTCTAACAAAGAGGATAGAATATTGATGCTGTACATAATATCCACTAAAAGTAATGCTTGGATCCCACAGGTTTCTTGATAGAGAAAAGATGAACATCCAGTACAATAACAGAGCTTTTTATAGGTTCATCAGAAAAAAACAACATGGAATGATTCTTAAATCTTTGCTATAAGGCCTTTTATTTTTTCTCAGAATTAATTATGAACCAGGATCAGAATATCATGCCAATGCACATTTGGCTCCAAGTTTAGACTACATGACCTGATTTGAATATCCTCAAGAGAACTGTTAGTGCTGAGTGTTTTAAGAATCCGAGATTTTCATACAGCTATCTACTTCATCTACAACACTATCATCAAATTCATAATTTTTCTGTTCTGTGAATTATGCCCCAGAATCACATTCCTAAAGTATAACTGAATTTTCTCTGACTTTCAGACAATGAACATTTTTGTTAGCCTGAGGGATTTGCCATACTTACTGAGACGAAATGTATATTTGGCAAGGCAAACAACACTGTTAATATTTCAAATAACTTTAGTTAGACAAGAATTTATGCTGACCTTAAAATCTCTACTAAATTGCACTTGGGTTATTTTGAGAATACCTCTATTTTTAATATGACAAAAGATGACCGATGACATAAAAAAGCAGAAACATGAAAACATTATTAAAACCTGCTTCATAAAATGTTGTCAGTCTGCTATCAGTTAAGGTGTTCAGACATGGTAAAATTTCAAACTAAACACACTGGACAGCTTCACATACTTCTAACCAGCAGTGCTGTAAATTTAATAGTAATGGATACATAAGCTTAAAGAAGAGAGAGGAACTTTTTTTTAAATATCAGTATAGTCCAGGACAGGAAAATATTGCACACCTCCTAAAATCCAGCCACCTCTGAGAATCTTCTTTTCCTGGTTATTAGCATGGAACACTTGTTCTGTGCATTGTCCAGTCCTGTCACTTCTTTGTGTAAATGTGATTTTTAATTCAATTTATCCAATGAAATCAGTCACTTTATGTTCTTACGTATTTTTAAGACACAAAGGATCTATACTCTGCATTTTTTTCATTAACTATTTATCTGTCTGCAGGTTAAAGCATTTCATGTGTTCTATTCTTTCCCCTCTAAAATTCATAGTGGACCTTGTAAAATATGAAGCACCTGGATAAACAGAAAATTGTAGGTTAGACGGTAGCCATTTTTTGTGGATGTGCCTAAAGGAAAGCTTAGAGAAATGTTTTTGAATATCGTATTCCTGTTCAAAGCCAACAGATTCAAAACTGCCATGTACTTTTAAAGGTCGAGGATGGCTCTCATCACAGATTCCTTAAAATGTTTTCGGCAGTAAAGATTTTGGGAAAATAAAAAATGAAGGATGTAGATCTTCATGCAGTTTATATTTAGAACAGCATAAGTATTAAAATTGCAATCAAAGGAAAAAAGAAAACATTTAGTTTTTGGAAAATATTCCAAACTGTATATCTGTTTGGAGGATCGAGACTATAGTATGTTTTTTGCTTGAGTTATGGTAATGGCACATTTCAATTAAATGGCAAATAATGTCTTTGTGATAAATACACCGACAAAGTCCTGCAAGAACTTAATGAGACATTCAGCAACTTACAAACCTACTTCTGATTATAAAACCAAAGAACAGGTATACCTAATATATCAACAGCTAAAGCAAAGACTCTGAGCAGATACAATTTTCTCATTGAAACAGTTGGAAGCAAACATACTTCCTACTATTTGCATACCATTTTTATATTGTTCCATTCTCCTTTCATATTGTTCCATTCTCCTGCTTCTCTCTTTGCTCCACTGCCCTCCCCCCAGCCCTGGCCTCAGGCAGTTTACAGAAGATTTGGTGCATTATAATGGGGTTGAGATAGCAAATTTGGAATGGACTCCTTGGACTCACAGAGGTGTGAGCGTCCAAGTCGAAAATAGTGAAAAAACTTGTACTAGGAAAAGGAATGGAATCATCTAGAAGAACATGGATTTGACTGTCTCATACAGGAAATCTGCAGTGTTCTTAGGATTATTCAGTTGCAATGGAAGTTATAGGTAGACAGTAGTTTGCAAGGTTGCTCTATAGTCCTTATACAGAAAACTACTTTGGCAAAACAGTTTTATATTGACCATATTCATGCATCTTGCAAATTTCTTAGATTAAAAATTATTTGTCCAAAATATTCCTTGTTGCATATAATTTGTGTTCTATTTGCAAGTCTTACAGCAGATGCTTTCTGGTTGAAAGTTCACCATGAATAATGCACAAACTATAACTGAAAGCAAGAAAAATGAAAAAGGATAAAGGGGACAGAACAGTTTTAAGTCTTGGATGCTATGGCAAGTCATCCAGCTCACCTCAGTAGTGTGCTCTAGATAGCAACCACTAGAGAGCACCCAGTTACAACACCATCAGTACCTGTGCTGAAAGGAAAATACAGTCATTAAGTAAAAAATGAGAAACATTTTTTTCTATATTTCATAGTTCTCAGGGATTTTGTGAGTCAAATAGTACTCCAAACACACTTACTTACTAAGAAATATCTTTTAAAAAAAAGACAAAAACCAAATTTATTAATCACCTTATTAATAATTTCCCCAGCCGGCTGGAGTTTTTTACCAGGTGTAGATCATAGCTCTGGAAGGTCTAGGAGTCATGCTTTAACTCGGGTTGTGATTAAAGCCACTTGTAGAGAAACCATGGGAAAATGTCTTCTGCCGCGGGTAGAAAGCACAAGTAACTCGGAGTCTTTTGGGTCGGTCCTGTTTGCCGAAATAACGCGACTCCGGCCTTATCTAGTCTCCGATCAGAGGTGAGCCGAGCATCAGAACTCCCGCAGAATCTTGGCTTAGCTCACGCACAGCGGTTTAATTTATGCAGGGAAATAAAGAGAACGAGAAAGGGTTCTTTCCACTTATCACCAGTAGGTTTTATTCCTGGAATATGGTGCGGAGAAGACAGCCAAAATGGCAACTGGGGCGTGTTATAAAACCAGGGCAAGGGGAGGGCAGTCGGGAGAGCCAATCACTGCAGAGGACCACAATGATTGACAGGGGCCCCGGCCAGTGAGCCAGCTGTCCGTAGCTGGCATGGGAACCAATGAGCTGTTCCCCTGGGCGGGGACAGCCCCTGCCGCCCTGGGCTGGGATGGCCCCTGCCAGCCGGGCTGTGCCATCCCAGCTGCCGCGCGGGGGCGGGGAAAGGACCAACGCCGCGCGGGGAGGGGGAGAAGGAATCGGCATCCCCCGGCCCCGGCCCGGGGGGAACGGGCCGGTCGCAAGCCACACCCAGAGGACCACAACAGTCTTCCTCCATTGAAGGTCCCATGAAGGACCCCCATCAGGGTCCCATGAAGGGTGAAGGACAAGGAATGTATATTCCAACCTCAGTGGTCAACTATAGTCTTTTACTTATTGCAATAGCTCCTCAAAATATCTGCATGCTATGGGATGTATGGCTGACCTTTGCAGAAGGCACTTCATAGGCTTGAGGGATTTTCTCTGTTACTTGCAGTACAGACAGCCAGTTTCTGGACTAGAATTAGTAAAGGTACCAGCTGGACATTTCTGCTAATTGGTTTAGATACTTCTTAGTGTCTCACAGAGACATCAGGAAGTTTAGACTTCAGCTTTTCTGTTTAACTGACAATGGGGCTGCGCAGAACTTGCTGTTTTCCTGTTTTCTTGTACAGTGAAAGGCAGTGGCAGAAAGTAACCTGACTCCTGCCTTTATTGTATAACAATATCTGTTTGTATTTAACAACAAACAGGAGCACTTCTCATCAGTTTGCTGCATGAGTAGAAGACCATTCAGCCATGTGTTTTCACAAAATCCCAATGGAACACTTGAGTCATTACTTCCACGCACACAAGATGATCATTAACATACTTATATCAGATGAAAACTTGTCTGGCAACTGAATTTTAGCTATAATTTGAGCTTTTACAGCATTTTTATTTGTGATGCACTGAAATAAAGCATTCTGAGAAAGACAAGAGGGGTCTGCGTTTTAAAGCTTACTAGTTACACAAAGTTTAGGAGATGATTGACCTTTAGGCAGTTTATAGATGATGAAATTCACAAATTACTGTACTTTCATATACTTAATTAAGAAAGTCCAGCCTGAATAACATCAGTTTTTTAACTCTCCCAGTATAAGGGCAATTTTGACATAAACTGAAATAAAAATGAGCAAAAAATGTGGTATCAGTTAGGCCAGTATGCCTAGAATCTCTAATCTGTAAATTAAATAAAAACTGCACAAGTTCAGTCAAAATTTTTATGACAAAACACATCTATTAAGAATACTGCTAAAGAAACTGAGAGAATATATTTCAAAGCTAAAGAAAATATTTTTAGAGCATTTTAATTTTTCTAGCTCTCCTCTCCTTCTCTGATTTAATAATTCAGACTTAAGATTTGAAAATACTTGATAAATGCTGTGTTGATAATTAAGACAAAGAGACAATCCTGAAAGGATGTGCAAATCCAGCAGCAGACAGATCTGCCATGTGTGGAGGGCAGATCTGAACAGAGTAGCCATTGGGAAAACTGTTTTCCCAAGGTGTGCTTCCTGCATGGGCAAAAAGAGACCATCTTATGCCTATGGTCTTCTTGCAACAGTGGAACAACATTGTATAGTCCAGATGAACCATCTTGCTTTAGCAACATCATTAGACATGGCAAAAGGAAAAAACACTGCCTTTACCTACCTGAGTGTGAAGCCACTCTATCTGGGCCCCATGAAAGCTGCGCTAGATCTTGTTCCACATTTAAAGGTTTTAGCCTGTTTGCAGTGACTTCTGAGCCAAATTTGTTCTGCTTCTGTTTAGTATTGTATTGAACCTGGAAAACTGCGCTACCTTTCCCAGCCTTCTCAGTATACTTTTAGCAGCATTGTGCCTTCACAAACATACCAGGTGCAAACACAAGTTACTAATAGCTAGGGAATATTGATTGATGCACTAAGACACTCTTCTTGTGTGCATTGAGACCTTCATCCATGAAGAAGCACTGCTGTGATGTGAGTAAACCAAAGAAAGTAAGAGCAAAAGGAGGAAAATGAAAAAGCAGAAAATAATCCCTCTCAGCAATTGACACTTGTTAACATGAATACATCTGCACATAGGCCGAATTCAAAACAAAAGAAAAGAAAGTGTAGCAACAAAAATATTAGTAAAAATAACTAATATTAGTGTGAGTAGATGAGCAGTGATAAGGAGTAGGAAGCCTACTGGTCCTACAAATTGTTTTTCTACGTACAACAAAAATTACGGAAACCAGCAAAGGAGAGACTTGGAAGGAAACTGGATTCTCCCAGGGTCCAAACCCCCATAAATTGATGTTGCACTGCACAAATCTACAGAGTTGCACTGGTTTGCACCAGCCAGAGAAACATATTAAAATATTAAAAATGGTGATTCTGCCATATAATTTTAACCCTATTTAATTATGTAGCTCAGTACTCAGTACGTGACCCCAGCCTGTATGTTTTGTTCCCCTTGTGTTTCCTGGGTCTGAAGGCTCTCTGAAGATTTGAAAGTGGGTGTTGCTAAATGAGAGCCTTAGGTGAAGTTCAACGTGTTTACTATCAACAACCCTTAAACAAATACAGTGTTTTGATCTTATAAAGTGGGGGCAATTTCTGTTTTCCATTAACAAAATGATCCACCAAATTAATTTTTCAAAACCTGAAATGAAAAACAAATGTCTGTACAACAAAGTCTGAAAAGCTTGGTGCTAGTATTTTTCTGTGTGTCTGACAACTAAGTTGAGGACTGTTGTTTCAAATGCTTTCAGCTATTAATTATGTTTCTAACAATATTCTGGATCAAACACTCTGCATTGAATTTGTGGTTTGATTTCTTTTTTCGTACAATGGTTACACACTGTAAACAACTTCCCTTTTCCCTAAAGACTATATAACTTTATAAAAACAGAGGGAAGGGGTGGAGGGCATGGAACACAAAAGAAAGAGAATCTATTGAAGTAGAAATAAAAAAGGAATGTTTGATATGACTAATAGTGACTACATAATGGGTTTCACTGGGATATGGAAATACATTCCACAGAGAGCAAAAACTTGTTTGAAGGGCCTCAGAAAAGGGCCTCAACCTCTTTTTCTTTCCTATATCCTTGGTGCTGTCACAAGGCGAGGCTGCAAGGACAATCCAGAGTTGATTCAGGTCACCTGGAAGTCTCCTTAGGCATTATTGTGGTAGAGGAGCAACTAACGGTGTTATTAGTTTCATAAGTTGATGGAAAGGATAAAAAGACAGTGTCCCGTGTATGCAATGCTTCTGAAAAACACAAGTATAATTAAGACACACTGTTGACATTTAATTAAGATGCCTACCCACAAAATCTAATTTTATTCATCTTCTGTTGAGTGCTTTCACCTTATTAATTGCTTGTCCAACAGACTCTTGAGCATCTGACAGCCTGTTGGGTTAGATAGTCTCTAGAAATTTGCCTTTGCCTGACAGAGTAGTGTGTGTGTCAACCTCAGGAAGCCAGAATATCTCACTTGTGTCAGGTGATCCAATAGCACCTATTATGAAAACAGGTTTAGGACAAAAACTTACATTTTACTAAAAAGTGTGTATTTTAAGTAAGGGAATAAATTTAGGTGAAACAAAAAACTAAACTTTAGAATTCTGTTTAATGATCACTCTCTTGGTTAGCTGCTCTAATCTGTGAGCCTGCCTCATTAAATATGCCTCAGATCTACTGAGATTACTCCAAAACCTGAAGCCCATCTTTCCCATCTCTGTCACTGAAGATTGATATTGAAGCAGTTCAAATATAATTGAGCAATATGCTGCTTGTCTAATCTGGGATACATTAGTACATTTAGATGGTAGTTTTGTTCTACACTCCTTTTGATTAAGCAAAACAGTGTCCCATGTAATTTGGAGGATAATTTTCTGGATTCCCCAAATGTAACTTTGCTAAATTCAGCAAACAATTTTACTTTTTAATGACTATAGATTGGTTGCATATTTGTTTTGCCTATTGAAAAACATTTTATGGCATTGTAGTAAACCTCATACAAGAACCAGCAAATACATACATCCCTCAATTGAGTAATAATTTTAATTTTCTGTTGAGAATTTCGGACATACTGGATTTTATATAAACTCAACAGAAGAATGTGTTCTCTCACTCACACTGCATTAGAATTTGGGTGATACTCTGGGATTACCCAAAGTCAAATGTCATAAATCTGTCACATGATTAAAATCTGTCATATGATTAAAATCTGTCATACTTAGTTTTACAGAAATTGTATCAGCAACATGTCTGTGCTAATATACCTTCTGCTTGTAATGGAAGCTATATGCTTAAAGGAAAAAGGAAAAAAATCAACACTAGAACAACTACTTTAAGAAGAAATAACAATACATGAACAAGATATTTATGACACATTTTCTTACATAGTTTAATATCATATATGTATCATAAGTGCTCTTTAATGAGCAGAACTCTATTAGTCATCATTATCTCAGCTAGAGGACTGAGGATGAAGACAGTTACTTCCCATCAGTTGCATATGAAATTTTTGTTTACTTCTAAGCAAAGCATTCAGCTTTTATTTTCTTCTATATAAAGTTTTCTTTATTATTAGTGGACTTTGAAGCTTTCAGAGGAAGGGAGCCAAATTATTGTCCTGTTTTAGACTCCATCAATCTGTGTATGAAAGTGCTTCTGTTTTAGCTTTAATATTAGTGTGTTCTTTTTTGAAATGAAATATTCTAGGCCTCTTATAAAGTTAAGAACACCTGCAAGCCTATTAGTGATTGTGGCAAGGGCTTTGGCACAAGAGACAATATCAGGACACACATTAAATTTGAAAGGTTTGTTTAATGCTTTGCCTGTGTAGAGTTTTTTTTTAAATCAAGAGTTTCACTTTTTTTTTTCCTTGAAGTTGTCAAATCATACCTGCAAATCCCCTGCATTAGAAAGAATTTATACAAGGAAAAGCAACTAAATGTTTTGTGATCCTTTAATCTTTCCTATCTTTATCAATAAGCGGCTTGTTCCCATCTTTCTAGCTAGTCCATTTCATTATCAATTATGTAACACTTTGTCTCATAATAGCATAAAGGAACTTTTAAGGGAATCAGGAGGACCACATGGTCCACGAAGGTCTCCCATAACTAACCTTGGGACTTTTTACTACAGGTCTTCCCTTCATTAGCCTCAGCAGCTTGAAATGCACTCATATATCATCATTTATCTTGGAAATCTAGCCCACAACTGTACTTTCCAATTCTCTCATCCAGAAATGTGTCAGAATAATTCACACTTGCTTCTATCACTGCCTTTGACAATTTGTTCCATTATTCAGTAACCCTCTGCATAAAGAAATTCTGTCTGAACTGCTTGCAAATTAATCCTTTCTTTTAGATCTATCTATTATCTCCGGTTTTGTGTAAATTATTATCTCAAAAAATGCCTTCATGACAGTGGTTCTCTTCTTTAAGATTTTACACAAGCCTAATTAATGCCTCATTCTGCTAAGATCTATGATCTCCATGTGTCTGATTTCAGATATTTTTACCTTCTTTCACCAATGAATGAAAGTACATTTTATTTTTCATCTCTTACACAAAAAAAAAAAAAAAAAGAAAGCCAACAACAAAACCACAATACCAGAAACAGAGGCAGATTGTTGTTTACATCAATTCAGGCAAAGTGAAACATCTGAAAAAGCCCTGATGTTTGACAAAACATCTTAGCATACAAGGAGGCTCTTGATTTGGTTGCTCTTAATACAGTCATGATGAAAGGGGACTTTCAGGAGTCTTCATCTGAAACATTTGTTCTCCACTACACAGCTCTAATGAACTGGCAGAAATGTAGGTACTTGGTTTCATCTCTGTTAATAGCAATAGGACTTTATAAAGATTTTATTATAGCAGGTGTTTTGTCTTTCTGCTTTGTCTTTCTATTTTGTCTTTCTAATGGAAGTAGTAATTTAGTGGTTTATCTGTTTCTGAACAGTCCTCCATTTATTTTTTGTACAGCTACATATTTTTGTGCTGTATCCAGATGTCAAAACAATGAGCATTGTAGGGGGTATAAAACCAGTAAGTTAAGAACACAACACAAATTTAGATTAATGGGTTAGGTTGATGGGCTGCCTAGTTGCATAAATCTCTCTATATATTTGTCCTGCTCCAAGACTTTGTTTACTCAAATAGGTTCCTCATTATATTGGTTTTGATTCATCATTACTTCATAAGCTGCTTTTAGATAAATTTACAGACCTGAAAGATCTACATAAAACAAAAGTTTTTGCAATTCTTTAAAAACATTGGACATCAATGCTATACTTGCTCAGCTCTACGACTTCTGACTTTCCTAGTCAAGGAACTTGTCAGGAACCTCTGCTGATGCTGTCTTCTCTTTTATTATAATACATAAAATTGGTACTGCTCTTTAAATACATGAATCACTGGCTTATGATTCTTCTATATGCAGTTATCCTTTCCTTGAGAAATGCTACTTGAAGAACATTTATGGAGACAGTTGTATCATCTTGGGCTTGTTCTGATTTGGTAATTTATTGTGTGCTGCTGTCTGTGATGATGTTGTTATGTATTTATAAAATATCTGTTGTAAAGCTCCCAAAAATTTTTGTTTTTTTAAATCCTAAATGGCAGAGATAACAGAGGCCAATACTCCACATACACATACCTTACTGTAAATGTCAATTTGGTACAATATCTGGTACTTAGCATTTATATTTGTCCTACTTTTAGATTACAAAAATATTGAATTATTTTTGTTAAGGTGAAAAATTAATATGATTTTAAAAAGGAAGAGATGTCACATTTTAATTTGGCATTACACATTCAAAATGTTTCTTAATGATTTATCAATTTCACTGCAGTATCCATAAACTATTTTACTTTTCCATACTGCTGCACTTCCTCTTGATAGCTACGTCTCTTGTGAAGTTTCTGGGATTGGTAAAACAAGGAAGAAATCAATGCAAAATACCCTTTTCCCCGAGAAAAAAAGAATGTCTCATGTCTTCCCCAAAAATTTTGATTTTTCAGCAAACGCATTTTCTAGTAACTCATAACAAAAAATTATCACCTTCTCTTCTTTACCAGGGTTTTTATTAGTATCTTGCATCATAGGTGCATTATTGTATATTAGTTTTCCCCTCCATGATTCTCTTGCTAACACTAATTCCTGAAATAGCAGTTGATCTTTTTACAACAGTGAATGGAGGCTAGGGGTGAGTAAAAATAACTTTTTTTTTATGATAAAGTGAGAGTCTACAGAAGCCAAAAAAGTTTTCAGTCTAAAAACTTTGTAATCTAAATTCAGATTGTTGTTATTATTAACACTGTTTCAGAAGAAAAAAGTCAAAAAACTACAGGGGTATAGCACATGGAAAGTAAAGAATTTTATTGTTTTCCATTTTTTTTCCTTTTTGAACACGTAAGAAATTTTTCATTTAGATTTCACTAGTTTTAGATTGAATATTTAAAATACAGTAGCTTAAGATTATAAAATGTGTCAAATAGTTGCAGGATATTCAGAATTGCAAGTGACCCACAAAGATCATATAGTCCAACTCTTAAGTGAATGGCCCCTACAGGGAGCAAACCCCCAACCTTGACATTCTTAACACCATGCTCTAAGCAACTGAGCTTATTTCAATAAAGTATTTTCATGCATTTTTAAGTTATTAATGCATTTTTAAAGTTATAAAATACTAATTTCTCATTTTAGAAAAACTATTTGTAGAAAATATTGCTTAAAATTTCTCCAACTGAAAAATTATCCTAAGATACTTTTCCTCTATTAAGAAAATCATGGTTCTGTTGAATTGATATTCCACAACAAAAGTAACAGTTTTTTATCAAGCCTGCATGTTTTTTCAGAAGAGGCAGGTATGCTGTGTAAAACTGCTCAGTAATTTCATACTTACAGGAAGTGGAGGAAGAAAAAAATGCACTGTAGCCCTTGCATTCCTTTTGTAATATTATCTGTGAATCTAACTGTGCTTTCTTCTTTTTTTGTTTTCTTTTTTACATGAACACTGTTCCCTGTTGACTCATCTTTTTTAGTTAATTATATTTTAAACTTTTTCAAAATTTCCTGCATTTTTGAAAACTTATTGTGCCCTGTTCATGTCTACACAAACAGATAGATGGATGAAGGATGAACATACACTTACATAAACACTCATGGGATGTCTATGTTTTCAGCATCCTACTTTAATATTTTTTATTTGTGCTAGATTGATTTGTTTCCTGTAATCCTTTGTGAAGCTTCTAATTCAGCAATATATTGCAGATATTTTTACTCCTTCTGTCCTTATTACCGAATAGCACAATTTTTCTTCTTTCTGTTTCCTGTAATGATTGTCCTACCCAGGGCTTATTTCTTTCTGATTTCATACTGTCCACAATTTGTTTTGCAGTCCTTGTACAGCATTATCAAAAGACGATAGACTCATATTCTTGAAAAACAAAACTAAAATAAAAGAAATAGGGCACTTAACCAATAAATGTTTTGATAATAAAGATTCTCACACATCCCAGTAGGTACACAGTGAACTGAAGGAGATTTCAATCAAAACACAAACACGCTGGTACAATGATGAAATTTAATTTTGAATCAGGATTTTCTGAAGTTTCTTCCTGCAGACAGCATTTCCAAATTTACTGCAAGGCATTTTTTGTGTGTCCGCTTTAAACCTAGAACATCATGAGTTTCTCTCATTGAATAAATGTATACCTGCTTAGGAGTTCTCTTCTCTTCTAGATGTCATCATCTTGGCTGTTATCTGCTCGCCCAAGCCCTTGACACAGCTACTTCATGGGTTTTGAATAAGCTGTGGTCTTATTGGACTACAGCATTTCATGGAAGCTAAGAAAGTAGAGCATTTCCCATAGTTTCAATTATGAACAGCAGAAGAATTGCACCCACTAAAAAGCAGCAATATTTTTTTGTTTGTTTCATCGATGAATTAAGGTCTGAACTTTTTGGTGGTGAATGCACAGTTGTGGTGTTTTTCAAATGCAGCTTTAGCATAACTACCGTCCTCAGTCACAGTACAATTCTAATTTAGTAATCGCTTTCTGCAGGCATTCACTCAGGGGGTAGAACCCGGTACCTTCCTGGGCTGAGATAGCTAACAGGCTAACAAAATCAAGGAAGATGTACTCCTAGACAATTAAGTAGGCACAATTCTGATGTTGTTTTATTTTCGTTCTTTTCCAGCTATTTTAAAATTTTCTTCTCAAAAGATGCCTTGTTTTTTGTTGTTTCTGTGCACTAGATAGAGCAAAGATATGAAAATCAGCATTTTGAAAAATGTATCTCTGCTTAGTTACTACATTGGGTAGATTCAAAGGATTATAGAATCATAAAATGCTTTGGGTTGGAATGGACCTTTAAAAGTCATCTTCTTCCAACTCTACTGCTGCAGGCAGGGACATCTATCCTAGATGAGAAAATTGGTATTCTCCATGCCCACGTACTACCACTGTTGTGGAGCAGGGCAGACGTCAGGTCTGTGTGGTGCAGAGCAACTTCAGTGTCAGCAGTCAGACCTGCAGCAAACTGAATTGCAGCAATGCAGCTGATGAAGGTTCTGGAGCACAAGTCTTATAAGGAATGGCTGAGGGAGTCAGGGCTGTTTAGTCTGGAAAGGAGTCTCATAGGTGAACCTTCCTGTTTTCTGAAACTATCTGAAAGGAGGTTGTGGCATCACCTCCAGGTAGCTAAGTCAAGAGGAAATGGCCTCAAGTTGAATCGGGGAAGGTTGAGATTGAATTCTGAAATAGACAATATTTCTTGCTTGAAAGTTTGTCAGGCATTGGAAAAAGTTGCCCAGGGAAGTGGCTGAGGTACTGTTCCTGGAGGTGTTTGTAAGATGTGTAAATGTAGCACTTAGAGACATGGTTTAGTGCTGGAATTGACAGAGTTTGGTTTACAGTTGGACTCTATGATTTTAGAGGTCTTTTCAAACCTAAATGATTCTATGATTCTCTTCTAAATTATCAGTGCTGCCAGGGGCCCAGCAGAGTTATTAGGAAATATTAGTTTTCTTCCCAATATCTTTATTTCTTGCTCACAATGTGTTTTTCATTACAAAACAAATTCTAATTAAAGGTAAAGAAATGAAAATCAGAAAAATACAAAAAAATTGAAAGTAGAAAATACGTTATTCTGTGCACAACCTTCTAGTACATGTAGCAGATATATTAACATTAGTATTTGGATCTGTTGGACAAAATCTTATTATTAAAGCAACAGAGGAGTTTTTGATATGATAAATACGCATAGTTTTGTAGAACAGTAAGGAAATATATTCTTCTCAAAGCTCTCCTAATTCTGAACATTTTTATAAAACTTGCAGCATTTTTCTAGAAGTGCTATAAATTTTCCACTTTAAAATTAGGTAAAAATTATTTGAAAAATAATTGTGGGTGTATGTTCATTAGATTAAGTTGGAGGACTGAGAGATAAGGTAAGGTTAAGTCCTTCAATCTCCCTCCAGATACTCACTTCCACTATAATACCTGTGCCTAAGCACATTATGGCAACAGAATCCAAGTTTTTAGAGAATTCTAATTCATTCCCACTCTCTCACTGTGAGACAGTCATTCTTAGGCAGTGTGTCCAAAAACTCAAACACAGAGTTTGAGTATGCTCATGACATTTTTCTCTTGCCCCTTACTGCCCCCCATACTTCTTCAGGATGCCTGCTGAAGCCAATCTGCATGCAAGACTTATCAAGCAGTTAATAAATGTTGATTCAGACTGCGGTATTTACTTAGTAATAGCGTTGCTTTATCCTTGCTTTTAAGTTAATCACAAACAAACCTCCTTCAATCCTTGCCAGGAAGCTTCCCATAAGTCCATTGCAAATCATAGACATAATCTGTGTAAATAATTAATCTGCTTGAATCTTATGCCAGTAACAACTGCACCAACACTGATTACCAGATATGTAATTACATTTTGTTTGTATTTAAATAGATTTGCCTGTGTCCTCTGTAGAGGAAAGTGCCTCACCTCCCCTGTGATCGAGGACAGAATTTCTTGACCTCTCTTTGGTTCCCTGATGTGAATGGTCACTGAGGTAAACCAAGGTGATGTCAGACCATGAGGATGCACCTTGTTCAGTTTCCTCTGAAGTTAGACGTCAATATGTTGATCAACAAGGGGCAAAAGGAATCTCCCACAAGCTCAAGTAATAACAAAAACAATAAAAGAACTGTGATTGTATGACTCCACAGTGTTTTCCAATGACTCAGAAATTACCATGTAAACTGACTTCTGTGGTGGGTTGACCTTGGTTGGTGCCCACCAAGGTGTACAATCACTCCTCTTCTTATCAGTACAGGGGGGAGAAAGTAAGTTGGAAAAAAAGCCTTGTGGGTCAAAATGAAAGTAATTTAATACAGCAAAAGCAAAGGTCACATGCAGAAGCAAAGGAAAACAAAATATTTATTCTCTACTTTCCATTAGCAGGTGGCCACTTCCTGGGAAGTGGACATTGGAACAAACACTGTAAATATCAAATGTGTGTGTGTTCCTCATTCTTTCTCCTAAATATTCTCTTTTGCTGAGCAGACATAAACATCACTTCGGTCATTTTGTGCCAGATGTCCTGGCTATGTCCTCTCCAATTCACTTGGCAGTGTTACACTAATGTCAGGACTCAATGACAGTAGAGGCCTATTCCAACCTAAATAATGTTATGATTCTGTGATTCTATATGAGGTATTCTGCTTAGTAAATCAGTACTAGTTAACTTTACTCACAAACTTGTTCAGCCCACTGCTTTTATTCTGTCCTACTTCAGCCTTTACTTTTTTCTGTTGTTCTTCCAGACCATCTGTTTAAGACACCTTTCTTGAAAATCAGGAGTCCACCAAAACATGTCTGCTTATATATGATTACAGATTTTCTCTACAACACTTCTTGCTGATATAAATTTTTTCAGTTTTACTAAAACTAACACCCTGACTTGCAATGTTATTTCAGATTCATATGTAGTGACCTGGGGCCATCATTTGTTTAGCCATATATTTTGGCTTTCTCAAAATTTTGAAGATGTACAATGTAATACCATGGTATTTTTCCCTATTTCAGGTGATTGCAGAGATGAGTGTCTTAGCCTAAACACTCATTACAGATAAGGTAAAGAGACAAATTGGAGGACTGTAAACAGAGGACTGTATACTTCCACAGAGATTTTACAGATGACCTTAGCCTCCAGTTTAGAAAAAGGCAGACAAAACCAAGCTAATTTCTAATTATGGGATTAGAAATCTTCTGAAGCAACAATATAAAATAAACCCACTATAACATAGATGAACAAGAATACCATCAAACAACATCTCCAACTAACACAGATGAGGTGTAGAACTTCATATACTTCAGCAATATTGTTAAGCAAAACAAAACTTACTTTCAGTTATGTCTTCATAACTGTAAGTAATCCAAAGAAAGAGAGGTATTACCCTCTGGAGTAAACCACATATTGAATTCCAGAGTAACAACTCTCCTAGTGTTATTTATCAAAATGTTGCCATCTAAAATCTAGGCATTCATAAACATCTGTCCTTAACAAATCTTTAGCATCCTCTGACAATATAATCAGAGATAAGTATTGTGAAGAAGTGTTGCCCTGACTTTTGCTGTTCTGGATGTTATCATTCTTTTGTAGCCAGTGTCTCACACATTTCTCTGTAAACATAGCCAGGTTATTGTAACGGTATCTTTTTGTTTACATTCCTTTCTCCTGGGCACAGAAGTTGGATGGACATTTCCTTTGACCAGTGTGATTGAGGGACTACAAGCTGTTTTCCTCCAATGGACAGTGATTTTTAAAATGCATATAAAATCAGCTGGGTGGGTCTCACCCCGCAGTTGCTTCTTACTCTCCTAACTGGTGTCTGTCTCCTTCGTTTGTGTCGTTACTGCAACAAAGAAGAATGG
Source organism: Climacteris rufus (assembly GCA_013398175.1). Classification (NCBI taxonomy): domain Eukaryota; kingdom Metazoa; phylum Chordata; class Aves; order Passeriformes; family Climacteridae; genus Climacteris; species Climacteris rufus. Next base: position 63,002 of record VZRZ01003759.1, on the reverse strand, counting down.
AATAGAACCAGTGAGAATAGAAATATATTTTCAAAATGGCTGTGATTCAGTCTTCCAGCTGAAAAAACATGGTAAGTCAGGCCTTACTGTAGAGTGCCTAAGGAAAGAGAAACCAGGACACGAGCAAAAATGGAAGCCAATAATTAATGTGAAATTAAAAAACAAAAACAAAACCAAAACCAAAACAACAACAAAAAAGAAAAAACAAAAACCAACCCCAAACTTAAACTATGCAGGGAGAAGAAAAAGGACTGTGTAAGACCAAAAGTGTGAGAAAGGGAATGATAATGTGTTCTGTTACTTTGCTTTCAGCATGCACTCATCCATGAATACTGAATACATAACAATCAATAGCTGAAAGAGAGGAAAATTGCAAACATACTGGTGATGCAAAACAACATTCAAAGTTAGATCAGTCTTCCTTACAGGCTTGGGGTCTCATGCCTATCCATGTTGCAAGAATGAGACCATGCCAGAATCAGTGGCTGCAGGTGCAAACACACTGGCTGCTGACAGCAGTTAGGGATAGTTAACAGTTTCCGGACAGTATAAAATATTTACATTTGGTTGTTGCACTTTAATTTTCCTCCTCAGAAACTAACATGCTACTAATGGCTACTGTTTAATACTTTGGGGCTGCTTTTCAATACCTTTGCAATCCTCTGGGGAGCAGCGAGCTACACTTTGTGAAATGCTGACAAAGAGTGGGTATGCCAAGTCACAGAGTGTTTATTGTACATAACCCAAATGCAGGTACCCATTCCAACTGCAATCTATATGCTTTTCTTGTTAGTTGTATTTGTCATGTGAGTGTCTAATTAGCAAAGTTAATCAAGAAGATGTAAATGTCACTCAGATATTACCCAAGACAAATAACAAAACATACACAAATGTAAAAATTTAGATGTATTAAGTTCAGATAGACAGAATTTCTATAATTCTTGGTAGTTGGGTTGGGTTTACTAAACAGACATGAATTTTTTTATTATTATTAATTCTATGAACTCCCCATTGTTTGCATTTCTGGAATATAAAAGTAAAAATTAGAATAAAAAAGTGAGCAGTGAAGTACATGCTTAATGAGCATAATGTAGGTAAGCATAATTTTGTTCCACATGCTTTACTGAGACATTCCAAGTGATAAAATCCAGAGAGAATTAAGACCAGGAAGCCAAGAAGTCCCAGCTCTAATTGAACAGAACCTGACTGTATTGTCTACTACAAGAATTGAAAATAATGCTTCAGTACTGTGTGTGGGTGCCACTTTGGCACAGTTCACCATACTCACACACATGGATTTGCTGCTTGGTGTTGAGCAAGGCTATGCTGTTCAAAGTAGCAGGTACCTGCTGTGCTCCTTTCCATGTGCATCCCCATATATACGACTACAGGAAAAAAATATCCCTTTGTTTTTCAGAAGTTACACACTCAGAATCACAGAATCAGTCAGGCTGGAAGGGACTGCAATGGGTCATGTGGTCCAATCTCCCTGCTCAAGCAGGGTCATCCCAGATCACATTTCACAGAATCATACCCAGACCCTTCTTGGATATCCCCAGTGTTGTGAACTCCACAGTCTCTTTGGGCAATCTGTTTCAGTGCTTGGTCACTCTCACAGTAAAGAAGTACTTCCTCATAATCATGTGGAATTTCCTGTGCATCAGTGTCTGCACAATGCCTTTTGTCTTATTGCTTGGCATCACCAAGAAGAGCCTGGCTCAATCTTCTTGAGATTCCTTCTTAGTTGTGTCTTCTTGAGGCTGAATAGGTCCAGCTCCCTTAGCCTTTCCTTGTAAGAGAAATGCTCCAATCCCTTAATCATCTTTGTTGTGCTCTCTGTCCACTCACCCCACCCACACTTCCTCAGTTTGCTGACAAGACTATTGTAAGATGTCAAAAACCTTGCTAAGTCAAACTGCTACTACTGCTCTCCTTTCATCCGAGTAGTCGTTTCATTGTAGAAGGCAATCAGTTGCCTTCAAACATGACTTACCTTTAGTGAACCCATGCTGACTACTCCTGATCACCTTTATGTCATTTGTGTGGGTAGAGGTGGCCTCCAGAAGGAGGCCATCACCTTTCCAGGGATTGAGGTGAGGCCTACTAGCAGGTAGTTACCTGTGTCCTCCTTCTTGCTCTTTTTGAAGACCGGTGATATTTGTTTTCTTCCAGCCCTCAGGCAACTCTCCTGATCTCCATTACCTTTCAAAGATTATTGTAAGCGGCCTGGCTATAATGCCTGCCAGCCTTCTCAACCCTCATGGATGTATCCCATCAGGGCCCATGGACTTATGGATGTTGAATTTGTGTTTTCTGCCCCAATTTGTGTTTTCTGCCAGTGTTTTCTGGTCCAATCCTCTTTGATCAAAGGAAGGTCTTCCCACAGCATTCATTTACTCTGGTCTCCTGGGTTAGAGTTTTCTGAGGAGTGGTCTTCTGTGAAGACAGATGCAAAGAAGACATTCAATAACTCTGCCTTCTCTGTGTTCTCTGTTAAGAGGGTCTCCTCTCTGTTAATGAATGGGCCAACATTATCCTTTGTTTTCCTTTTGCTATTTATGTTTTTGAAAAAGTCTTTTTTTAAATCCTTGTCATCCTTGGCCAGATTTTATTCTAGATAAAGCTTGGCCTTTCTAATCTCAACACTACTTAATCTGTCCACCTCTCCATATTCTCTCCAAGTAGCCTGACCCGACTTCCATGTCATGTGTACTTGTACTTGAGTAATTCAGGAGTTCTATTCACAGAGGTTTATTTGCATCTTGGCCTTGGCATCATTCTAGAGCCTGAAGGAACTGAACCTTTAATGCTGACTAACTCTCTTGGACCCCTAGTCCCTGCAGGGCCTGTTCCTGCAGGATTCGTCCAAGAAGATCCTTAAAGAACCTAAAATTAGCTCTCCTGAAGTTCATGGTTGTAACCTTGCTGATTGTCCTGCTGCCTTTTCATTCAATACTGAACTCTGATCTCATGGTCACTACAGCCAAGGTTGTCCCCAACCCTCACATCATCAACAAGACCTTCCCTGTTTGTTGATACAAGATGAAGCAGCACACCATTCCTTGTGGGATCCTCCACTACTTGTGACAGGAAGTTGTCATCAACGCTTTCCAGGAACCTCCTAGATTGTGCTTTGCTGTGTAGCTTCTCCAGAAGATGTTGGGGTAGTTAATTCCCCAACAAGAACCAGGGCCTGTGACTTTGAGACTACTTCTAGTTGTCTATAGAAGGCCTGGTTCACTTCTCCTCTAGATCAGGTGGCCACACCCACAACAGTGTCAGCCTTACTAGTCTGCCCTTTCATCACAGAATCATGGAATATGCTGAGTTGGAAGAGACCCACCAGGGTCATTGAGTCCAACTCCTAGCCCGGCACAGGACACCCCAATGATGCCTTACTGGGGACTACCTAAAAACAGAAGCCACGTGAAATTAGGAGAGTAAAAAAGGAGTTATATTTATGGAGGCCCTTCAGGTACATTTAGGGCAGACAGAGCCCCCCAGGGGCTTCACCCAAAATGGACAATGGGTCACGGGATTTCATACTTTTATAAGTTTTGTACATTTGTATATTGGGGTTTAATCTTCCAGTTACAGCTTCAGGTAATGAAGTAATTTACCCCGAGTTTTCTCCCCTCTATCCCACTTTTGTTTACATTTCTTGGGGCCTGAGACAGTAAGGTGTCCTTGAATCCCAGGCCTGGAGAGGAACTGTTTTGTCTGACCAAAACAGGAAAACAGTAGCTAACACTATATGGAGTTTCGAGTTATAGACTACAGAATTGCAGGATTACAAATATATGAAAAATATAAAAGCTAAAATCCTAAGGCATCACCAAGAATAACACCATGAGCCTAAAACCATTGTCCAAACTCTTCTGGAACTCAGACAGGCTTAGTGCTGTCACCACTTTCCTGGGAAGCCTGCTTCATTACTTAACCACCCTCTGGGTGAAAAAAATTTTCCTGATATCCAACCTAGACCTTCCCTGACTCAGCTTCATGCTGTACCTTCANACCTGTGTCCTCCTTCTTGCTCTTTTTGAAGACCGGTGATATTTGTTTTCTTCCAGCCCTCAGGCAACTCTCCTGATCTCCATTACCTTTCAAAGATTATTGTAAGCGGCCTGGCTATAATGCCTGCCAGCCTTCTCAACCCTCATGGATGTATCCCATCAGGGCCCATGGACTTATGGATGTTGAATTTGTGTTTTCTGCCCCAATTTGTGTTTTCTGCCAGTGTTTTCTGGTCCAATCCTCTTTGATCAAAGGAAGGTCTTCCCACAGCATTCATTTACTCTGGTCTCCTGGGTTAGAGTTTTCTGAGGAGTGGTCTTCTGTGAAGACAGATGCAAAGAAGACATTCAATAACTCTGCCTTCTCTGTGTTCTCTGTTAAGAGGGTCTCCTCTCTGTTAATGAATGGGCCAACATTATCCTTTGTTTTCCTTTTGCTATTTATGTTTTTGAAAAAGTCTTTTTTTAAATCCTTGTCATCCTTGGCCAGATTTTATTCTAGATAAAGCTTGGCCTTTCTAATCTCAACACTACTTAATCTGTCCACCTCTCCATATTCTCTCCAAGTAGCCTGACCCGACTTCCATGTCATGTGTACTTGTACTTGAGTAATTCAGGAGTTCTATTCACAGAGGTTTATTTGCATCTTGGCCTTGGCATCATTCTAGAGCCTGAAGGAACTGAACCTTTAATGCTGACTAACTCTCTTGGACCCCTAGTCCCTGCAGGGCCTGTTCCTGCAGGATTCGTCCAAGAAGATCCTTAAAGAACCTAAAATTAGCTCTCCTGAAGTTCATGGTTGTAACCTTGCTGATTGTCCTGCTGCCTTTTCATTCAATACTGAACTCTGATCTCATGGTCACTACAGCCAAGGTTGTCCCCAACCCTCACATCATCAACAAGACCTTCCCTGTTTGTTGATACAAGATGAAGCAGCACACCATTCCTTGTGGGATCCTCCACTACTTGTGACAGGAAGTTGTCATCAACGCTTTCCAGGAACCTCCTAGATTGTGCTTTGCTGTGTAGCTTCTCCAGAAGATGTTGGGGTAGTTAATTCCCCAACAAGAACCAGGGCCTGTGACTTTGAGACTACTTCTAGTTGTCTATAGAAGGCCTGGTTCACTTCTCCTCTAGATCAGGTGGCCACACCCACAACAGTGTCAGCCTTACTAGTCTGCCCTTTCATCACAGAATCATGGAATATGCTGAGTTGGAAGAGACCCACCAGGGTCATTGAGTCCAACTCCTAGCCCGGCACAGGACACCCCAATGATGCCTTACTGGGGACTACCTAAAAACAGAAGCCACGTGAAATTAGGAGAGTAAAAAAGGAGTTATATTTATGGAGGCCCTTCAGGTACATTTAGGGCAGACAGAGCCCCCCAGGGGCTTCACCCAAAATGGACAATGGGTCACGGGATTTCATACTTTTATAAGTTTTGTACATTTGTATATTGGGGTTTAATCTTCCAGTTACAGCTTCAGGTAATGAAGTAATTTACCCCGAGTTTTCTCCCCTCTATCCCACTTTTGTTTACATTTCTTGGGGCCTGAGACAGTAAGGTGTCCTTGAATCCCAGGCCTGGAGAGGAACTGTTTTGTCTGACCAAAACAGGAAAACAGTAGCTAACACTATATGGAGTTTCGAGTTATAGACTACAGAATTGCAGGATTACAAATATATGAAAAATATAAAAGCTAAAATCCTAAGGCATCACCAAGAATAACACCATGAGCCTAAAACCATTGTCCAAACTCTTCTGGAACTCAGACAGGCTTAGTGCTGTCACCACTTTCCTGAGAAGCCTGCTTCATTACTTAACCACCCTCTGGGTGAAAAAAATTTTCCTGATATCCAACCTAGACCTTCCCTGACTCAGCTTCATGCTGTACCTTCAAATCCTGTCACTGGTCATGAGAGTGCAGAGATCAATTCTTGTCCTCTGCTTCCCCTCATGAGGATGTTGAAGACACCCATAAGCTCTTAACTCACTCATCATCCTCACCAAAACTAGGCTTGATACTTGTAAGCATTGCCTCATGTAGAGGCCAAATCCACCACAACACCTTCTTGGTCTGCTTTTCTTAAACAGTGTGTACCTTTCATAAGAACGTTACAGTCATGCATGTTTCCATGACTGCAAGGTCAAAGTCCTGTGACTGCACATAGTTCTCTAAATCTCCCTGTTGGTTCCCCTAATGTGTGGATTTCATAGAAGCATTTGATGGTGACAATAGCCAGTAAGGGTGCTAAAGGATGCTCCATAGTCCTGTCTTGTTGTTGTGTCTTTGGGTGCTTGTGCTTGATCAAGGTATTCCCACTTAAGCCTTCTTTTTCTACTGGGGTGTTTCTTTGATGTTTCTGTGATGGCTTCCATTATCTCAGGAGTCCCTGACTCCTCTCTGTAAGACTGCAGGTGTGCTCCAGTGTGGCTAGTACATTTCAGAATTGCCTGCACAGGGCCCTCACAAGTACTGTGAACCTCTAAATTTTCAAAATATTCCACAGTTTGCCAGGGACAATCATGATATTTTTGCCTTCCCTCATCATTTCTAAAGCCCTGCAAATGAGTCTCACTAGCTCCTGGGCAAAGACTCTCCTTCCCTGCTGAGAAAAGTGGTTCTCATCTGATGGCAGCATGCCAGGTACTGTGTAGGCCATATCATTATCAAAACGCTCAAAATTTTGGCCATGACACCAGGTGTGGAGCCACATATTAACAGACTCAGCCCATCTGTTTCTTTCAGTATTGCTGCTTTCAATTGGAATTATGGAATTGTGCCCCAGATTCCCATACGAAATGTCCCAAAGCCTGGAAATCTTTTTTGATCATCATGAAACTAAGTGTTGCCATGTCCCTGTCCAGTACATGGGAGATCAGTAATGGGTCTCATATCAGTCTGATCTAATGGGAGATCAGTCTGTATGCTGTACCAGGCTTGGAAGTCTTCTGGTGACATCCTTAACCTGGGGAAGCAGCAGACCTCTCTATGAGTTAGGCCTGGTCTACATATTGGGCCATCTGTTCTCTTTAGAAGGTAATATCCTACAGCTAAATGCCATCTTTTCTTCCTCTTGGAAACAGTTTTAGTACAGTGGGCTGGCCTTACTGATAGTGGTGGTACCTCTGACTGGAGCTTCATTCACTTCAACCTTAGGCTAGTCTTCCACATAAAAAGCCTCACACCTTGTGCAGAGGTACCTAGAGGAATGAGGTGAGCAAAGAATAACGCTGCTTGCCTCCCTGAGTATGGATGGCCCTCCATTCACATCTTATTTTACAATTGATACCTTACTGGGAGATGAATAGAGGATTCCCTTGATCTCTAATTGTTTCTGGAGAGGTGTTTCTCTCCTGCCTCGGAGAGGATGGAGCATGGTTCCACCAGTCCGTCTCCCTCTCTAATCCTCTAGTGTTTCTTAGCCTTTCTACTTCATCTTGTAACTCTGCTACCAGGCTGAGCAGCTTGTCCGCTTGGTCACATGTGATGTAGCTGCACATTAATTTGTGTGTACAGCATTTTGGTGGTGGAGGGAAATTTCTCACATGTAACAGGTCAGGAAAATGGGTTATCTATAAGTTTATTTATATTTTTTCTGGCTAGTGCTTTTTCTCTAGAGATAATTTCGTGACGGTGGAGTATCAGAGGGGTCTGTAATGGTTTTACAGAGAGAAAAAGATTAAAACTGTCTAAGTCCCTTCCCTGACACGACAGTTAGGGCACAAAAAAAAAAAAAACAAACTCGAAATGAAATTATGAGATGTTAAAAAATGTTGGAGACAAAATTTTATTTAAAAAAATAGAAATAAATACAATAATAAAAGGAAAATTGTACAAAAGAGGGAATGGTTTAACCAACAAGGGCAAGGTATCACATGGCCCCACCTGGCATAAAATGGCTGCTGCTCCCAGGCAGTTCCTCGTGGCCCAGGAGAACAAAGAAAGTACTGTGGTAAACAGACCTCCCAGCTTAATGTCTTTTTCTGGACAGACAATAGAGTATCACATGGGCAAAACAAAGCCTGGAAGGCTATTTCATCCAAAAGGATTCACTCTTTTGAGATGCTGGATGCTGGATGGCATTGTGAGTACAGGGGCTCTCTCTCTCTGTGATGCAGTGGCAAAAGGCAGTAGACTGCAGCGGCAGCGGCAGTGGCAGCAAAAACAGTGGCAGCAGCAGCAATGGTATGGGTACTGGTGATTGTGGATATTGCAAAACAGCTCTGAAGCAGCTTCAGATTGTAAAGCAGCTTCATGGACTATGACAATCTCAGATGTGAAAGCCCTATTGCAAAATTCATCTCTGGGTCAGGGACCTGCCCTAGGGTGTTGTGTTGGGTTACGTGGAAACTGTAACCAAAAGTATGTGTTCTATTACCATCTCTGTAAACTGTTAAGATAAGGTGGGTCATTGTTCTTTATCCTCTCCCTGACTCTGCCCTGATAACACCCTCTGGAGAAGCAGCAGCTACTCTGTGGGGGACCATCTCTGCTAATGGGCCATCAAGGTCTTCTGGAATGACTCATGAGAATTACATCATCCCTTTGTGAGAGGAACTGAGGGGAGGAACTGAACATGCCTACCTGTATATAAGAGGCTTGAAACACTACAAGGCACTACTTCCACTGGATTCCCACAGGAGAGGAGCTTGAGAACCACCACTGGACCTCCAGAGATGGACCAGGCTTTTCCTCAGGACCACCACTTCAACCAGACCACATCCATCACTCCAATGGGACTGCAGCCACCATTTAATTGGACTGCTATCACCATCCTGACCAACAGGGTGGTGAGCTGTATTCTGATGTTGTCAGTTTAAACTGGTGTTTCTGTATTATTGCCTTTATTTTAATTTTTCCTATTAAAATTGTGGTTCTGACTTGGAATCTCTCACAACATATTTGTGTGGGCTAAATTTCTCTGCTAGTTAGTTTTCAAACTAGCACAGGTGAATCCCTCACGAGACAGAGAGAACAGAGAAGACCTCTTGCATTTCCATTCCCAGTTTTTAAAAAGGCATGGCACCATGTCCTTTCTGTGAAGGGGCTATAAAGAAAAATTCTACTTCCAATGTCAGAATACCCTGTCAGAAACTGCCCTTCCTGGGCTACCCTTCTGCCTCTGTCACGTTCATGGTCATGATGTAAAAACGTTATTGAATAAACAGGACTGAAAGCTCCACCCCATTATTTCTGTACCCACAAAAGAATCATACAAGGAAGTTTGTTTTTCTGCAAGGAAGGCTGGATTCCAGGCCTTCAAGGTAATTTAACGTACAGTCCTGAAAATCTAGCTGAAAGAAAAAGTGTTTCTGAACAGAAGTTACAATCCATAGAGATACATGCATATATAAATACACACATTTAAATTCGTTCCTGTCCAATGGAGGACAAGAATTAGAACTCTAAAAGCAGGAGGGAGGTTTTGGGAAAGGATATATATTTTAGAACAGTTTTTGGAATTATCCTGGAATTACTGACAGCTTAGGATTGCACATTGCTAACAGGTAATATCAAGGTATCTATAACATTGTCAACTATTACAGAATCAGGAAATGCTGATGTTGAGTTTCCATTGTGCATTTTGAACCTCAACATAAACCTCAACATCTGAGCACACAGAAAGAGAATGGTTGAAGTTTGAAGTGGTCTCTGGAAACTATCTGGTCCAACCCTTCTGCTCAAGTGGGACAAACAAGAGCTGGTTGCAGAAGGCCATGCCCAGTGACTTTAGAATATCTCCAGAGATGGAGACCCCCACAACAACCCTGGGCAGTCTGTTCCAGTGTTTGGTAACCCTCACAGTGAAGAAAAGTGTCTCTTGATGTTCAGAGAGAACCTCCTGTGTTTCATTTCCTGCGCATTGCTTTTGATCCTCACTGTCAGTGGGTACTACTGGAAAGAGCCTTGCTCCGTCTTATTTAAACTCTCACTTCATCTATCTGTACACAATGATGACGTTCCCATTAAGTCTTCTTTTTTCCAGGTTTCTTTCATCTTTTTCTCATAGGAGAGATATTGAAGCCCCTTAATCACTTCTGTGGCCTTTCACTGTACTCTCTTTAGTATGTCCTTATCTCTTGTGTACTGCTGAGTCCAGAACCAGACTCAGTGTTTCAGGTGTGGCCTTGCCAGTGCTGAGTATAGAGGCAGCTCTTTTCACCTGCTGGCAACAGTCCTCCTCTTGCAACCCAAGATGCTATTGGCACTTTCTTTCCCACATGAGCAAAAATTTTTTCACTCGTGTCAAATTCAGATCCAGCAGAACCACTGTGAACTCCATGCTGTTCCTGTCAACTCACTTTTTCAGCATGTTGAGGTCTCTCTGAATGGCAATACAACTATCTGGTGCACAAACTCTTTCTCTCAGGTTTGTGTTAGCAGCAAATTTGCCGAGGGTACTCTCTGACCCATTATTCAGATCCTAATTGGCTCCTAGCATACAATTCTAATTACGGGCCTCCATCTAGATTTTGTACCACTGATCACCACCATCTGGATCTGACCATTCATCTCATTTTCAATCCATTTCACTGTCTGCTCATCCTACCTAATTTTTGTTAGCTTCTCTACTGATCTACTAGGACACAGTGCCAAAAGCCCTGCTGAAGTCAGAGTGGGCAATATCAGCTGCTCTCCCTCACTCACCAAGCCAGTCATTGTACAATGTTGGTGAAGTATGAATTCTGATTTTTGAATCCATGCTGACTTCTCCTGATCATTTCCATGTCCTTCAAGGGTCTGGATACTTTCCAGGTCTAAGTGTTCTATCACCCTCCTGGAGATAAAGGTGAAGATGATGACTTCTTTTCTGGAAACTACTGCTTGCCCTTTTTGCAGAAAGAAATGATGTTTGCTTTCCTCCAGATCTTGGGCATCTCTCACAGTTGCCATGATTATTCAAATATTGCCAAGTGTATCCTTGCAATGACATCAGAGAGCTCCTTTGGCACTCATGGCTGCATCCCATAAAGGTCTGTCAACAGATCATCTCTTTTCCTTAAACATTTCCTGACCTGATCCTCTTCTAGCAACACCAACTGTTCCTTGCTCCAGACTTTGCCCTGTTTTCCAAGACCCTGAGTTACTGAAAGACGGTGGTTTTAGTAAAGACAGATTTGAAGGAGGCATTCTGTCAGATGTTCAACTTCAGAGATTTAAGCAACATCAAGGGAAATTCTATGTCAGCATTGTTGGTGACACCAATGAATTATGTTCTGCATTACCATCTGTATTCAAGTCTCTTAGAATCACAGAATCGTAGAATGATTTTTGTTGGAAAGAACATTACAATCTAGTTTACATTCACCTGCCATGGGCAGAGACACCTTTCACTAGACCAGCTTGCTGAGAACTCCATCCAGCTTGCTGGAATGGAAATGGCCTGACTTATCTGGGAAACCTGTCCCAGTGCATCTCAACAAAGAATTTCCTCCTAATAACTAATCCAAATTTACTCTCTTTTAGTTGGAATCCATTCCCCATTGTCTTGTCAGTACATGTTCTTGTAAAAAGTCCCTGTCCATGTTTTTATAGAATCGCTTCAGGTACTGGAAGGCCACAATTAAGTCACCCCAAAGCCTTTTCTTTTCCTGGCTGAACAAACCCAATTCTCTCAGCCTTTCATTGTATAAGAGCAGTTCTATCCCTTTAATCATCTTGGTGGCCGTCCTCTGGGCTCTGTCCAATAGGTCCATGTCCTTACTGTGGTGAGGATGCCAGAGATGGATGTGGTACTCCAAATGTGGTCTCACAAGAGCAGAGTAGAGGAGTAGAATCTCTTCCCTTGCCTTGCTGCCCATGATGCTTTTGATGCAGCTCAGGACACCTTTGTCTTTCTGGGCTGTGAGTGCATGTTGCTAGCTCTTGTCCAGCTTCTAATCCAACACTCCCAAGTCCTTCTCAGCAGGACTGCTCTCCAGCTGTTCATCCCCCAGCCTGTATTGATACTGCGATTGTCCTGACCCAGGTGCAGCACTTTGCTTTTGATCTTATTAAACTTCATTAAATTCTTATTTATTACCCACTTCTTGAGCTTGTCCAGGATCCTCTCAACTACATCCTGTCGTTCAAGTGTGTCAACTGCTCCACTCAGCTTGGTGTGCTCTACAAATTTTCTGAGGATGCACTCTATCTCTTCATCTATGTCATTAATAAAGATAGTAAATAAGATGGGTTCCAATACAGAAACCTTAGGGACACCATTTGTTACTGATGTGCATAGGGATTCTGAGCTGTTGACCACTGCCCTCTGAATGTGACTGTTCAACCACTTTCTTGTCCCTCTAACAGTCTACTCATCAGATACATCTCTATCTAATTTATAGAAGGATGTTGTGTGGTTGTAAAAAACTTTGCAGAAGACCAGATGAATGACATCTGTAGCCCTTCTCTCGTCCATAGAACATCACTAGTTGGTCAGGCAGAACTTGCCCTTGGTGAAGCCGTGCTGGCTATTCTGAATCACGTCCCTGTCCTCCATGTGTTTTAGCATAGCTTCTTGGAGGATCTGTTCTATGAACCTCCCAGACACAGAGGTGGAGCTCACAGATTGGTGATTCCCAATGTCCTTTCTACCTGTTTTAGATAGGTACAATGTTTCCCCTTTTCCAGTCACCTGGGACTTCACCTGACTGCCATGACTTTTTAAATATCGTGGAGGCTGTCTTGACAACTAAATCAGCCAATTCTCTCAGGACTCTGATGTAGCTCATTGGGTTGCATGGACTTTCAGGTGGTCCATAGGTTCTTGAGGTGGTCACAAACATGGTCTTCTTTAACAGTGGGAGAGACTTTGCTCCCCTAGTCCCAATCCTGCTGTCCATCCACTTAAGAGGTGTGGGAAGAGACATTGCCATTGAAAACTGGGGCAAAAATATTGTCAGCCTTTTCCTAACTGATTCTTACCAGTTTTCCAGGGTTTTTTAACAGATGGGGTACACCTTCCTTTTCTGACTAACATACCTGTTATGATCCAGTTATGAATAATATTAGAGAAATGTCTCTGCGTGAATTAAGGTGCAAATGACACCACATGCCAAAGTCAATAGTATGGATTTTATTTAACAGTAAATGTGAAGTAGAAAGAAAGAGAGAGAAAAAAATAGGAAAAGGTGTGTGTGGGGGTGGTGTGGGAAGAGAAAGAAAGTGACTGAGAGACAGATTAAATGGAAAATATCACCACTATGTGCATCTTTACAGTGTTCTGTTGATCCTCTTCTGGTCCTCTCAGTGGTGACGGTCCCGAAAAGCATGGAATTCCCTGTACTAATATACATTCAGGCCAGGTGGGAACACCCAGGTACCTCCCCTGGGAGGGGGCACGTTTGCCTCTTACAACAGACTCTGGATCTGTTGCATCACTTTGCAACAGGTTCAGTTGTCTGGTGCAAGGCCCAAGGAATGAGTCTGGGGAGCATTTTGTGGGTCTTTGATGGATTATGATCCCTCCTCAGCTGTCTCTCATGTAAATGTCCTGTGGATGTGGCCTTCCCAGGCTGGGGTTTTTAAAACTGAGCCAGTTTGTGTAAGAGAAATGGTTGTTAATTCCCTCTGACCAGAGGGACCAAGCACACTCACAAAGATTCTCCTCCTCCCCCTTTGGTTGGAGGGGAGTCTGTGCAAACCTATCTCAGCAGATGAGTTTGTGGGCTATGGCATTCCCCACCCTGAACCCAGGCAGGCATGATTTTCAGGACAGCTGCTGGGTTTGGCTTTCTTTGTAGATGCATTCTTCTCCCTCAGCCTTGTTTACTTCTCCCTGAACCTGAGATAATTGGACAATAGAATCACCTTTATCTTTTTTCAAGTTCCCTTAAATGGCTTAACTCATAATCCAAAGTTCCAGTCAGGAGGCATATTCCAGGAGGGGTGGGCTTTGATGATCACAGCTTCTTTATACAGTTTTGCCATAACGGGCAAAAAGTCCTTCATAATTATTTTTAAGCCATTAATCATAACATTTCAGTCTCTCACAATAACAGCTGACTATCTCCCTGGAGATCTGGAAGACTACTTGCCTAAAGTTCAGAGACCAAATTTTTCTCGTTACCTGAACCGTATTCCTCAGGATTGTGAACTCCACTGGTGCATGGTCACTGCAACCCTGGGTGCCCAATTCTAATGTCCCTCGTTAGCTCACCTGTGTTGGTGACCAACAGATCTGGTAATCATGGCCTCTGGTAGGGCTGCCTGTTACCTGCATCAGGAATTTATCTTTTACACATTTCAGCACTCTCCTGGATTACCTGCAGCTCGCCATGCTAATTTTCCAGCGGGACAAGAGCCTACGAACACTATGCCTCCTGCACCTAAAGCATGAAGATATATCAACATTTCCTGTGTTCCATCTGTGTGTTAAGAAGTCTGGAAATGCAGAAAGCTACTTAGAATGCTTAGTCACTGAGTTCTCATTCATTTTAATTGGAGTGGAGTGCTTCCCTTACTTTCCTTTTATCCCCTGCCACTCTTGGCTAAAAGTTTTTTTGTTTACTGTGGATCTGAGAGATTGACAAAAACAATCTGGCAGCAGCAATTTCTAAAGCCATATATAATCTATGTCTGTTGAAATGAAAACTCCCACCAGTCAAATGGTCAGGTTAAAAACAACTGTGCATTTCCCCATGTCTGGAGTCCAGTTTTCCCTATTGCCACTGAGATGAAGACAAAAAGTGCTCATTGTTTTCTAAAGTAGCCTTAAAAAGGAATGTCTATCATGTGAATAAAGAAAGAGTACTGGAAAATAAATCAGAAATTATTCAAAACTTGAAATAATTTACACTTTGCTCTGAGAAAGTATTGTAATAAACTAAGGGATTTTCACTGAAATTTCATTTTTTCAGAGTTCCTTGGTTGAATATAAATGTCTTTGACCTTGGTTGTATCGATAGCAGACCACAAAATATTTACTCTTGAAAACCCCTTAATGTAGACAGAACATGGTGTTACACTAAAGTGGGAAGCCCTGTAGCTACAGCAACAGAAGGATTAAGTCCTTTCTGATAGATCAAAAAAAAATTTGAAAAGGTTTCCCATTTAATTGGATGGACTTTGAGTCCATTTCGCAATGATGAATAACTAAATAAACAAGTGGTTTTTTTATATAGGAGGAAAACATCAGTCCCATTAGTTTTCCTATGGGTGTCCAGGTATTCAAGCTTTACTAAAAGTTATTGTTAAAGTATTTTATAAGCATTATTTTTGTATGTGTCAATATACATCCTAAAATCTTGGAGTTTGATTTAAAAAAATTAAATTCTTCTACAGTTATCTATGATTTATGAATTGTTTTTGGTGCTATAAATTTCCTGTCTTTTATCACAGCTATGCAGGTAAGTAGTAGGAAGCAGATCTTACTTTATGTTGAATGGAAATTTTTTCTCTTCCTACAAGTCTGTTTTACCTTATGAATATATCTTAGGTTCTAATGAGAGGTATAACCAAAGTAAGTATTCTGTCACCATCCCCATCACTTCTTGATGAACTGCTAATGATGGGTCATTTGCAACAGCTGTCCACTGTACACCCCACCCTCCAGGCTGCAAGCTGTGCCTTAGGTGAGGAAGAAAGAGACAACCCTGTGAGGCAGAATAACTTGTCTTTGTCTTCACATCAGTGACTCAACCCTGATAACTCCTTCTGAGAGGCTGCAGCAGAGTCCCACCCATCCTGAGGTCATCCTTGCTAATGGGATATAACAAACTGAACAGCCACCAGCAGAATAGAACTCCAGAAATATCCCATGACTCATGGGATTACATCATTTCCATTGGGAAACTCCCTGCCCAGGGGGAGGGACCACCAAAATACCACCATATAAAATGGGGTTTGGGGACTGGGAAACCACCACCACTGGACTTCAACTGGAGAACCCAAGCTCCCAGAAGAGGCCCAGACCTTTTCTACTGGACCCCTGTTCTCAACAGGACTGCAACCATTATCCCACATCCCACAACTGGACCACAACCACTGCCATGTTGTATCATGACTGTCAATTGAAGCCAGTGTTTCTGTTACTGCATTTATTGTAACCCTTCTATTAAATCATAATTCTGACCTAAAATCTCTCACTCAAGATTTTTTTTGGATTCATTTCCCCCACTGGTTTACATTCAAACCAGCTCAGAATAGGACAACTACATTAAAGGGACTATTCATGGAATGGTAAACCTCTTCACACTATTGGCAGTTAATCCACAGCTTCTTCCTACCACAATAAAATTAGTTACTTGAACTACATGTGTGATGATGTAAAAAGACTGATTTAAAAACAGATATGTACAGTCCTGAATGTTCAGGGAGGAAACATCTAAATGAACTATATAAGGAAGGAATAATAAAGGTTTATTTTTTTGAAAATTTGTCTCTCTCTGAAATTAGAACTCCTTTTTTGAAGATTACAATGAACATGCCAGTTTCTACATAGGATTTAAAATTCTGATTTCCAGTTACTATGTCAAACATTGCATCTACTTGCAGCGTAGAAAAACAATATCTAGAGCTTTTTTGTATCTTTTATCTTCCTCCATTCAAAACAAAGAAACAGTTTTCTGCCTTTCCAAACACACTGAATAGAAACACAAACGAATTGGAATAGCTTTTGAGAATACTGCTGAAGTTTTAAAAAAGAACCTCTGAAATTCTTACTTAATTCATACTTAAATTCTCCACCTTGGATGATTTTGTTTTTAATCCATGTATCTATTCTTGAAATTTGCTGATTTCAAGAATATAGCCTTTCTCTGTGTTGAATGTGTTGTACTCCCATGACCCAGTTAGACTTATAGGCTTTTGATGCTAGTGAGGACTACAATTTTCTTTTATTATTTTTAGATATAACAGATCCATCTCTTTCCCAATGGTTGAATATGTTCTAGAACAAGATTTCATACTGATGCAAGTAACTCTGTAAGGACTCTGTAAGGACTGTTCTCACACAGGAAAAGCAAGAATTAAATAAAAGAATTAGAATCAAATGTCAACTCTAAAAATGTTCCGTTTTGTTTCTAAGGCCAAAATTATAATCTCTATAATTTATTATAAAACCTATGAAAACAATATGGGATATTGCAGCTTTCTGGACTGCAACCATTCATTGCTGCCTCATATCTAATTTTTCCTCTGACGTATCCCAAAGCCGTTCCTGTGGGACTACTCTCAATCCAGTCATTACAGAGCCTCTACTGCTATTCGCAACTGCCCTCACCTAGGTGCAGAAACTTACAACTGGCTTTGTTGAGCTTTAGGAGGGTCACTACGTTCACTTCTCAAATATTTCGTGGTCCCTCTGGGTGTCATCCTTTCCGTCCAACATATCAGGTACACCACTCAGCTTGATGCCATTTACAAACTTGCTGAACATGCATTCAATGCCATTGTCAGTGAGATTGATTAGGTTATAAAATAATATTTATTGGTCCTTTTATGGGCTCCTGAGGGTCACCACTCCTGTCCACCTTAAGATATTGAGACTTTCTTTGGATGTGGCCATCACATATCTCTCCAATTCAGAGGTAACTATGTTGGGAGGGACCATGTCCAAGACCTCACAGAAGTACAGGTAGATGATATTTGTAGGAGTTCAGTGGTTCACTAATGCAGTCACTCCAACGTAGAAGACCACTGGATAGTCAGGCACAATTTGCCCATGGTGAAGCCATGCTGGCTATTTCTAACTACCTCCCCGTCTTTCATGTGAATTGACATATCTTCAAGCAGGAGGTGTTTCATGATGTTACTGGCCACAGAGGTGAGGCTGATTGCTCAGTGTTTCTATCATCCTCCTTTCTACCTCTTTCAAAAAAGAATGTGATGGTTTCCTCATTAAAATCACTGTAGACTTCAACTAGCTGACCTAAAAATCACAACATCTTTGTCCATTTCATATTTCAGTATTTAGAGTAACAATAAAGAATAGCTGATCATTCAGATTGCCTGGAAAACTGAGAGCAAGACAATAAGTGTTATGGATTGGCCTGCTTTAAAAAACAAACAAACAACAAAAAAACTCCAAAAAAACCCCAAAAAACCCAACAAAAATACAAATATGAGAATAAAAATCTAAACAGAACTCTAATAAAGAAATAGTAATCCTTTGTCAGTCAGACTTGTGAATGTATACAGCCTCAAGTGAAGTAGAGCAAATATTATTGCCAATTCAATCAGTGCAAACAAAAATGCATATACACACAACTTGTACATATATACATATGCAATTTTATACACACAGTTGTATACACACATACAGATACACAGAGACACAGAAAGATATTTGTGCACAGATTAATTAATTAATTAGTTTATTTATTTATGCATTCATTTATATGGGTAAGTATGTAAGTATTTGCCTGAATATGCACACATGGTTGCCTGTGATAAATTCACAGCTGGAAAATCTGCAAAAATGTAAGGATGTAAATAGCAAATAATTATAGAAAGTCTTACTTTTTTTCTTCATATTCCTCACTGCTGTTAATCTCTGTTCTGTATTCTTCCCTCTTCATATTACCATCACAAGACCCACCTTACATTTTTGCTATTCTCCTTTCATTGACTCTTTACCCAGTTTTGTGACACTTTCTTCTCTTATTTCCATTGATCATGTGTACTGCTCACTCAAAAAAGTCTTTTTAGCCTTCCCCACAGATTAAAATGGGGTGATGTCAAGTTGTCGAGTGTTTTCTTCCTACATGGTGCAAGGTTTAGGAAGTTGCCATGACTTCAAGAGATCAGATACCTGACTTCACCTTTCTCCTTTGGCACACTGCTAGTTGAGCTGGTGCTGGGAGTAAAGCCCTATCTCCTTTCAATACTTGTTAGGCACCTAGCAAAGCAGAAAAATACCACTTGGCATCAGTCTTGGCTTTAGTATCTGCTTGGCAGATACCCATTTCTCCCTGCTCAGTCTAGATCAGCCTGAAATGGCATCTTGTCTTGTCCTGGGGTAACTGTATGAGTGTATCATTCCCCTGATATTGTTTTCCCATCATCATCTGTGTGCCCAGAACTTCCTGTCTGGGAGTGATGTTGCTACCTGAAGGAAACGGAAGCTCAGGGAATTTTTTCCTCCAAGCGGACTGTTTAAAATTGAAGGTAACTCCCCCAGATTTGTTCTTTCCAGGTCTTGCTTTGCTACCTGCTTGTAGCAGGGAGAGGGAGAGTTTTATTTTCCTTGCTTTTTGGCCAGCTCTTTTTCTCGCTAGCTGAAGGAGGAAGAGTTCCTGGGACCTCTGCTTTTTTTTCCCCTCTTTTCCTTTTTCCTGGGCCTATACAATTGCCTTGTATTGGAATACCAACCACAAAGAGGCCTCACCCGCCCCCCAGGCTCAGGGAGGCCTGGTGTGGCCTGTGCCGAAACCCCTTTGGAGGGACATCCTACTGAAGGAACTGTCAGATTTTACTAAGGTTTTCCCACTGTGTGGGGTTTAGTATCTAACGTTATTAATTTTGTTTTCTTTGCTGTGTCTGNGGTGGGGGGGCTGGAGGAAACTGACTTCTGTTGGAGGGCGTTCCTCCTAAATTTGTCTCAAACGAGGACATCTCTATACTCATAATAAGATAGAGATATATACATACACAGTTGCATGAGAATAACTTTGGCTCGCTACACATTATAACGTATCTTGTCCATGTAGATGTGTAAAGAGAGGTGGAAATGGTGAGAGTCATGTACAATTTCAGCCTGCATGTATTTGCATGTCTTTGTAGACACTGTCCAGGCCGGTCTTTGTACTGGCTATAAGAAACAATTGACTCCTCGTTACACTCATGATTTACTTAACTTTTTAGGGGTGTACTTTGTATGATTTACTGGCAATGTTTGTTTCATAAGCTGCTCCTTTCTCAGTCCTAGAAATGCAAAAAAAAAGAAATATTGATACAGTCAGTAGACAATAAAGTGGGTTTTCTATATGCTGCCCCTTAAGTAGAAACACCCACATATGCAGTAGCAGGGACATAAGGACTTAGAACCATCTTTCCTAGTGATAGCACATTTCAAAGACAGTTAAAGGACAACTGCAAAATTTACAATTAGCAGCAAATATATTAAAGTGAGAGTGGTATTCTGCCTAGATTTCTGCCATAGCACTAGTTCAATATCAGATTTGATAAAACTTTACAACAACAGAAATGCCACTGCAATTTTAAGTGCAGTATGAAAGAACACACACACACAGAAGTACAACTAAATAGGTTAACTGGTGAAGACACATACATCTATTTACACCTGGGTGTCTATGCATTTGTATATACATATACATGCTTGGAGAGACACATATTGATAGTATAAAGACATTCCCAAAATGTCAGTGATGAAGTTGAAGTAATCCATGTTAGGCGTAAAGTAAACATCTAAAATACATTGCAGCATTACACTCATTCCCAAACAGCAGCTTTTGCTGTCCTGTGCTACCCTAAATGAGTCTTGAAATACATACTACCAAATATGTGTACATTTTTCCAGCAGGCAATTAATGAAATCAGGTTTTCTGTTGTCTCCTCTAAATTGTTTAGAATAGGTTTATGAATATTGAGAAGGAAAATGCAACAAACAAAAAGACTGCATGCACAAACAAAGCAAAAGTTTCAAGTAATGACAGTAGTATATGTAATTCTGACGTTCACACATTGTGTTCTAACATAATAGACCACAGAAATTAGGGAAACTGTTGTTAAATAATTGGTGGTTTGATTGCATATGCCATCAAAAACTATTTGACCAACTAATTACAGAGAGAACAGGATGATAAAAAGTGGAAAGTAGTATAGAATTGTAGACTGTGATAAAGGTTAATACACATATTTCTCAGTTGCATGGATTTAATATTTTGCTTGGTTGCATTCTTTGTTTTGTTGATAAATTTTCGATGTCAGTACAGTTGATGCTTCAAGAACCAGAAAATTCTGGATGAGACAATCAAAAAAGCCCAGTATAGCACATGTGTAAACTCAGTAATATGGGCAACTGCCTCACCAAATCATGTAGAGCTTTTCCTTACAGAAGTTCTGTTGCTATCTGTTTAAGAACAAAAGAAAAGGGGTTTTGTCATAAAGCTGTTGTTATGCACCATATACAAAACAATCCTAAATGATGAAGGAGAAAACTTATACTAGAAGTGAAGATTTTGTGTTTGAATATCTGATGGATCTCACTCTCAGCTACAACTGTCAGAGTTGATAATGATAATTGACTCAGAGAGAATCTTGACAGAGAGGCAGTGTCTGTGAATTTGACATTATGAACATCTTCACAGCTAAAAGTCAGATGTATGATATAAAGGAGTGAGTATTTGTGCTATGTAAAATTTTCCTAAAAAAATTTTTTCCTGTTCAGCTGAGAAGACGAGCACCTGAAATTTAGAAGTGACAAAAAATGTAAATGAAGAATTTGGTTTGTTCTTTAAAATCTTACCTCTTTTGTAATCAGTTCAGCCTTCTTTGACTATAATTAATATCTACTTCTAATGCAGAAAAACAGTATTAACAAACACCAAAATATTATGAAACCATGGAGATCAAATATTTTAGAAATTTTAAAGATTTTTCAGTACCTTAAGAAAATATTTTTAAAGCAGTCTTTTCCAATTAAGAACTTTGAAATTACCTTCATTGCCAAAAGGTTTTCATAATAAGAAATCCTTGTAAGCTAGAGCACATAAAATGAGTGGTTTGTATATTGCACTACTGTTTTCCATTGAGTTTTTCTTGCAGAATGCATTATCTTTTTTTAATAATTTATCTTAACCATTATTTTTCTTCCTTTCAATAACTTTTTAAACAATATTAATAATTTTGCAATTTCTGGAGAAGAAAGACCTGTAAAATAAAGATATTCTTGTCGGTATCTAACCCTCCACTAGGTCTTCAAATTTCCAATGCTGGATATCAGACTAGAAAAAAATAACTCAAGAGTGGGAAAAAACAAAGAATAACTGAATCATTGAAGAGGTTAATTTCCAGCTAAAGTATGTTTTGATTCAAACTTGTATTAGATGTTTTATCTAATTAATGTATCCATTTCTAGTTTTGAAAACATATTAATACATTGGAGCATATTCTTAAATCTGCATTTGTATGTAAAGACCTTGTATAATTCTGTAGAGCAGTAGATACATATTACTATATGAAATATGTCATTAAGTTAGTTTTTATTTTCAAGAGGGGTTTTTGTGAGTAATAGCTGGTTACTTACATGTAAGAACTGAGAACATGAATACACACATCCATTTATCATGATGCCTGCTAAGCAAGTATAAGGAACTAATTTGCAGAGAGTTATCTGCATATATATATATATAGGCAGCACATAGATGTGCAGTTATGATCCTTATTGGAAAACAGAGATACCAAGATTTCTTTTACTGACGTCAAAGAAAAGAACCAAGGGAATTAAAAGTCTTTTCCAAGAGAGAAATCAACCAAACAACTACACAGAGAACAGGGTCATCAATCAAAAAATAAAAATTAAAAATATTGGAGCCTGCAAAATCTCTCTGACAAAGAACCAGAATGTAAATGTAACAAGAAGCAATGCTCAGAAGGTTGGCATCTTGTGAAACACATTAACATGAGTATAGCAAAGCCAAGAGATAAAAGATTTTCCTGGAAATAATTTCTTAGTATTAAGATGTAAAAGTAGATTCAACTTCAAAACATCAGCCTTCAAATTGAAAAACAAGTCTTGGTAAGCAAAGATATTGCCTAAACCATCATTATGTGAGTCTCACTTTGAAAATTAAAACGTGAACTTCCTCCACAGCTGTCCAGTAAGGTAGCACGCTACTAAGAAATATGGTCTGGTATCAGGCTTACACAGCTTCTGCTTTGAGTATTTAGATGTCTCAGACTGAGCTGTTCTGCAGAAATTAAATGAAAAGACAAATGTGGATAGGATGTTCAGCACTACAGGTGAAAGGCTACACTTCAATTTGAAAAAATATGTTTAAATTAGGCCTTATAATAGGTTGGTTCCCTATTATTTTGTGCCATTAATTTGGTTTTAGAAAATACTTTAAAACACCTTCACTTGTGAAATCTTTCACAGCCAGCTGATTGTCTCCCTTAGACAAAATGAGAGGCAAAATGTCAAGAAGAGCAAGTATTACCTTAACCTTGTATTGTACTGATCAGAACTTGTCTCAAAGTCAATGATTGCAACTTGTTCAGAATAACCTGATGACTCAGTCTCTCAGAATGCTAATCTTCAAATTCAGTGCAGCAAAGGACAAGAGGATTAAATCCACAATTGTAATGAGATCAATCATTAAAGGCAAAACAGAGCCCATTGACATGAGATGTCTAGCATGTGTAAATGCTTTTACTTTAAAATTTTCATTAGGAAAAGGATTTAGAATAATTATTCTGTAATTACATTTTGCCTATTATTTTAATTTAATTCTTATTACATTATTAATAAAGCTTTCAATTTTTTGCAGATACTTACATTGCAGCTTCAATTTATACAGACGCCAGGGGTTTTTTTTGGTTAGTTGGTTGGTTTTAATGAGAAAAGGAATCTGACTGCATAGCCTCTTCCTATTATTCATCTGATTTTTTCTTTTGAATGTTTGAAAAGATTGTCTCATTCTAAAACTTGCTTTTCCCCTGCTTTCTGTAAGAAATAGAAATAGGGCTCCCTATTCCCCTCAGAATTATTCTCTATGTTTGGCCAATGCATTTAAAAACTGGATTGGGCATATGCAGTCTGCTACTGGATCATGCTTCAAATCCCCTCCCCCCACTCCCAAAATACCAGGTAGTTAAGAGAAGTGTAGAGCATTGCTCCTCTGAGTTTTTGTTTTGAGTAAAGTAGAAATAAGCAATCTTGAAATGTTATTTTTTTTTCTGTTTCACTTTGCTTTGTACAACTCACTCAGATAAAGTTACAGCATTTCGTTTCCAGAAAGCAAGTTGTTAATTTATTTGGGATGCGGAATAGCAGAGGATACTCTACATGATTAATTATCATAAAATATGTGCTAGAAGTAAATAAATAAAGAAGCAACAGTGCAAATTGTGCATGATTCTCATTCACTTTGTCTAAGGAAAGCAATACAGTTTGGAAATGCACAGGTTTTGACCAAGTCTTTCTCAGTATGTAAGGAACTAATTCTCCATTAAGCCACAGAGGTGTTGGTTTTTTTTTTTTTTTTTGTTTGTTTGGTTTTTTTGTGTTATTGAAATGCTAATTTTCAATTTTCTTATTATGTTTCCCCTCCCATCTCTTGCTTACACTGTATATTATTGCATTTGTGGATATATTTCCTTAACAATATGTTTTGAAGAGTGTTAAATGGATGATGTAGGCAGGATTCTAAGAAATTTTAGGTAAAGTACACAATCTTCAAAGAAATGAAAGTAATCAAGACAGACTTGCACACTTGGAATAAAATAATATTGTAATGTTTTCCCTGTTTCAATGTATGTGAGTTGGTTCATTAGCAAGGTACAGATCTTAATTCCAGTATTCTTTAAGTCTTATCTCTACTCCAGATTGTTACATTGTAATTCTAGATTTATTACTACTATGTAGCACATTATCATACAAAATTGCTGTAAGTACAACTACCTTTCCTTTCAGATTCTCCCTTTCTCACACAGTCTTTCTGGGAGGTTTTAAATAAAAACACTTAATAAAATCGGTGAGCGAATGCTGTTACACAGTGGTCATAGGACAGTCCTGAAAGCATTAGTAGCAATTCACTACTGCAGTACATTGCTCTTCTGATGTTTAATGAATGAAACAGTTTCTCCTGACGTACCCTTTACAGAGTCTGACATCAAAACATAAACAAATAATACAAAACCAGAATTACACAATTTTTGGAAGTGAGAAGGATTTAATGGAAGAGAATTTTAGTTGCAAGTTGTCTGTCTTTTCCTGTCTGAAGTGTAGACTCCATAAAAAATTATTTCTTTCTTAGATAATGTTTCCTGATTTTTTTTCTGTCTCAACTGAATCTGACAGAGGCAAAGAGGGGAAGAGAGGAGAGAAAGGCAGAGGAGGAAAGAGAGCAAGAGAAAAAAACCCCACTTCTAAGGAGTGATTACTAAGCTAAGTGCCAAATATTCATAACACAAAACATAGACTGCTACAGTAATGTTGTAATTTTCAGCTGGACTCTTGCCATACAACATATAAAAATAGCCACATGCCATCTGGTAAGCACTTTTTCCCAGGCAAAATGGAAATTAAGGACTACAGCAAAGCTAATCCCTTAGCCTTGGGACAGTGTCAGAACCACTTTTTGGTACATTTGTTTCCTAGGCATGTCCCTTGACATTAACATAATAAATAAAATTAAAAATTCTTATGTTCTAGAATAGGTCTCTCTTAGGGATCTAAGGCAGTTCACAAAAACAGCAGAACATTCAAAATAACAAATACTGACTAAATTTCTTTGGACTCCAGCTTTCACTCTCTGTTCCTGTTTTGAGTCTACTGTTGCAGTGACATTCTCAGTGTAAATCTAGAATACCAGCTCTTAATATGAAAATCACAACTTTCAAAATTGGGTTCATTTTACTTTTATATGTGCTAATTTGCAGATGATCATGCATGAAAACTTCCTAACTTATTTTAGTTAGTGAAGTTTAGTTTAGTTTAGTTTATGACAGTAATTAATGTTTCCCGCTGCATCTAAGCAGTAATATATTTCTTCATTTTGATATAGTACATAGCCTTTCTAAGTACATTAATTTTGTTTATACTTGCACATTTAGTTAGGCATACTATAATTTTTACTTTAATTGATTTATATCTTATTTCTTCATTTGCATTCAGGTGAACAGAACAGGAGGACAGACAAGAATAATAACAAATGATGATGCAATCTTTCAATTACTGGCAATATATCTTTCTCATTAGGCAGAAATTACTTTCAGAATGTGCATGAAGCCCTTAATATAGTGGTACTACTCCAGACTTTCATCTAATATATATTTTCAGGGGATAAAATCTTTTGTAACTTAAGTCACGACAAATTTGCTGTGATTAACTCTTCTAATTGCACATGTAACTAAATGCCTGGATCCTAAATGCATTGACTTTGTGATAACCCAATTCTACAAGTGTTGTTTTTTCATGTATTTCCCAAGAAGTCATCTGCTATTATAATCCTGAAGACTGGCATGGGTTGAAGAAGGTCTATGGATTTTTCTTTATTTTGTAGCTTATATTATTTGCATGTGAGGTCTTATTTTCGTAAGCACAGAGGAAAATCACAGGTGAGGCATTTTCCTTTACAATGGTTTCCAAGTGTGACTTTGGTGAAAGTATTGCGCCTTTTCCTGTGACCTTTTGCCTGTCTCTTGCTGCTACTGCCATCAGAGAGTATGAATGTAACCAGTCTTGGCTGATATCTAAAGCCAATTAAAGCTTTTTCTCCCTCAGTTCAGGCTGAAAGAAGTGTTATGGCTACCTTCGACATAGTTCACAGTACATCATAGGCTATTATTAGTGTAATCCCCCAATACATGGATTCAAATTAAAGCAGTACCTGTGCTGATACTTGCTAAAAACATCTGAGGGGTTTGTTACTGAGATGTATTTTATAAAGCAGTTTGTCTGTCTACACCAGAGTATTTAATGTAAGTAAAGTATCCCCACATTTCTTATACCAATGTTTTTCCAGAAGCAGCAGTAAGCTTCCAAGTCCATTGTGAAAACAAGGAGTACTCACACGACTCTTGCTGTCTGGTTCCCTATTCTTGCCCCACAGCCTTTCAACCTTGTTTAAAGCAATACGGATAAAGTTCTCATGGTTTCTTCCCTTTTCTTTAAGGAGATGGAAAGTGCAGATTTCTTAAATTTGAATAAAGTTCCTGAATTAATAGTCCATGTTCCATAGGAGAAAAATCTTATAATGCCTGCAAGTGTCAGAACTCCTAAGGACTGACCTGTAGGATGAGTCTTGTTTCCTCTACCTGGAATTTTTCTGATCATACTGCTGTTGCACTGAATTGGAGCTAACTCTTTTCATTTGAAAGCAAATCAAAATCCCGGTGTATTGCAAAGGATAAGGTATATTTTCACAGTCAGAAAAAACTCAGTTTTCCTGGCCAGAAGCTCTAACTTTTGGCCTTGATTTGAGGACACAACAAATTAAATTTCTATGTGAAATGTGAGTGTTATGGACTGCCATTAAGCTTCCCTTAGCAGGCAGAGCATCTTGAAACTGTCTGGGTTTTTTTTTTCAGAGTAAATTTTCCTTTGTTTTAGGTTACCACAGTCCCTGAAGTTGCCTTAAAAATCACAAACCCCCCACCACAATCTTTTATGTGGTTATCCTAGTGTTAGTTAGGCCACTAACATTATTTCATGGCTAGGCACTGAAGGAATGCCACTGTTTAGGGCACAAATCTGCTGTTTTAAATAAAGATACATGTTGAAATAGCTGTACCTCAGTGAAAGGTTAAGGAAGCAATAAAATACCTTGTCCTTTTTATTTTGGCTGTCAAATGCCAAATATTTTGACAGAAATGTCAGTACTTCCCTAATACAGAAATGTTGGCCAAAGCAAGCAAATCCTGAGATAATTGGACACAGCATTAATTACCCTTTAAAGTATCAGTGCCCCCACTTTCAAAAAAATCCCCGTTTTATTTGCACCCATCACAGGTGCCAAGAAATGAAACAACAACATTCCAACCACCATCATTCAGCAAAAAAAAAGGCCACAGGTCAACATTACTCTTCCATGAGACATCACTTACCAGCACCAAAATGAAAATTTCTTTGCCATAAAATGACATTAAAATATTTTAAAAAATATAATAACTATTAAAAATATTTCATATTTTTCTATCTATAAGAAACACTGATCTTTGATTTTTTTAAAGACCAATAATAAAAGCATTTCTCATGTAATCCCTGTGAAAATTGAGGGAATAATAAACTGATGGAAATATCACTTTTGTCACCCTTGCAGTCACTACTGTAAGGTTGAACTGCAAATGTATTTGATCGGATATTCTAAGTTGACGGTGCTGCTTAGAATTTAAAGGCAAAATTAGATTTTCAAAGGGAATTAAAAAAAACCACAGTATGTTTCCATCACTTTTGACAAGATACCACAGTACACAAAGGAAGATGTCAATCACTAAGTATAGTTTGAAGGAGCTTGTGTACACACAGGAAGAGAAAGGTGTTGTGCTTGTCTTTGAAGACTCCTTCACTCTCAGACTACTGAAGATGATTTCTGACTGGTGTCAGAAAATGAACCATATGAGAAAGCTACCACCTCCAAAGAAAACCAGCAGAAAAATGTGCTGAAAATCTTGAAGACCCAACTGAAAATTCATTATCATCATTTGAATTTGCTTGACAGATATCTTTTGACTAACACATCATCACATAGTAATTCTACTATGAAACCCACAATAGAAGCCAGCTTTATTTTCTCCGTAGTTTCTCCACAAGTCTCAACTTTTGGCCTGCATCTTTAAGTACTATAAGCACATTTTTGGAGCCAGAATAAGAATTAATTTTTCAGTATATTAAGAGAAAAGGAATCTCAATAATGAAGGCAATAAGTATGATGTATATTTTTTTTTAATGTATTTTTTTTTAAATTAGGCCTCAGGTACAGATAAAAAGCCTTCATAGTCAACTCAAAAGTACAAATAATTTCATAAATATTTTCTATTAGAAACTTGTTGCTAACAGTCTTCCTTAAAGTAATCTTGGTTAATTGTAGGTCCAGAAAAAAAATGCACAGATAAGAAGTCATAGGTCGGTAGCCATTTAGCTAAGAATCAAGTTGTTTCATTGTTCTGTGGGAGCTAATTTCATCAGATAAAGACAGAACTTCAAAATTTCAAACATGTCAAAAATCTGCAGTGTTTTGCTGCCACTGTCCAATTGAGAGTTGTGAACTTCTTGACATTCACTCAAAGGTGGTCAGGCTTGATCAGGTTTCTGCCTAGAAGATATCTAGTTGCATTACTATGTTAAACGTGTCTAAGATAACATTGCTTACTTCTCAACAGGAGTCAGACGTTGAGGTCTAGTGTTTCACTGATTTATTGTACCAGCTATCTTATACCCACCTATTCAGCAGAAAATGCCCACATAAGAAATCACATGTACTTGCGTAAGGACTATGTCTATTTCATTTATTTTCTTCCCAACATCCCAATATTTAGATCAACATGCATTCCTATAGATACTAGCTTTTTTCATTGTAATTTCTTTGCTTATTCCCAAATATTCAACCTATTTGCAGGAATTTGGCAGCTACTGGGATTTTATTTTCTTTTCCAGAAGCCTCTCTAGCCCTCTCAATATTAAGATAACCTCCATTGGTATCTGCTGGCTGAAAAGAGCTGTGTGTATTTGTTTTATGTGTATGGTTTTGGTAACAGGGGGAAGTACAGGCGTGGCTTTGGTGAGAGGATGCCAGAAACATCTTCTCATATTGAACAAGGCCAATGCCAGCTGGCTCCAAGACAACTCCGCCACTGGCCAAGGCTGAGGCATTCAGCAATAGTGGTAATACCTCTAGGATAAAGCATTTAAGAAGGAAAAAAACTGCTGTGCAACTACAGCTCTGGAAAGGAGTGAGAATATGTGAGAGCAAGAACTCTGCAGACACCAAAGTTAGTGGAGAATGAGGGACAGGAGGTGCTCCAGTTGCCAAGGCAGAGATTCCCCCACTGCCTCTGGTGAAGACCATGGTAAGGCAACTGTGTCCTTGCAGCACTTGGCGGTCCATGGGGACGCAGAGATCCATCTGCAGCCCGTACAGGACCCAAAATCAGGTGGATGCCCAAAGGAGGTTATGACCCTGCAGGAAGTCCATGCGGGAGAATGCTCCTGTAAGGACCTGTGGCCCAGCGGAGAGAGGAAGCCATACAGCAGCAGGTTTGCTGACAGGACTTGTCTCATGGGCGAGCCACACTGGAGTAGGCTGTGCCTGAAGGGAAGGGACACATGCTAGAGTGGTTTGTGAAGAACTGTGGCCTGTGGGAAGGACTCACATTGGAGAAGTTCATGGAAGACTATCCACTGTGGGAGGAACCAGACATTTGATCAGGGCAAGAGAGGAAGGAAGAAGGAGGGGCAGAGACAATATATGATTAAGAGATTGCAGCTCCCGTGCCATGCCCCCTAAAGCACTAGAGGCGGTAGAAGTAGAGAATTTGGGGTGACACAGAGTCCAGAAAGAAGGGAGAAGTGGGGAAAGGGTGTTTCAATATTTATTCTTATTTCTTATTATCCTACTTTAATTTTGTCAATAACTTAAATTATTTTCCCCAAGTTGAGTCTGTTTTGCCCATGACAGAATTGATGATTGATCTCCCCCTGTCTTTATCTCAACCCCAGAGCCTACTTTCATACTTTTTCCCCCAGTTTAGGAAGGGAGTGATAAAGTATCTTGGTGGTGCACCTGGCAGATAACCAAGGTCAACCCCCCACACTGCATTTTGGGGGAGATGAAATGTCAATTTTTTACTGTATGCCAGCTTACCAACATATTTGTTTGCATAGTCTCAGCAATGGAAGCTCAGTTTACATGAATGTTCTTAAGAAACAAACTGCATATTTGCCATACCTTTCATTCTAATTTAAGAATAGAATATTGACAAACATGGTAAATTAAAAGACTGGTATACAGGTGGGGCTATAGTGGAAAGTATTTTCTCTTCATCATATGAAGCAAGAGGAGCATTCATAAGGAGTTTGATATGCCAAGTATGCCCTAACAAAGCCCAAAAAAGTATGACTTATGGCAATCTACCTTCCACTAAGTTAGATTAAATTTGATCTATCAGTCTTCAAGAAAACCTTTATCAAATTTGTTGTTTTGCTTGAATATACAAGAGAGTAGCAAATGTGGAAGACTGGAATGTTAATGGCTAATAAAACAATGGAGCATTTGCAAAAACAGTGGGTCCTTTTCTGAAGATGTGCAAAGTAACTGCCTAGGCGCAGAGGGGATACACACTCAACACCGGAGGCTACAAACTGGTGTCATGCCAATGTCCTCCCTTACATAGCTGGCTCAAGTGTCAAAACTCTCCTTGGGGAAGTACTGGCACTTTAACAGTTGGCCTGAAGGTATTTGTCCCTTCTGATGGGTATAATTGGCTCAACTACGCTGATATGAGAGGCAACTGTCAGGTCTCAGAAGGTGTCATAAACCATAAAAGATCCCTGAAGTGCCCCATGATCCACAGTGTTCAATCATACAGTGTAGAACTCCCCATCCCAGGGTACCTGGGTATGCACCCATCTTAAGCATAAAATAACCGATTGGACTTTGTGTTCTGTGGGCTACTCCCACCCCGATGGATAAAGACCACAACCATCGTCTTGACCAACTAACACTGAAATTGCAAGAATTGTCTCATTGCTGAATCCATGGGTGCTGACTATGTACCTTTCTACTCTTATTCTTTCTTTGAAAATAAACTTAGCCAATTTTAACTTATCCAGAGACAAGGCATTTACTAGGGCATTGAATGCAGTTTTTTGCTTTTGTGCACAATATCACATCAGTAAATTATATCTGGGTATTCAGATAAAGGTAGAACAACAAATTAGATTGCTATGTTTGCTGCCATTGCTGCTTGTAAGAATCTGTACTGTGTCAATCTTCTGTTACTACAGTTATTTAGCATAAAAAGGAGACCCTTTTAGTCTCACAATAAAAACAAAAAAATTCTCAAAGTGTGAAATTGGCATCAGTACAGCCCATGTAGGATCATATCAATTTTTTATGAAATGTCCAGGAGGAGCTACAGACTACTGGACTTACTAGCAAAGAAAAGTATATGAGAAGATTTAAAACAACTCACATCTTTGATCTTTCCTTAAAGCAGAAATAAAGAGAAGTATTGAGCATGCTATAGGTGGAATTTTAATTTTTAAAGAGTGGATCATTTACCATTTTGTACTTCTCTTCCTCTGATCACAGTAACAATATTAAAATAGTGTTTCCTATGTTAATGATAAGGTGAAATGTTACCAGGCTTTCTGTGAATTTTAGTTACTTCACAGCTCTATTGTCTGATTTTTGCCGAATATCAATTAATAAATCAAATCAATAGAAGACATCACTGTAAACAATATTGCAGCCCTGAAGATGGATCTTTTGATACAGTTTCAGGTCAAAAACAAAGAACATTTACAGTGATATCTGCTGCATAATGTGATCTAGAGAAAAATAGCAGGTATGATTAGTAAGCAAAATTATTTTTCAGCATTATTCTGTCTTCAGAAGTAAAACACTGAGAAAATAATTTTATTCTATGAAAAGACGCTTTTTCAATAATATAAACATCTTTAGATAAACTTCAGAATCAGAAAAGTATTGTATGATTTGTGGTAGTTATTTTTTTCTGGTTCTTCCCTGTCCAATATCATTGTGCACTAATCAGTCACACACCAGCTTTATGACATACCATTTATAAAATATACAAAGACATATATTCTGCATATCCTCTACTTATGAATCATGATTTTCTATAATTTTTTTGCTAAAAACATGGTAGATTTTTCATGGAAAAAACTCTGAATTCAGAACCTGAAATATCCTGGAAGTTACTGTTTGAAATGAAATGTGCTTCATATGGGTTTTGATGATCATTTTCTGCTGCTTTTGAGAAGTTTCTTCATTCTTGAGACAAGGGTTTTGGACATTGCAGGTAAGGCCAGAAGGTCTCCTGTTGTTGTGATTGCTTTCTTTTATAGGCTTAGAAAACAACAGATCCACAATCAGCTGTTGGCAAGCCTTGTCTTGGTGAAAAAAACAAAACCAAAAAGCCCTAACTAACTCCCTCACTTAAGAAAGAAAACCGACTTCTCCAAAAAAAGTCAAAACTCAAACACAACTGATATTATTATAGACTAGACTTACTTTCATATTTCATTAGGTGTCAAAGCTAAGAAAGTGATTAAAGTCACTTTGAAATAGATTCAAAGGATGGGTTAGCCCAACTTCAAATTAAGCCTCAGTGAAGTATTTTGTCATCTCCACGGTGCATTGTTAAATCACAACAGGACTCACAGAGTCTCATGACTTGATTAGGGCAGAAAGGCATCTTAAGCAAGTTGATCTAATTGAGATTGCTATATATCGGAAACATTAATTGAGTTTCCATTTGTCAACAAGGAACTACATTAATTTCTGCATAGTAGGACAGAAAATTAGTTTGTACTTATATGATACTGGATGTAATGAAAGGTGAGGCCAGAATGCATTGAGACTGATGTTAAATCTTTCAAGCCCTTAGCATTCACCATTTAGGGTGAAAAAGCCTGGAAATCAGGGAGGAAAGAGACTTTTCTTTTGCAGACTGAGAGGTGCAGACAAAGCTCCCTAAAAGTAAAACAGAGATGAAACAAGTTCAGTTTCTGGCTAGGGATGCACGCACACAAACTTCTCCCAGGCCTTCCGCGGTCTTCTTTTACATTGAACATGGAAGACCCCCATCATCTGTGAATCTAGGGACACTGTCAAATCATATCTCAGCACAACCCTTGAACCACTGAAACCTGTTATTTGCAAGGGGTTTTGTCAGCATTAAGGGTCTTCAATGGCTGGGCTTTGCTCTGTCTTTACTATTTTGTGTGGTATGGGTATATGGTAACATATTATGTTTATACACTGCAGAATATGCACACTACACTAATCAGAATTCAGCCTCTCCTTTTCCTGTTGCCACTAATCGAGTCAATAAATAATTGCATGGGTTGTTTGCCTGGATAAGCATCCTCTCTAGGCTTCAGTGTGCTTACACAGCTGGAAAAAAGCTCAGTTAAAAAATCAGGTCTCTTTATTTTTGTGAAGTAGAAACATTCCTCTCCTCATTTTGAGGATACATGTAGCGAAGAAATGAAAAGTTCACTACTCATTAAGAAATCATTGCGCTCTGGGGTCTCTTTTGGAAGCTAGACTAAGTAATTTAAAGGAATCTCTACTTTGTGCAGTAAAGATTAAAATAACTGGTACAGGTGCAGGAGTTTGTAAGATCCTGGAGAGGGATATGAAGGGGAAAGATTTTTTTCAAACACATTAGTGATTTTAAAGGCCAAATCTAAGCATGGGTCTAAGCGTCAGCAAAATTGGTGAGACACTTTATTTGAAAGTGAGAGGGGCTTTCTATTGCAGGTAGTGCTTTTGCCTCTAAATATGTGAAAAGGAGGTGAAAGCAAGCGGAGCCCACAGCAGACCAGGGACTGCACCAGAACCCTTGCAGGGAGCAGAATCGAGGACTGCCCATGCTACCTGAGCAACCAGGTCAAACATGTCCCCAGTAATGAAGATCCATTCATTACTATAATATGCAGGCTAGCACTGTAGATCACTTTCATGGTCTCCAAAGAAGCTGAGCAGTTATCAGGAACGTTCAAAAATCCACTGGAAAGTCATTTATTTCACTTTATGGTCCTAATTAGCCATTTGTATAGTTCTATAATTAAATATGCTCCTTTCTCATCAAGTTTTTCACTTTAGTAATGATACCACTGTGCCACAAACAGGCCCCATGCTGTTTGGTTTGGGACTTATTCATAGCTTTTAATTGGTCACCCAGTGGTTAGCCAATAACCCCTTCTATGGGAAGCAACACTCCAAATGCTGTTAATGGGCTAGAGGCATAGTGATTGCCTCCTGGTACCCAGCAGTACTGGGAATAAAGCAATTTCCTCCACTGTGTTGTGTGCCCAATAGCTAATCCTCTCCACTCCTGAAATGTACACTATTTGGTTATAAGTATTTGTACTGGCTTACTTACCGCTGGGTTGTTAATAGGCAGTGATTCTTCAATGCTCCTTCAGTGAAGTTACAGTCTGGTTGCTGACTGCTAATTAAAATAAGTTTGTACTCTAAGACTGCAACTAAAAGGTAGCAAGGTCATATTATTTAATGTTGCAGTCTTTTATTTAACAATGTTTAAACCATATTTTTTGTGCACATTTTGCAGACAGGCACAACTATTATTAGTCATGACAGTATAGTCAAAATGAGCCACAAACTAGTCTTTCCTTCCTTGGAGTATGATCACTATGTTTTCCCTGCCTCTGAGACTGCACAGTTAAAGAACAGTGTATGCGTGCAGATTTGTCCTTCTGTTTATTTCTCAGCTTGAAAAAGAATAGTTGTAGATGTGCTAACAATGTACTAAAAGGACTCAATCTGCCAGGAGTCTTTATAGAAATCAAAGCATGCACTCATGACCACTGGAGTAATTTTAAACCCAGCAAGGTTAAGAAAGCGAAGTGGTTATGACTTCCAGAGACAAATTTTATTTATTACTTTTTTGCTACTATTTTAAAATCCACTTTGATTATGAGCCCCTATCATCAGGTTTCTGAATGTAGTATTCATCTGTTTCATGTGACTATTTCTTTCTGTTTGCCTCTAGAAGATGACAAGCTCTCTCCAGCAGAAGTAATTGAGGTCTGCTTACTTTTGTTTTCTACTTTACTAACAGGAAGGCTGCAGAATTATTCTTACCATATTCTTACTGAAACTAATATCTGAGATAGAAAAAAAAAAAAGTTATGCTTTTTAAAAGGTTGCTTATAGTATTTCACTTCTCTGTATAATAAAATGGAAGTTCACTCATCTAATGTCTGCAAGACAATGTAAGGCACTTAAATTTCATCAAGGTGCTAGCACAATGTGTATTTTAGTTATAAGGATTTTTCAGATTTTTTTCTTAAATAAAATAGACTTCCACCTTGGGTTCAGTGCTTATGAAAAGCTAATTATCAGGCAACAAATATCGTTTGCCCTCCTACCCTTCAATTCTAATATGGATATTCCATGCCAGTCTAAACCAGGCAAGTTTTCTCAAAGTTTTTATCAATGGAGGATGTACACAGAACGACTCCCACTAGTCGAAAGGAAACAAAATTTTTTAATATTTTGCTGCAGTGCTTCCATTTCTTAATACCAGCCTTTATCTAGTAGCATTGACAGGCAGCATGCTCCTCAACTTCCAACTGATTCTACAGTTCTGAAGAAATTCATGTGACTTTGCTTCATCTTCCTAACCTATGGAATTTAAGTAATATTTGCTTAATGAGAAAGAAAGAAAAAAAAATTAAAATACATCTCAATCTCTGGTGTGTTTAATATCCACAGACATTCTGCATGCAATTTTTGTTGGAAGTTTCACTTCCCTGTGTGATTTTTCTTCACTCTGTTTCTGTTTTACAGAACAGTAAGTTCAAACTCAGAGCACATTTTCTGTTTTTTAAGGCACAAAGGAACCCTCCCTGATTTTTGAGGCAGGCTGATGGCCAGAAATTATTCAAAATTGATTTGCCTTTCTTTTGTGTTTGAGGCGTTATTTTACAAACATTTCTCCATCTCTGATTTGGAAAACAATTGTTGGTGAGAGTAAGTTCAGTGCATTGAATCCTGTTCAATAGACGTGATTGCACAAGTTTCACCTGAATTTTGATAGACTAGGTATAGGGGAAATTTATTTGGATAAGTATCCTTAAATATTATATTTAGTGAAAAATACAGGATTACTTTTATAATGAACTTTAAATGCTACCATAGGTACTATAGTTTAATATTTTATAGCACATTCTCTTTGTAATTTGAGTAGCATTCACAAGACCCAGCTATGTATCATCTGAAGAGCCCTTTGTGCATTTTATACAAGTGCAAAAAATTTAGTGTGTTGTTCAAAGTGCACAGAACAGAGCCCTGTTTAAGGCAGGGGTTAGTGCAAGGAGAAAGGATGCTCTTTTCCCAAAGCTTATCTACCAGTTCCAACTTCTTAGCAGATAACCAGCCCATTAAATTTTTTTAATCAATTCAGTTATCCTTTCAAATAGTCATCATATGATTTGGAAAGATATCTAATTATAAAAGGTGATTTTTACAATTAATATCTTAGCTAGCATTTCCTCTTGTTTCTCAACCCTTCCAAACCCTGCCTTGTCCCCTCTCACTGGATCTGTAGAACATCTATCACCTCAAGTCATTCAGGCAGGAAGCACATCTCACAGAAAAAAGGAAAAAACCCATATTACTTGATGCATAAAAATATTATTAATTTGCTGGGAAAGTTAATAGAAATCTTCGGATTGATTTCCTTTTGTTTTGAATCAGATTCATACCAAATGACAATTAAGACTAGCCACAGATTCAATCTCTGCAAAAGTTGTCATACTGTTCTATTTTTTTGATCTACGGACACTAAAATTCTGTGAGATTAAGGTAATTTGCTATCATTATCCAGGAGTCTATTCCGGAGACTGAAACAGAAACTGTAACTACTGAATCTCAGACTGGTCTACACCCACCAAGCATAACGATCAATACTTTTGTTTAACAATGTAGTTCGCTATTAACTATTATTATGCTAGCATTAATACCTGCCATTATTAAGTTTTGGTCTTTGTGAACAGAACATGAATATGTTAAAACCCACATGAACACTTCCTGTTCCCTGTAAGTGGAAGGAAGGTTCCTCCCTTTGTAAAGGAGGATCCCCTTTTTAACTGTAACAAAAACCAAGAAGTTTTTCAAGAGATAGCCCCCGTAGCTGAAGCACTGACTTCAGACACCCAGACAGGGTTTGCTACTGAATGTGACACTGTCAGCACAACCTTGTGCAGTCACTTAGCACTGCGTTACAAAGACTCACCAGCTTGAATGTCCCTGCTCTGTAGTCTGCTGTTTAGATGCAAGGTTATTTAACTGTCTAAAGTTTCTTGGCAGGGAATAGCTGACAAACTCTGTATGCAGGAGAGATAATGTCCATTTGAGTGTGCTTAAAGACGCCCGAAAAACAAAAGGTAACCTGGTGTGCCTGTGCCAGCAAGCGGAAGGAATGTGTGAACCTTGGCTTTGTGGAAAAAAAAACCAAACAACCAAACATGCCCAAAAGGCAGACTTGGAGATTTACATGCAAGAAAACTGCCGGCCATTTTTTATTTCTATTTTTTTCAGACCAACAAGTCTGGGTGTACTGTCTGAAAATAAAATCCATTACATCAAAGAATATCCTAGGTTCATATAATCAATTAGTTTTCCTCATGGAAACAGAGCCACAATATTGGCTGTTTGGGCTAAAGGGGAAATGAAGTTATTATCACCTGGTTGGAAGACTTAATCTACTCTGCCATGCATCATGATTTAATTATTTGTAATTGATCCCTAATAGATGGATGTCAAGTCTGGCCTTGCTTGGCTTCAATTATAGCAATTTTGCAGCCTCACTTCGTAGTGGATCTTGGCAAATGTCTGTTGATTTCTGTCTGTCTCCATTTATGTTTGAGCACTTCTAGATTTCATTAAATGCTACTTGAAAATGTTATGCATTATGGCATCAAGGAAAAAAGAGAATGGAGATATTACAACAGACATTCTTTGTAGATTGTGTCCGTGTCTAGTTTATACAGTTTTTGGAGCTGTGTCAATTGCTTTTCTGTTGGTAAGTGGTATGGAAATTTTAAGGGAGGATGGATAAATAGCCAGATTTTTAAGTTCAACATATTGTGGAGTTAAAATATTTTTTTACATTTTAATTTGCTGGAATATCCACATGCCACCACCTTATAAGAAAGGAAGAAAAATATGTTACTTTATGAACTAAGAAAATACCCCTGACATGAGTTTTTTATATTATCTCCTTTCTGATATTTTTGTTTGCATTCTAAATAAATTAATATTTCAAAACTTGGTTATGCTAGCTATGCTTATGGCCACTAGAAGACTAATAAAACAACATCATAGAATTGTAGAATGGTAGAATATGCTCTGCTGGACTCATCAGGATTATTGTGTCCAACTCCGGACCCTGTACAGAACACCCCTAGAACCACACCATGTGTCTGAGAGGGTCCAAACACTTCTGGAACTCAGACAGACATGGTATTGTGACCACTTTCCTGGGAGTCTCTTCCAGTGCTCAACCATGCTTCAAAAGTGTAAAACGTTTTACTGCTGTCTCACCTAAATCTCCCCTGACTCAGCTTCATGCTGTTTCCTTGAATCCTGTCACTGATTTTGAGAGTGAAGAAATTGGCACCTGACCCTCTACTTCCCCTCGAGAGGATGCTGAAGACCAGAATGAGATCTCCCCTCAATCTCCTCCAGGCTGAACAACACAAGTGACCTCAACTGCTCCTCATACGGCTTCCCCTCCAGACCCGTCATTGTCCTTGTGGCTCTCCTTCAGATACTCTCTAATATCTGTTTTATCTTGTGGTGACCAAAACTGCACAAAGCACTCAAGGTGAGGCTGCCCCAGTGCAGAGCAGAGTGGGACAATCCCCTCCGTTGCCCATCTGGCAATGCTGTACCTGATGCACCCCAGGACAGGGTTGGCCCTCCTGGCTGCCAGGGCACTGCTGGCTCATGTTCAACTTGCCATCACCCAGGACTCCCAGGTCCCTTTCTGTACTGCTGCTTTCCAGCCTCTCATTTCCCAGTTTATACACAAATCCAGGGTTACCCTGTCCCAGGTTGTGAGAGAATGAAATGTTATGGTTAATGACCTAAAAATCATGAAGAACTTTTTGCTCATTATGGCAAAACTGTATAAAGAAGCTGTGATCATCAAAGCCCACCCCTCCTGGAATATATCTCCTGACTGGAACTTTGGACTGTGAGTTAAGTGACCTAAGGGAGCTTGAGATAAGATAAAGGTGACAATCTTATTCAGTTACCTCAGGTCTAGGGAGAAGTAAACAAGGCTGGGGAAGAAGAAAGCCAAACCCAGCTGTCCTAAAAATCATGCCTGCCTGGGTTCAGGGTGGGGGGAGGCCATAGCCCACAAACTCATCTGCTGAGACCACCTGCACAGTTGCTCCTCCAACC
Source organism: Climacteris rufus (assembly GCA_013398175.1). Classification (NCBI taxonomy): domain Eukaryota; kingdom Metazoa; phylum Chordata; class Aves; order Passeriformes; family Climacteridae; genus Climacteris; species Climacteris rufus. Next base: position 23,188 of record VZRZ01003759.1, on the reverse strand, counting down.
AAGGGGGGAGGAGGAGCGATTTTGGGGGTGTGGCATAACCTCTGGTCAGAGGGAGTTAACACCCATCCTCCCTTACACAAACTGGCTCAGTTGTAAAGCCCCCACCCACCCTGGGAAGGCCACATCCACACAGGATAGTCATGCGAGAGGCAATTGAGGAGGGGTCATAAATCATCAAAGACACTTGAAGCTCCCTCCAGACTGATTTCTGAGGCTTTGCACCAGGTGACTGCAAATGATGCAAAGTGATGCAATGGATCTGTTGCAAGAGACAGTGTCAAACTTGCCCCTTCCCAGGGGAGGTACCTGGGCATTCCCACCTGGCCTGAATGTGTATTATTACATGTGTGTTTTGCACAACCCTGACCACTAAGAGGACCAGAAGAACAAAATCAGTGGGACACCACTGGGATGCACAGAGTGGTGATATTTTCCATTTAATCTGTCTCTCAATAACTCTTGTTTTTTCCCCCCATCTCTTTTCTATTTCTTTCTTTCTCTCTCTCTCATTTACTGTTAAATAAAAACCATAGTATTGACTGTGTCTTGTGGTCTCATTACTGCCTTAATTCAGGCAGAGGCATATCTGTAATAATTTAAACAACAGGATCTTAACACAGGTGCAGAATCTGGCACTTGCCTTTTTAAACTTCATATCGTTGGTGATTGCACATCTCTCTAATTTGTCAACATCTTTTTGCAGGTCCTTACTCCCTTGAGGAAAACAACAATTCGTCCCAATTTAGTATTGTTGGCCAATTTAATTAGTATTCCTTTGAGTCTTGTGTCCAAGTCATTAATGAAGATGTTGAAGAGAACTGGGCTGAGGATGGAGTTCTGCAAAACCTTACTTGTGACTGGACACCAGTCTGATGTTATCCCAATCAGTATAGCTCTCTGTGGCCAAGCCATGACCAGTTGCTCACCCATTGCATTATTCAGCTGTGGGCTGGACATTTTGTCCAGAAGGATACTAAAAGGTCATGTAAAAAGCCTTTCTGAAGTCCAAAAAGATTACACCTACTGGCTTTGCTAGATTAACTAGGTGGGTTACCCTGTCATAGAAGGAAATCAGATTTGACAGGCAGGACGTCCTTTTGTATAAACTGAATAAGCAGAAAGAGAGGTTCTAATCAAAACATTCTTCTCTATTTCCCCCTCATTACTATGCTTTCCTAACACTACATCAACCTTAATGGTCAATTTTTTTTGTGCATGAGAAAAAACTAGTATTTTTGCTAAGCATTCAACACTACTGAAAACACACTGAATTAAGACATGAAAATTAACAATCGGTTCTAAGACATCAATAGCTTCTCTGGTACTATCTGAGAGAAAATTCAGTGGTTACACTTCATGGGGTATGTGTTCAGAGGAAAACTATATAATTTCTTATTATTCAGCAGAGGCCTCTAAAGAGACAAGAACAACCTCAATAAAATGTAAAGTAAAACTATTCCTTTAGCCTGCCCTTTGAAATGGTGAAGGCACAAGATGAAGAAATATGAAATGTTGAATAGATTACTATAAATAATCTTTAAAGAATATAATTTAGACCATAACTAGAAAATAAATTTGGAAGAAGCATGCATACAGTTTAAGTAAATTCAGTTGATTGCATTCTCTGATTTTTGCTTCTGGAATAATTTTGGTTGCACTTTATAATAATTAACTTCAAAAGGAAAATTTTATAGCAAGTACCATATTATGCAAGTAGGTGATGCTAAGCATGCAGTAACCCTGTTATCAGATATATAGAAATTCAGAAACTTCATGTCTATTTTTGACAATGTCCCTGTAAAATTTATTGACATTTGTCGGATAGTCAAGTAGATGAATCTCTAAAACACCAACAAATCAAAAAATATTGCTCCTATCAGGAATGTTGATATTGCCCTGGATATTTGTTCACAATGACACTTGTGGAATTTGCTGAAAGAGCTTCCTTTTCAAAACTAATATTTCTACTGTAAACAGAATGGTGAATGAATTGGAGATTTCAGTTAGCTTTCAGACAGCCTTTCTTATTTCAAAGGGGGTGATCACCAGAAGATACAAGGAATCCATAAGCATAAAGTCTACAGCCACTTTGTTCCAGTTACCTTACAAACTTGATAAGCATTAAGGACATAAGATAACCCTAACAATAAAATGTTTGAATCTGCAGCACAGGAGTCTTTTATGTCTTTGAAAGGAGATTACATTTGTCCCTCAGCAGCTGTGTTTTAACATATAATGCACTTGGTGTTACAGAAATACCAAGCTGCTTTGATGTCTCTGTTCCCTGTGCACTCAGCCATCATAGCTTCACGTCTGGGATGGTAAGTCATGCACTACAGGCTCAAACACAGCCCTCCTCCACACCACAGCTTCAGCTGCATCCAGTGATACATAAAGCCACTATGTTTGTTGATCTATTACTTTCTGCATGGGAATTTCTTCCAGGAAATGTCATACGAAACTATGTCTTCCAGTCTTTCAGGACTATCATAGGAAATGTATTTCACTTAACTATTTGCACATATTGACTCTAACAAGGTTTCAGTATTTCCAAGCAAGTGACCTTCGTCACTGTTGATAGTAGATCAGTTGCTTAAAGAACTTCTATTGTTGCACTGCTGGAAAGAGTATATATTTGAAGAAACAGCATGTACTTCACTGAAAAAAAATACATTACTCAGCAGGCATGTCACTCAGACACACACAGACTAAAAAAATGTGTTCCAGAGCTAAAATATTACCTCTTGTTTGCACTTCAAGGGACCAAATAATGATTTACTGTTGTCGGGTTTGCCGACAGAAATTCATTTTGAATGCTTTTTGAGAGTTGTGTCATGTCTCACAGGGGAGTAATCTAAATGGCAATGCCACATAAAACACTAAATGAAAATCAGTGTAGAGGCAAGATCTTCATTCTATAAACATATCCCATATGAAGCAGGGTTAGGAGACGGGTGGAGGATTTGCCATTAACAGAATATTAAAAGGCATGGCAGAGGAGATAGATATACAGACATTTATTTCTTTCATGCGCTCTCAAAAAACCCCCACACCATATTTTTGCTTTCCTCATTAATATTGCCACTTTATCATAAAACTGGGAAAGGAACAATAGGATGCAGAAGATTCTGGCCTACTTTACACTGAAGATCAAGGAATCTCTGAAGCTAGGGCAAGGCTTATAACCACTACTTGCACTGAAAGATATCAAATTGTATCTTTTCTGTTCTTCAGTGCACCAAACTGTGGGCTCATCCACTTCCCTCCAGCGATGAAGCCTTTTATAATGGTACATGTCAGTTAAATTAGAATCCTGACAGATCCATGCCTACTGGCCAGATCTGAAATTCTTTAAAATCAATGAATAGATTCAAGCCACCACTGCTGTCTCCTGCCAGCTTTTTTGTGTTTGGGAAAGACCACAGTCTAAAGAGTTGTGTTGGTAATCATCAGAGTGCCTACCCCATCTGAATAACTTGGAGAGAGCCAACAGAGCAATGCCTAATTTAAAAAAAAAAAAAAAAAAAAAAAAAAAAAAAAAAAAAAATAAATAAAAAAAAAAAAAAAAAAAAAAAAAAAAAAAAAAAAAAAAAAGCAAACAACAAAACCCAGAGGGAGGCTTCCAGTTGTTTCTATTCAATAGATCCAGACAAGTTGTTAATAACCAGAGCAAACTGTTTTCAGTGTTAGAACCAATTCCAGAGGATTTGCAAAACCACATCAGCAGCTCATCTAATCTAGCAACCTGTTCCTAGTTCTGCTGGATATTTCAAGGAAACTGCACAATTTGACAATTCATCTAATAATATACATCTACACAACTGGGAATCTTTTTTTCCCCTTGCCCAGCTGGTAATCAGAATATGCCCTGAAGCATGAGGATTGGTTGGAGAGAAGATAAAAGCACAGAAGAAATAGTAATGTAACTTATTTGAAGTATTGCTTTAGACTCTAATGGATCCCACTACAAATTAATTCTTCATAGTACAAATGCCCTGTGGTAATGCCCTGAACTACAGATAGATCAGTTGTGTCATGTACACCTAAATGGCCGTGCAAAGGTGTTAGGTTTTAAAGAAAGATCACTTAGTATTCACATAGAAAACACTGTTGGGTACTGACAAAGAACAGTGGGACTATAGCTTTGATGCCCAGGAAATAAATGTATTCCTCCTTCTCAGCAGTTTCACTGTTGACAGCGCTGGATAGCCCAAGCTTTGTGCGCTTACTCTTTATTCAGCCCACTAGTAAATTAATTAATAAGACCAGAAAAGGAGTTAGAGTGCCTGGGGACAATCAGAATGGTAAATACTTTGTATTTTTACCTGTGCTGTGTTCTTTAACATTGACAATGAAATCAGAGAAAGGAAGCAGCATGGTTGTCCCATCATGGGATTGGCATTTGCAGGTCGGTAACCATTAGGCTTACCTTTAGGCTGTCATTTTGCAGGATAGCACTTGAGGTACCAAGGGAAGCAATAACCATAACACCAGTATTGACTTGCACATCTCTGTTCGCTGTCTTTACATTTCAAACCCAGCAGAGCAGCCTATGGAAAGTGGACTGGCAAAAAGATTTGGCCATTAGCATTCTTTTGTGCTGTTATCCTTTTTATTATGTTTCAGAAAGGCTTTTTTTTTTCTGCAATGCTTAAAGACATAGCCTGCAGCAGTAGCCTAGAGAAAGCAGGCATCACCAAGACAGGACAACAAGGAGAAGTGATGAATTGCAGTAACATGTTTGGGTTTAGAGAAAGAAGGTCAAGAGGGAGCCATTGCCTTCATGTTCAGTAGCCAGAGAGCATTTTTACGAGCAGAATGTCTGTGAATAATATGAGTTACTGTTAGCACAGGTCACTTGGCAGTAGATGTTACATTTGGCCCTGAGATGTTTGAAGCACAAAGTTACTAAAGAGAAACTCAAAGTAAATACAGAATTGAAGTGGCATAATCTTTACTCTCCTGCATCTAGCCAAAGTGCTGAGAGGTTAGTTGCACTAGTTCAGTTGCTAGATTCACAGGAGGTGTAACGTTGTGACTGGAGTTTAATGTAAAACGAGCTCTTTTCTGTTGAGCACTACTTTATAAAGACCATCTCATTGTGGACTTTTGCTCTACAAAAGATCAAGAGAAATTTTCTGTCTTAAAGTTCTGGTTGATCCCTTGGAAGAAATTGACTACATCATTTTTTATGTTTTCCTGATAGAAACATCAGATTCAGTTCTCAGATGAAACAGTAATTCCTTACAAACTTTTTGAGAAGACACAGATGTCAGCAAGTTTGCAATAAATGTCACATATTCTGGATCTGTTAGTCTTACAGTGCAAGCACATCTCAATGGTTTATTACATAAACAATTGAACTGATATACTTTGGATGCTCTGCACTGTGTCTGCACTGTATGTTCCTGTTCAGAAATTATTGAATGGAAATGATAGGGTTGAAGGAGACAAATTGAAAGATATAGGCAAAATGGGTCTTTAAGTAATAGCATTCCCTTCTTTAAAGATAAAGATATTAGCGAAACTATGCAGCTAATACTCTCCAGTGTATTTGATCTAGTTTGCTCAGGATGATAATTATTATTGCTGGACAAAAACTTAGCACTAGAGACTGAATTTTCTGAAAGAAATGTGATCTAATTTAGGAAAAAAAAAAAAGGGCTTGTTACAGAACATATATTTGTTTAGAAAGAAATCTATGCATAAGGGAAGACATCAGAAAATTCTTTTAGCTTTAGCACAATAGTGTATGATCCATATATTTGTGATTAATGCTTTGTTTTGTACACAGTGCTTAGTACAAATATCAGAGATTTATGTGGCCTTGTGTTAACTGCCTACATCTGTGACTAATAGTCTTATGCCAGCTGATGGTCCTAATTTACTTATATCAGTGAGTAATATGTACTAGTAGATGCCTTGGTTTTGAGAATTGAGGTAGAATGCTGGGGTAAAGAGTGATAAGAGAAGTGCATCATGACCTTACCTCCTATTTGAGATACTCCCAAGGAGAGAAGATTGATCAGAAGATCTGGGATTGTAAAAGGGAATTTTGAGGAGTGGGATGTTCCCAAATGACTACCAAATATCGCCAAAAGACCCTTACTCATATCCAAATAAGTTCATGGAAACAATTAACATACATGTTTGTATTCAGGAAATCCAAAGAATGTGTAATACAAATGTGATGAATTAGTTTCATGTCTATAACCTGGTCTGTTAGGTTGTTGCTTATGCATGCTCTGAGGAGAATTCCTTCTGCATCCAGGGCTGTTAAAAAAGTAATGTTTGCTTTCTAACCTAGTAAATTGGTTGGAGAGTTTATTTCCCGGTTTTCAGTGACAGACTCAAAAATGTAACAGCATGTACACTAACTGACTATTTTTTTCACTTCTGCATGGTTTCTTTTTTTTTTATTTTTTTTTAAATTCTAGGTGAATAAGCCTTTAATAATTGTAAACTAGATGAAAGTATTAACTAAATTTCGATACAAGTCCATATCTGACTTCATTTTTTGAATGCCACTCTGCACATCTTCCCAGTGCTCAAATCACAGAAGAGAGAATAGTTGCAATTTTTTAGTGTTTATTTTCTCACAGGTACTAGTTGAAAAAAAAGTTGGAAAGAAGCAGAGAATGAGGCATCTGGGAGAAAGAACATATGCTGCCTTTATACCTCACCTGATTCCTCTTGGGTACAACTGAGGTTAAGCTGGAAATTGAAATTAATTTTTTCACTGTTTCTCTCTTGTACTGCCACAAGACCGAAAGAAAATGAAGGGTTTTCCGAAATTCACATTTTTCTTTTAAAATCAGATCAGAAAAAAAATCACTGGGAAATATTAAAAGTACTCCTATTTTGCTGTGCTTTCCTTATTTACCACACTGTTTTTCCTCACAGCCAAACTGTACTAACCTTGCAGCTGACTGCTTCTCTGCATAGCTGTTTTCTACCTATCCAGATAATTCACATATACAGCAACATTTTGGTATCTTGGTCAGATACCAAGATAATGTTTGACTTCAAAGATAAATCTGTTCTGGGGAAACAAACTTGCACATCCTGTGAATATTTTGTGAACTCCTGGTCATCTTCAAGGACTATACTTCCAACAGATGGCCATATTTTGTCTCTTTCTAAATCAATATGCATTACTATTTATTGATATTTCTGTCCACATCTCATTTAACGATATTTGCAAAGATGGTGATTATCACTTTGGAAAGTGATTGCTCCATTTTGTGTATATTTTTTTTTTAATACACCTAGCAATTTTGTTTAATTTCCTTGAGCTCTAAATGTACACTTGCTATACCTTTACAGCCTCATTTACTAGACTTGATCCTTGAAAACTGTTTTTCTGGATGTTTTTGTGCAGGAAAACAGTGATGATTATAATTTTTATCCTCTAAATTAACACTTCAGAAACAGGTTTGTCAAGCTGGCTGAAGAAAAGGCTTTAAACAAATGTAGATGGTAGGTGAAATTCTAATTGGAGGCCCTTTCAGGATGAACTGGATGATAGAAATGCAGTTACACCACAATCTGATGTAACAAGATGAAGCAGGAGATAAATTTAATTTCTTTGCAAAACTCAGTTTGGAGCATCAGAGGGAAGGGGCTTTTTTGCACTGATCTGGGGGATAAAAAAATCAAAACAAGAAAACAACCAAATATTCACTCATTGCAATTAAGATGTTTATCGTTTCTTAATATTTCCTAAGGCCAAATTTCTGCTGAAAGCACAGGCATCACTGGAGTCACAGCTGGACTCTATTGTAAGGCCTGTGAAGGAAAGGAGCTATGTTCTGACCTCATGCAGTTGAAAACTTGAAAACTTGAGAGCTACATTTAATTTACATGGATATTGGCTGTCACTGTAACTAGAAGCAAGGAAACAGCTGTTCTGCAATCAGAATACACCCTTGCATTTCAACTCCTAATTCTATTATCAATATTTTCCTGGTTTAGTTTGTTACTGGAAAAGCCCAGAAAAAACCCTGTTTCTAACATATCTGTTTTTATCCTCAACAGCTAATAAGGAATGAGGAATATTTTCAAAACATGATTCAGGATAATGTCAGTGAATTAGAAAGTGCTCCAAGAAGATAAATTGGTTAAAGTGTCTGTCTTTAACACCAAAACATTAGAATGAATAGCTGTGCTGTTTAAAAAATTCTACATTTAAAGTGTGTAGCTGTGATGAAAAGGATGATAACTTCTACTATACTGTTGGATATAGTCATTCTTTATAAAACATTAATCAGACTGGGAAATTAGCATTATAAAAAGAAAAATGTTTCTTTTTGTGAAGTAATAATGTTAGAAAGGAAGGCACAGGTGCTGGCCTAAAACAGCTAACTATTTTTGATCTGCTGTGATTAGGACAGCTCCTTTGCCAAAAGATATGCAAGAACAAATAATACCCAAAACTCTACAAAAGGTTCCTTCTTGCAAGACATGAACAAAAGGATACCAAACTTTTCCTGCATTATTCTGTAAATGAATCATTTAGTGTATAACCTAGGTGGTTGTTTGCCTCTCTTCTTAATTGACACTTTATAGTTGTCAGCATTTATTATAGTACATTAACAGTGCAATGCATTCATGACCTGGAATAATGACCCTCTAATAGGATCAGGGGACATCTAAAGTTCCTCTTTTCATATAGTTTGAAGTCTCTTATGAGCAGAACAATCAAAATTCATTGCCTAAAGGATCTTCTATTGTTGGACATTCAGAATCATTTGCAATCATCATTGGTTAAGGTGAGACTTAAGTGCTACAGAAACTATGTACCTCAAGTTGACCATGCTCAGTGTGTCACTTGGCCTGTTGAGAAAGGACTATTAACAACAAAACTCCACTGCTGAAAGCTGTTTGCACAAAATGCTACCTTGCTGATATGAGACACAGTCGTAATTGCTACATATTCACAATTTAATAACTAGTGCAACTGGCCCTACAATAAACTCTCCCAGAAATGCCAAATATTCAGCACACTTATTTTTAGCCTAGCAAAACAATCAAATAATTACTTTTACCTTTAAAAAACATAGTAAAATATTTGGACTAGTATGTGGTGAAGCCGAATGCTCTCAGATAAGCAGTAAAATATGCTTTCACAGTTTAAATCAGCAAATAAATCACTTGTGATGCCATAAAGCAAAATATCCCAATGGTTAGCTATAGTGTCAAGAATTCCATTTATTTTATTTGCCTTCCAGTATGCTTAGAAACATTTTTGTTCTATTGCATCATGTGAAACTATCTGTATTGCGTGTTGGTGCCTGGTATTTGAGGGGTAAGGGCTATGCTGCAAAGGTGACCTTTATTAGGAGAGCCCAGGAACTTCCCTGTACCAGGCACGGATGGTTCCAGTGGACACACGATAGGATATACCCAAGCCCCTTAGCCAAGGTGGTGTTGCCTTTTTGATATTATATTAAAGAAAGGATGAAAATGATGCCTGGAAGTCATGAGAGAAATAATGTGAAAGAAACAGCCCTACGGACACCAAGACAGATGAGGAGGGGAGAAAGTGTTTCCAGAGGTGTTCCTGCCAAAGCAGAGATTGCACTGAAGGTTGTGGAGAATGACAGAATCATAGAATGGTCATGGTACGAAGTGACCTCAAAGATAATCTCGTTCCAATCCCTCTGTTGTGGGCAGGAACACCTTTCACAAGACCAGGTTGCTCAGGGCCTCATCCAGCCCAGCCTCAAACCAGGGTTGGGGCATCCATAACTTCTCTGGGCAACCTCTTCCAATGCCTCACTAAGCTCACAGCAAAGAATTTCTTCCGAATATCTAATCTATACCTACTGTCTTTCAGTTCAAAATAATTACTTCTTATTACTACTTGCCCTTATAAAAAGTCTTTCTCCAGCCTTTTTGTGGACTCCCTTGTTGTGAATTTCAGTTTTTCAAGGAATTTCTCTCCCATGACAGGGGCAGAGGAAGATAAATGGGCAATCCTTAAGAAACAAAAGAAATAGTCCGCACTCCCATATGCGACAACAATCACCCAGCCAGAGAAAAAAAGCTGGAGTTTTGGCTGGGGAGTTGATCCCAGGAGTTGCAGCATGACACCACAAGAGATGGGGAGACTTTGAGACTTGGCTGGAGGGGACAAGGCTGGGCGCGGCATCTTTTTGGCTCAGACATTGGGGAAGGCAGTCATGCGTGGTATGGAGAGCAAGTGCTGGTTTGTCCCGAGAGCACTGCCACGTTGTGAATTGCTGCCGATCGGATCCGCGGTCTCCCTTGGTCCTGGCGCGGCTCGGGTACAGTGCTCCGCTGTAACCGGCTACCGATCGGGGACCGGCCGGCCCCGCTGGCCCTGCCGCAAGTGGGGTTGCTGATAACACTGCAGCTCCTGTCCCGGGTCTGCCACCGCCGCCGTTCCAGCTGCCACTCCAAGGATGCTGCCAGAGCCCAGCCCGCCGCCCGGAGCGCTCCCGGTGGGTTTGGCACGGGAGCCTCTCCTCGCCTCCCTGTTCCCTGCACCGCCACTCGCCACAGGGAGCGGCCGCCGCGCTCGCACCAACAGCGCCCCCTGCAGCCGCACGGAGGCACTGCAGCCTCTGCCTCAGCACGGCCTCAGCGCCCCTGCCGGGGCTGCACGGAACTGCACCGAGGGGAAATTGCTTAGCAGGTGGGAAAGACTGGTATTGGATTCCTCTTCTTTTTTGTTGTGGCTGTTTGTTTATCTCGTTACATATATCCTAGTAAAGAACTGTTATTCCTTTTCCCATATCTTTGCCTGAAAGTCCCGCAATGTCAAGGTTATAATAATTTGGAGGAGGGGATCATCTTTTCTGTTCCAGGAAGGTTCTTGCCTTCCTTGGCAGACACCTGTCTCTCAAACCAGGACATCTGATGACAATCTGTTCATCACCCAACATGTGTTGATACCGTGGTTGCCCTTATCCAGATGCAGCACCTTGCCTTTGGTCCTGTTGAACCTCATTAAGTGGCCATGCGCCCACTTCTCAAGCTTGTGTAGGTCCCTCTGGGTGGCATCCTGTCCTTCAGGTGTTTCAACAGTACCACCCAAATTGGTGTCATCTGCAAACTTATTGAGGGTGAACTTGATTGCACTATGTGTGTCATTATGAAGTTTTTGAATAGCACTGGTACCAGTGTGGATCCCTGAGGGACACCACTTGTCATTGATGTCCATCATGGCATCGTTGACTACTACCCTCTGGATGCAACTCTCCAAACAATTCCTTATTGACCAGTCCACCAAACAAACACATATGTCTCCAATTTAGAGAGAAAGATCTATGTGAAAGGTTTTACAGATGTCCAGATAAATGATTTCTGTAGCCGTTCCCTTGTTCACTGATGTAATCACCACGTCATAGAAGGCCATGTGGTTGGTCAGACAGGATTTTCCCTTGGTGAAGCTGTGCTGGTTTTCCCAAATCATCTCCCTGTCCTTCATGTGCCTTAGCAGAGCTTCTGGGAGGATCTTTGGCATGATCTTCCCAGACACAGAGGCAGGACTGACAGAGGTTGTTAGTTTTATACAATTCTAAATACATTATATGTCTCTGCTTTAGCTGCTGTCTTAAAAAAATATATTTTTATAGGGAACATACACTCCCAAGGCAAAACTACTCTGAAAACTCATTGAAATGTTATTATTTTCCAGCAATATTCATTTATTTAAATAAAATTAAAATCAGTCTGGGTTTGTTCTGTACTATTATTAAACTCAGCACCTGAATGCTCACTGGTACATCCTAATTAAGTCAATGTAACCTGTAATGCTATGCTCAACAAGGTAAATTAGATATCATCGTTTCTTTTTGTTACAGACTCATGTACCCTCTAAAAACTTTTTTTGCCTGCTAATGAGCTAATGAACTTTGCCTCATTATAAATCTCAAACTGAATGTGCTTTATTTTTAATTATTTTCATATTCATAAAAGACAATTTAGTACTAGAGTCTATCTTTTTTTCTTCTTTGAGAAACTGAGTATGCCTAACAATTTTAGTTAGAAAATATTTCTTTCCTTAACAATTCTTCAAACAGTCATTGAGGTATCTGGATTTAGCAACAATTTGTTGTGGAACTAATTTCAGAGAGGAAGCAGAAAGGAGAAAGGAGACAGGATAAATGACAAGAGCTAAGAGACCAAGGTCTTTATGCAGGTAGCTTGGAAACAAAAGCAATTATGTTCTGAAATGTACTGTTGTTTCCGTAAGCTCCTGTATTTGTTGTTTCCTGAATGAACTGTACTGCTATAATGAGATTTAGTTAGCTGTTCAGAGAACCCAATGCACAGAGGTGTTTACAAAGAATACTGCAAGGTTAGGCCGAAAAAGTTTGGCAATACATCTATCTATACAAAGCACTGTCCAATCACATATGTTACTGTGGTTTCAGATACTGGATAACTGTTGCTCTCTTTTCTCCCTTTTTATAAATTGTGATTCTGAGGAGAAACTAAGCCAAAAATCCAAGATCACATTTGGATAGTTTAATCAACTGATTGTTATAAATCTCTCCAAAGTGATTACTGACAGGTTTAAATTAATCGGTAAAAAGTACTAGAAAAGACCATTAGCATGGTAGCAAGATTTCAATCCTTTGTAAGTTAAATGTGAGCTTATGCAGTAGCTACAGATAAATAGTTCAACTTTTCTTGGCCATACTATTGCCCATGAAATTATATTACCATAATGTTTTGCTTCGGTCTCACTGCTTTGTGGTGTTTCATTCCTTCGCTTGAACTTGTTTTCTACTTAACAGAAAGACCCAGGCACCCTGGCTTAGCCTGCTGACATCTGTGATGCGAGCCTGATACTTCACATGCCAAGCCTAATACTGGAGTAGCTTAATTTATGTTGAGGGTTGATGGCTGTGTGTGTTCAAGCTGGCTTAAACAACAACTAAGCATAAGTACCATCAGATTCCCAATGCAATAAATTACTATAGATATAAAAGATGAACTTAGAAGTCAGAAGGTTCTAGACATAAAGCAGCATGCTATAGGCTGAATTAGCTCTTTGAAGGAAGAAATACAACTTCCCAATAAATGTTGCACAAGGGTTTGACTATAAAGTGTGCAGGCCTGTTTTTTGACTATCCACAAGTTTTGAAGTAGCCCTCGCTACTTTAACAGAGGTCCTGTGTCTGAATTGAGTACTGTGAACACTGAGTTACCAGTCTCTTGAGCAAAATTAGGTGCTCCTGATACATAGTAATTGCAGATCAGATGCAAACATGAAGTTATGGTTTGTACTTTTATCACTTTTCATCCTTTCTGGGGATTTTTTGTCCCAAAGTATGCAGATATCCACATAGTGCCATTCAGACAGCCACATTTACAGAAATATCATATGGGTTATATCAGTGGTTCAGAATAATTAATTGTGTTAGCTGCTACTTGTACTTTCAGATGCAGTCCTCCTGATCCTCACTTTGCAAATGATATCTCAAAAATTTCACCTTGGATTGTACTTTGTGCTCTTCAGGTGTACACATAGCCAACATGTAATCTAACAAACTAACATGTATCTGGATCAAACCAAAAGGCTTTCCAATGATACCGAAATCAGACAGAGACTTTCTAACACAGTTTTGAGTATTAGAAAGCAGGCATTCTTTATTTCAGCATGCTGGTCACTTGGAGGATCCTTCCTCTAATCAAATGTGCCAAGTGTCAGGTAAACACACGGTTTTTATCATATGCACTGATTACTTATTCATCAGCTATCCCTGCTTACTTGATGTATACATATCACTTTATTTTACACAGTTGTACCCTTGTCTGAAGTCCTTACGTGGTTCTTTGGGGTCCATCTTCAACATCTGGTGTCCTTTTTAGGTGGCTGTTCCTTGACCCCTGCCTTTGACTAAGTGCAATATCATTGTTTTGCATAACTTCTGCTTTGTCAGCCTTGCAGAGCTGAGCTGGCATCCTGCTTGAGTTTTGCATGACTCATGTTTGCCTAAGTTACATTTTTTTATTGAGTTCTCCAAGGCTGTGCTGTTCTATTCTACTGTCCTTGTTAGAGTAAGATGCTTTTCTGTTCTACTGTCCTTATTACTGTGAACCTGCATTTGAGCTCAAAGCCTACCTCTGTGCTCAGCTGGTTCAAATATTTCATGTCAGCATATACTTTTAGACATGACTAACAAAAGATGCTTCTGATGAAAGAAAATATGGTGCAAATGTTTACAACATGACAGAAAGAAGTAGAACCACACACAAGATTGTGTACTCAGTATAATTCCTTGTTCAGTAGTGCCACAAAAAATGTACTTTTTTATCAAAAAACTTTCCAAGGGTTCATAAAGGTAATTTTAAAATTTTATTTGGTTTTTATTCAACTTACTGGTTTGGGTTTTTGGAAGATTTTGGACAAAAAAGACCGTGACCAAACTTCTCTTTTTCTCATCACTCATCCAGGAGCAGAAATATTTTTTTTTTTTTCTGCTGCTGACGATTGATCTGCTGTATCCTGGCAGTACAGTAACAGGCTTTCGCTGAATTAAGTAGACCTTCACAAGTCTGGTATGTGGTGGCTTTAAATTTTTCTGTGGTTTATGCCTGTTTTGAGGTGGGTTTACATCTGTTTTTAATCCAACTTAATTAAACTCTCTTCTGAACAGTTTTATTTTGCCTCAAGAATATCTTAGTTTGGTAAGATTCAAACCTCTGCCTAGTCAAGAAAAACTCATAATCGTCTTAAACTTGAAAAAGCATTCTTGAACAGACATCTAAATTATATTAACAGGAACTAAATAGCACAAAATCTGTTACACGAAGACAAGGCTCAACAGCAAATTGATTTTTATCCCTATATAATCCTAAGTAGATATTTATTCTAAAACTCTGGTTTTATTTTCAATTGTCAATTAGGCTACCTATTGTCTCACCCTTTGAGATAACTTTGAAACATGTGGTAGCAACAAAGGTTTTCTTTTAACAAGAAGCAATATCTCTAAGATCCAGAACGATTTTTTTTTTTTTTAAACTTAAACTGTATTTAACACTTGATGAGCCTTCCTGTGTGCTCTATATTTATCACCATCGAGTATTTATCAAAATCACCAAAGGTAATAAATTCTTTTAAGATTTAAACACCACCTTAGAAAACGAAAATTTCTTGCTCATATGAAAATAAATGTAAAAGAATGAAGTCAAATATCAGCCTCATGAAATGATGCAGGTATTTGATTTTCTGTTTTGAACCAGAAATATCAGAAAAAAGGTGATATGCCAATTAAAGCTTATTTCTCTTGGTCGTCTCAGGAAGAACACACGTGTAACCATAACACTGGGATACACAAAAGTTTTTGTCTAATTTGGGGGTGTTTTTAGACTTAAAGCAAAATAAAATTCTGAGTGAAACCAAAATTCTGAGTAAAAAAGGGATAAATTTAGAATGCCAAATACCTTAATTATTTTGTACTTTTTCCCCCAGTGTGATGTGAGGTGTAATAGCAATACTGATTTGAATTTGCAAACAGTGTGAATAACAGTCTAGCAAACATGGTATTTGAAAACTTCTGGCAACCTACTTAAATATTTTTATTGTCTGCATCTAAAGGGCAGTTTCTATGTACTGATCTCATATGTAATGTAGTTTGACATCTAATTTATGATTACTTTGACGTGTCTGACCAGAGCAAGATTAGTGAATAATTGAAAATAGAATATTGGCCAAAAATAGCCAAAATTGGTGCTAACTTGGAACCAGAATACCAGGTGTTTCTATACTTTGACTTGTCAAGGGCATTTTGAGTTTCTGTTCCAAATCACATTAAGATGTGACATTTTGTACTGCATGTATTGTTAAATTGTGTATTTTCATTCCTGTGTGTTTTAAGTAGAGCATGCTTGATACCCCAAAAAAGCTCTGACTTAGACATTACCTAGAATAGTGTTCAGCAAAGACTGTTGCTTCAAGAAATAATTAATACATGAATTGCCAAATACTTAGTTTAACAGGGTAGCATCAGATATGTCCTATTGAATTCGGCAGATATATTACTAAACTTTAACTATAGTTTTGCATTTAGTCCTTTCAAACTGAAAATTAGCTATTCATATAACATATGTGTGTAATGTATGGTCTGTCAGAAAGATCAGGGCCAGATACAAGAGGGGCACATTTGAGTTCACAGCCCAGCCCAACATGGTGGGTAATGGGTTCATGGACCAAATGCGTGCATTGCTTTGGAGGGACAGGGCTGGCTGAAGACCATGTGGAGGATCATGCAGTACTACTCACCCTGGTTGAATTAATCCTTACTTCCTTACACATTGCTTCGTGGTTGCTTGAGCAAAACGACATATTTTTGGTAGGAAAATGGACAAGATCTCAATTGAAAGACAAATTTTTACAGACAAAAGTATCCAGTGGCTTTCATTGTAAAAACTTGTTTTGGTTTAGTTTCAAACATTTTGCAGTGTAGTATAAAGTAATTATTACAATGAGAAGAGCTATGGAGCAACCATCTGCTACTGACTGTCTATGGATATGACAACTCCAAAAGTCAATTTCTTCTAATGATCACAGGAGCAGCCAGAAGTGAAATGCAAGTACACTATAACTAAGTAGAAATCATGGGTTTTACTCAGGTGCCCAACTACCAGCTGCAGACAGGTTGGAAATGGGAGATTATGTGAGGGGTGTTTTCTAAAATTGTTTAAATATTTAAGATGTGTAATATTGACAATGACAAGTCATTCTAAAGTTACTTTTCTTTCATTCATTATTTTTCTAGGTTTACTATTTATTTATTCTTTAGTCAAAATTGAGATATTTGTGAAGATTTAGCAACACATTAAAAGCAAGAAACATTATCAGTATATACAAGGAAAACATAGTCAACACACAATGAACTCAGGGTTTATTGATGTTTTGACTAAGAATATGATTTAAAATTGTCTGTTAAAACAACTTAAAGTAACAAAATAAGTACACATAATTCAGCTTTAACCCTACTTTATATGGATATAGTTCAATTGAGTAGACATTTGGTCCAAGACATAATTTTACACATCTAGGTTAACAGGCTTACTTGCAATGCAAAAACGAATAAACAAATCGTATTTAAACACCATTCATCAATTCTCATAGCATCAAGAGAAGCTCCATTTTCTCAGCAGTTCTCAGGAACTTCCAATTTTTGGCATAGTGGGCAGCAAAAATGAGGCTCTGATCAAAATATCCTGTCTTCTTGATATGTTTTTACCTTTAGATAGTTTTCCTTGTTCCAGCCAGGACAGGGTAAATTTTTGCAGTAGCCAGGAGAAGCAGTTATTCTGTACCACCTAACATCATTGCTGGGGGTAGGAGGAAGTGAATCTTTTCTGGCTGTTTACTAGGCTCCATCTGGTGAGAAATCTTTCTCTTTCTTGTACCTTCTGCCACTAGCATTGTTGCAGTTACTGTTTGTTATCTTATCACAAGTTTCCAGTAAAGTTTTCTGATCTTGACACATGATCTTTACCTTTTGTGCCTTCAATTCCCCTCTCCATCATGCTGTATGGAAGAGTAAGTGAGTAGCACATGGTTCAGAGTGTTTCAATGGGAACACTAAACTGGGGAATGGCATTCCTAAACCATGACAATAGTGCTTTAGCAGATGAATGAAATCCAGGATTTGTGCTTAGTTATGTGGACCCTCATTTCTACTGGACACTTCTGTGAAGATTAGAAAAAAAATTAACACCTCCCAAAGCTGATTTGTTGTTATATATAAATTTGAAGCTAAACTTATGAAGCTGCAAATATGCATGCACACTCTGTTAATTTCATTATGTTAATTTCATTATGCCCTTCTTACATGGATAAGCTATCCCCCTGCCCCTCTCCACCAATTTTAGTGCATATTGTATTTCAAATGTTTGTGTCATTTTCAGTACATGCATATTTACTGAATGCCGTTATACTCACTTTACAGTCAGATATTATTATAATACAACTGTAAAAAGTAATTGTACCACAGAATTTCTTAATGGACTAATTATATGAAGTGGGGAAAATGTTAATAAGTATCTGCTGGTGCAGAATGTACAGGAGCACTTTTTTTACGTGTGAAATTCTTTTCGAGTAAGATTCTTACTGAGATGCATGCACAATTGTGTACATAAACATTCTTTCTGTATATTGTGCATAATGTGTGTGTACATGTAGTCACGTATATTTGTAGGTAGCTGCATGTATTCACAGGGGTGTGTTTACCTTGGTCAGATATATTAGAGATAATTGGTCAAAAATAATTTTGATCCGTACTCTGCTGCTATTTGGAATTATAGGAAAAGGTGTTAATTTCAGTACATTTTTAAGCATAATGTTTTAGTAATGTATGCCTACTGTTTCATGGATTATTCTGTGAGACCCTCAAATGAAGTTCAGCACTGCCGATTGGAAGGATGGACTTCTGGTTTTGGCTCAAAGGTGGAGAAGCATAATTGCTTTTACGGAAACATCTCACAGAATTTAACTAAAACATGCCTTGGATTCACTTAGTGTTATATTACAGGGACTATTGACAGTAAGACAAGGTTAAATTAGTGACAATGTTAAATTATTAACCAACTTTGGCAAATAGATTTAAAAAAATTACATTTAAATTTTACATTTAAAAAACCTCATGATTTTAAGTAATTTTCCATCACTGATAATAGGGTACATTTGTTCAAACATGGTAAAGAATTTTTAGCTCATTATTTGAAAAAAAAACATGAAACAAGAGGGTATAAAAAACACTTGAAAGTTGGTTTTAATTTTGCTAATATTTATAGAACATTTTCAGAGATATTCAATTCTTTAGGAAAATGTTGGATTCTAAAAGCAGTTGCAGCTGTGTTTAGATTCTTATTTTAGCACTACCCCTCCTATCACAGGTAGACTGATGTGTGGGCAGTGATGCCTACAGCATCAGAGCTCAGGTGACAAAAAGAGAAAAGGAAAGTAAAATCAGGTGGAAGAAAGATGTTCAAGCTGTTACCAAGGCTACATAGAGGAATCATACTCAATGCTTCTGAGTAGCATCCTTTTCACAACTGCTGAAGGCACAACAAACAATTTGCAGGGCTTTTCTAAGGATTGGTTATCTCTTGCACCAGACACTTAATTCCTTTAAAACTTAGAAAATGGCTTCCTCCTCCAAGTCTGAGATGAAAATCTGACTCAAGACTGGTCTTCCCTGAGGATCAAGAAAAGGTATCAAAGTTTTATAAGTGATGGTAATAGATTTGTCTCATTTTAGCTCCTACAGTTTGTGACTCTAAAGTCAAGGCATGGCAGCTATAAGTACAGTTCATCTTTTCCATAACAAGATTTTGTGGAATTTAAATCTTCTGCCCATTAACAAAAAAACCTATTTCCTTCAGTCTTTTCCTGTCACTGTCCATCTATCTGTATCTGGCTTAGATTTGAACAAAGTTACAAAGTTACGAAGGGTAGATTACAATCCAGCTGATATGTAGCTGTTTAAGTCTGTGCGCTTTGCTTACTACAAATTGTCATGGGTTGATGCTGGCCAGATGCCAGGCACTCACCAAAGCCATTCACTCACTCCTATCTGCAACTGGACAGAGAAAATTTAATGAAGGTTTCATGGATTGAGATAAGGACTGGAAGAAAACAATCATCAAACACCATCACAGGCAAAACAGGCTCAACTTGGTGATATAAAGTGAATTTATGAATAACAAAATCAGAGCAAGTTAATGAGAAGTAAAACAAGCCCTTAAAAAACACCTTCCCCCCACCCCTCCCTCCTTCCCAGCTCTACCTCCTACCCCAGTGGCACAGGGAGACAAAGAATGGGGGTTATGGTCAGTTCATTACTCGTGGTTTCTTCCACTGCTCAGGAAGAGGAATTGTTCCCCTGTTGCTCCGTAGAGTCCCTCCCACAGGAGACAGTTGTTTGTGAACTCCTCCAATGTGGCTCCATCGCACCAGCAGCAGCTCCTTGTGAACTGCTGCAATATAAGTCCATCCCATGGGCAACTGTCCTCCCCAGACTGCTGCAGTGTGGGTCACTTTTCCACTGGGTGCAGTCCTTCAAGGACAGGCTGCCCCAGCCTGGGAGCAGGACCCCTCTCTTCATAGGTCTCTCACAGGATCATAGCCTCCTCCCAGGTATCCACCTGCTCCAGCATGGGCTTCTCCACAGGCTGCAGGTGGATCTCTACATCCTCATAGATCTCCATGGGCTGCAGGGGCACAGCTGCTTCACCTTGGTCCTCACCATGGGATGCAGAGGAATTTTGGCTCCAGAGCCAAAATTATGTCTGCAGAGTTGTTCTTCTCACATGTTCTCACCCTGTTCTGCTCTGGCTGGAATTAAAATTACACCCCAACCTTTGTTTTGATTTCTTCTTAAATATTTTATCACAAAGGCATTACCACCATCTCTGACTGGCCCAGCCTTGGTCAGCGGAACATCCATCTTTGGAGCCATCAGGGATTGGCTCTGCTGGACATGGTGAAAGCTTCCTGCAGCCTCTCACAGAAGCCACTTCTGTGACCCTCCTACCATTACCAAAAACAGGCCTTGCAAACCCAATGTACAAATATATAGTGAGATAAATGGAGATAGTTTAGCCTGTTTTTACTGAGAAAAATTGTTTGCCTGTCTGCCACTTGATCTACACAGAGTAGTGGGAGATAGGCTATATAGAGCCACATAACAATTGGGTTTTTTTACTTTCCAACATATAAAAGGTGTGTATTTAGAGAAGAACCCATACCTGAAATAAGCATACAGCAGACACACTGTTAAATGTTTTCTTTCACTGCTTGCTCTTGCTAGGATTATTCCATCTCTAATGTATTACTTATTAGTTACGTAAGGTTTGACTCTACAAACTGAAAACTGTATCTTTTAACACACATACATTATTATATCAATTACATTAGTGAGGGCTAATGAGTTAATTCTGAATGTACTTCAGTTTAACTGGAATCAGAATTATACTCAGAGTGCCATAATCAATTTGTATTTAACCAGTGTATGCAAATGAATATCTGAAGTGTTGAAAATTTGGCAGATGGGATTGAGGTTTAGGCAACAAATTCTATACATGGTTTAAAATGTTATTTCAGACTACATTGAGAGTATCCTATGGAGAGAAACTTCTCCATAGGTAATTCCATAATGTATTCTACTATCTCATGTTGATAGATTTACAGTTGTGTCAACTTCTCAGCCACAACAGTTTAGAAAGAGGAGAAAGAGGCTGGTGTGTGAGAAGAATCAACGTCTGTAATACCACAGAGTGAGGCTAGACCTCACTGACATAAAACTGCAAAGTAACTAAGCTGTAAGTAAGTGAAACTTCTTTACCTTCAGTCTTTTGGTTTCAAAAGACAGCTGCTTTCCTGCATGCATTCAGTAATGCACAATTGGCTAATATACAGATATTATTAGTCCAAACAACTGTATGATTTGAAAACAAATCTAAAGAAACCAAGTCAAGTGCCTGTAGGAGCTTTTAGAAGCTGAAATAACAGAGAAAGCAAGATAACAGGGTAGCCATAATAAGTATTTTAATATGACCAAACTGTCTTAAAAAAAAGACTGTCTAGTCCAGATCTCTGAGAGTAAGGAAATGGCATTAGAATCATGTAGAAGAGACTGAGGATGGGAACAGATGCATTGTTTGGTACCGTCTGTTTGCTCAACAGTGCCTAAATGATGTTATTTTCTAAAATTTAGTGTAAGGAGATTTCAACAAGGCTGGTTCAAAATCCAGCTATGTTCAGGATCCCTCTCCTTTGTTTTTCTCGGGGTTGCACTGTGATCTGCATTGCCCTGTGGCTTAGTTTTTGTTTGTTTTCTGCAGACTTCCATAGAATATTTACTGGGGTATTTTAAAAATTTTTTGTTTCTGCTTTTGTTTGTTCATTTGTTTCTTGCTTTTGGGTTTGTTTGTTTGTTTGTTTGTTTGTTTGTTTTTAATTATGTACAGGGACTCAACAACTCTCTCAAATCTCTCTTTGCTAATTGGAAAACCTCTTAGTCAACACAACATAGCTATGCTCAGGCTCAGCTTTTCACTTAGCATTTCCCCATTATCACTAAACGAGCATATCCACACATATAGCCTGCATGGATATAGTTGTCATTCCTAGAAAATTTCCTGAGGTAGTAGGATTCATTGGTCCCTAGCATGAACTGAGACTTTTCCAGTGAGTTGCAGTGTGGTCAAAATTCTATTACTTGTAAAGGAAAAAAAACATTGTGAGGATTATCAACCATTGGAACAGGTTTCCAGAGAGAGTAGAAAATGTTAGCCCTTTGGGATATTAAGACATTGATTGGACAAGACCCTAAAAAATCTGCTCTTCAGCTCTCCTGCTTGGAGCAGAAGACTGGGCTAGAAACTTCCAAAGCTCTGTTTCAGTCTCCATAATGCCATCATTCTGAGGTTATAAATGACAGATGGGCAAAACAGAAACCTCTAACAACCTCTAGTATAAATGCACTGTGGGTAAAAATGAAAGTAACAGGTTATTTTTACATTGATTCAGACTTTTCCCACATCAGGAGCATCTCGTGTAAGGCAAAGTAATCCAGAAGGGACATACCCCACTGTAAGGCGTAAGGAGATGGGACCAGAATCATGTGAGGGAGTTACTGTACTGGCAACCTGTAAGTTTCTCCACTCTCCAAACCCTCTGTGGGGAACAGCTATTAGTGGATTTTCCTACTGGCTGGTGATCCTTGCTTTTGTTATCGCATCACAATGCCACTGACAGCCAAAACTGTTTAAGAGAATCTTCATTAAACATTCAGTTCAGTCAGGGGGAAGGACACTACATATGTGGTTTATGATCCCATAATCTTTTAATTCCTCTCCCTTATATCTGCCAGTCTTCTGTATGTGCTGAGGGGTGATAGCTAAGGGTTAGGCAATTACTGTATTTGACACTATAGAATTAGTTCTCTCATGTCAATGACAATACCTGTCATAGAGGTGACCAGTGCTGTGTCAGTATAATTCAAAATCTCCATCTCAACACAGTAAGTGCCCCTCATTCGATAGTTTCGTATCCAGCCATACATGCAATATGTTTTTGGCAGTGGCAAGGCAAATGTTAGCATAAGGTTTTTTAGACAGAAAAAATGCAAGTTTTGTTGCATATAGAGAAGCAAGGGCATATCTCTCCTGCCTATTTGTGCTGGTTTTGGCTGGG